>OX421975.1:112515449-113115449 GCA_949128135.1 Parasteatoda lunata
TACTTCTTTTACATTTCGTAATATTTCATTATATATTTCTTAACACAATGTCTGGTATGAAGTCAAGTAGGGCATAAAAAAACTAATTATGCATCGAAATTACCAGGTACACAAAACAAAAACATCTCACTGTTACAATAAAATACACGAACAAAAAAATAAATCTAAGTTGAGTAAAATACGTTGACGAAAAAAAATTTTGTTTCAGAAATTTCGATGCGCTATACGGAACTGTATAGAATTAACTTCACGTTAATTAACATTCTAACTTATATGGAGATACTTAGCTCAACTCTAATACGCCATTTTGTTTGTAAACGATCAGAAGGAGCTGACGTCATACGTCACATGTGTGAGTATCCGTGATCTTCTTCTTTTACCGAATTATCAATAAATTATTTAAAAAAATGTCTTCCGCAAAGCCAATGAGAAAATTTAATTTTTAAATATCTCTGAATTAAAAATATAAATAAAATTCGGGCATCGCAATTTGTTTACAGTTGTATTCATTTTCTTTATGTTGAATATCCGCAATTCGGTGTGCTGAAAAAACAGATCGACACAAATTCTTTATTTTATATATGCATAGATAGGTCACTAGTATTAATTATATTTATATATAACTATTTTCATTAAAAGGTAAATTATACTACTGTCAATCATATTATTTCATGAATCGAGCATAAATCTATACGGTTTAAAAATTTTAATATTTTAAATTAAATTTATGTTTGGATTAAATGTTAACCACTCAAAATATTAATATCCTTTTGAAGTATTTATCTTTATAACTTGTGCGCCACGTTCGTATTTTGTTTAATAATAATTCACACCAATAATGCCGATATTAGAAGGAAAAACAGCGAGTAAAAGCTTTCCACGTAAAAAACTTAAAGTACTTTTTCACACACACACACAAAGATAAATTTAAAAAGAGCCAAAACTTTTAGTTTAATGATCATAATAAAAAATCACAAATTGAGATCTAATAAATGAAAATTCGAGTTCTCGCTTGGATGCAATGAAGGTTTATCTGATAAAAATTTACCAAGAAAAAAAGTTTTTCAATTTAAGATAAAAATCTAAAACGCAATTAACAGAACGCGAATTTCGAGTGGAAAGAAAAAGTTGAAGTAATGAAGTGTTAAAATAAAGTTGCTTTTTATTTCAGTATTACCTAATGTTTCACAAAAAAGAACGATTTCTTTTAAAAAAAGAATATCAAATTCTTTCTGCAGCCATTAAAGAAAAAGGAAGAATTTTCAATTCCTTAATTTTTTAAAAATTAGAATGCATAAAAAGCTTATCAAGAAGTTCAGAGCATTAATTAAGAAAAATTATTATGAGATCTCGTAATAGCAAAATTTAGGGAGTGAATTTTGCAACACTATCTTCATTAGAATTAATGCAATAGATTATTATTATGAAAATTCAACTAAAACATAGATAGAGGTAAATTTGCATATAAAAAGTATATAAAGACTTTATGTTGTTTAAATTTGATACTAAAGAAATGGAATAAATATCTACACAATTAAGACTTTCATCAAATGCAACAAAAAGAAATCGTTCTCTTTGTTCTTTGCAGAGTTCTCTCAATTATTAAGCTTTTTAGTTTTTATTCGGAACAAGCTTAGAAATATTTTATTCTTTTGAAAAACAAAAGACTCAACAATTTCTCCCCTCCCTATTTGCTTTTTTAAAAAAAAAAAACATAAATGAAAAATAATCTGCAGACGCTGTAATAATCAACTGCTGCGCTTCTTCAACATTTCTTCTATCAGATTTACAATCCTTTCACGACTCTTAACTATAGTTGGTCACAGTTCTAAGGTATGCTTTTATTTCTCTTAAAATTTGTTACTTGAACTTAACTCAAGAATCAAGTTTTTTTTAAATTTATTTACGAAAATGCCAAACAAGACAACGGGTTGTTAAAGGCTCCTGTATTGGAAACCGCAACTGATCTCAGGTGTTTCGTTAGCACCACCCTTAATGCATAAAGTGTTATTCTAGACTATCTACACAGGAAATGGTGCCGAAGTGGAAGTATGTGTACAGTTACATAATTAATCTAGAGTTTTACTACACCACTTGGTGTTAAGTGTCCGATACCAATTTTGTTATTCAATAGCATTACAATTTATAATATAGGAATATAAGATCCATTGGAGGCCAATAAATTTTGTGTGTCTTTTTAGCCTTTGAATTACGATCTTTTTTTATAGTTCAATATATATGTAAAAAAAAAAAAAAAAAATCAGCCTGAGATTTTTATTCGAGCGTAATTTGCCCAGGTTTTACAACAATCATAAGTGAAAAATATTATAAATCGGATACTGTTACTTCTAAAAAATAAAAAAAACGAGTCTTCGCATTGTAGCGTCTTCTTCGAATTTCTGATTCCGAATTTTGTAATAATACCGTGTTAGAAAAATAGCAATTTAAACAAAATAATGTTGAATTCCATCAGAAAAATTGCGAAATGATCGAATACCACATGAATTTACAATGAAATCAATGTAAAATCGTACGAACAGAGTCGAAAATCGAAAGGTGATGACTCATTTGCGTGATTCGAGATTCATGAGTCGTGATAGTCCCGATTTAAAAATATCAGGATTTTTAAAATTATTTAACTGAGTATAATGGCTGAAAAAATGTAAGTTCATGACGAATTTGGCTCAAATCTAATGCATGCGTCAAAAGTTATTATTAAAGTAAATAAATAAGAGTATCCTAGGTAACACTATCCGATTAAATGAAGCAAAAAATCACGTAGAAATCTGAAAAACTACATATGGATTTATGATAAAATCGGAACGGTGCTAAAAAAAACGAATGTGGTTGAATCGATCGGTCATATTCGAGATTCATGAGTTGTTTCAATTTAAAAACATCATAATTTTAAAATTATGTTGAAATCTATGGGCATAACCGACGAAATGTGGTTAGAAAAGCAAACGCCAATCTAACGTCAAAGAGCAATTCTTGAAATGCGCTATTCAAATTCACTTGCGTATCATTAAATGTATCGAGATTTTATCTGTAATTGCTGAAAAACCACATGGATTTACGATGAAACGAATACGAACTTGAACGAACATGATCGAAATTTATTAGATGATTACTCATACGAGCGTTTCTAGATTCATGAGTCGGTGGCTACTCAAATCAGATTTAAAATTTTCCTGATTTTTCCAGATAAAAATCTTAAATTTTCCAGGTCAGTGTTTTTTCTTATAAAGTGTAGGATGTGTATAAGAAAAGTGTCTATATTATAAAAATGTTTCATTCAAAATGTCATTTATTTAACATATCTTGAAAAAAATTTATCTTGACAAGATTTTTTTTTTTTTTTTTTTTTTTTTTTTTTTAATGTTTTCGTACAATATTAATTTTCAAAAAATTAAGATCATTGTACAGTTAAATGTTTTCGGATTTCAGAATAAAAATTATTGTCAATTGCTTTGACTTTTTAATTTAATTATTTTTCAATTAATTTTTTATTTATTTATTTGCAATTTAGTATCTAACTTATGATAGCAAAATTATATTTTAATTTTTGCTTGCTAATTTCGTAATATTTTATTTTATCATTTAAAAACGGCTTGTGGTCGTAATAAAACAATCGACCAAATTTGATTATTTTTCATCATAAGAGATAAATCAGTAATAAATATGTTAAATTAGTTTATTGTATCCTATTGCACTGTGCAATATGTAATAAAATGCTTAAAAGAAGCATTTCATAACAGAGATTAAAATTATAAAATTTGTGGAAAAATTCATAAATTCGCAATTGAGTGTTGTAAAAGTTTTTGTAAAATGTTTAAAAAAATATTCTTCACGAATTTCCCCTGACAAAAAAAAACTAGTTACATGTATTTAAAAACTTATAAAAGCTATTGTAGATGCAAAAGGAGACTCTACTAAATGTTAATATAATGAAAAATTAGAAGATTTACTAATAGATAGAGTTTTTTTTTTTTTTTTTTTTTTTGAAAATGTACGATGACTTTTGTGGCATAAAGTTTTTGTCACTTTTTGATGATTGATTTCTTAAAAATAAACTTTTCCTTTGTTTTTAAAATATTTTATACAGTTTTGTTAAGATTAGAATACATTTTTTATAATTAAATAGCCATTCTGAAAAAAAATTCATTTTAATTAATGGACAGTCTTATTTCATTGAATGTTATAAGTGTACCATCAATTTTGTGAGTCACTGTAATTACATTTCAATATAAAGCTGTACTGTATACTGTATTTTTTCTTACCAGTGCTTTTTATAAAATTTATTGATCATATTTTCTTTAAACCAATATCTCAAGTCAAATTTTTAAATAATGCTGTTTTGAATTAGCATTATTATTTTAAGAGATTCAGTATACAAAAATAAATGTCACAAATGTAAAACTGTCTAATTTTTTGTTCTATACTCTATAGAAAAAAAATAGATAAAATTCCTTAAATTTTATACTTTTTTGATTTTTTTTCTTATTTGAAATTAAAACATTTAAAGAATTCCAATCTAAACACACAGTTTAGCATAGTTAATTGTTTTTGTTTTAACAACAAGAATCTTGAACAGCGCATAACTAAAACACTCATTTTCCTAAACACATATATGAATTAAAAAAAATATTATATTTTATGTTCATTTAATATGTTAATCAGCTTTTTAGGGAAATATCATCTCTGAAATGCAATTTAAAAACAATTCAAATTTTGAATTAAAATATTTACCAACAAAACAGTAAAATTAAATATTAATATATATAGTTAGTTCTAAAAAAAACTTTTTTTGAAATATGTTATAAAAGGTTAAAATGAAATAGAAAAAATTAGCATGAATGCAAAAATTATAACAATTTGTCGACTAACATTGCTGTTCAGCGATTGTAAAGAAATGTGTGATTGGTTAGTTTGCTGAGAAAAAATAATTAACAGATTTTTTTGAATGGGAACACAAAAGCTTTCAGAAAAAGAGTGCAATATAAAATCTATTATTATTAAATTACAACCAACTAATCTTTGGCGAATTTTATTAAGTTAAAAATACAAAAACATTTTGACTCATTTTGTCAAAATAGAAAAAAATTACCACCAAAGCATCGGAACAAACTTGAGCCATAAATGGATTCAGCCCACGGACAGAATTTTAAAACAGAAGCAAATATCCTAACCCCTTCTTCCACGTCTAGCACTATCTTTGCCTTTCTTAAATGACAGTCCCATAGTCTCCATAAAGACCAAAGGTTTCTACATTTGTTTAGCAACCCTTGACAGAATTTTATGTGGCATTTTAGTTTAACAGGGTTATAATGGAGCAAATTTTGATGCAAGCAAAGTATAGCTAAGTTGATGACATTTTAACTGCTTGGAGATACATTTCCGTCTACAAAAATGTGGGTATAATGGATGAAATAATTTAAATGAAGAAAATTAGTAAATAATTTAAATTAGTGAAATTAAAAAAATATCGAAGAAAAAATTTTCAGCTTTTCTTTAAAATTCCCTGATTTTTCCAGGTTTTTATCCAAATTTCCCTGATTTCTCCAGGTTTTTTCCAGTGTAAAAAAAATTCCCTGATAATTCCAGGTTTTCAAGGTTTTCCAGGTGGGTGGCCACCCTGTAGTAGTTTCGAGTTAAAAATATCGGGATTTTAAATATTAGGCAGAAATCCTTGGGTATAATCACCGAAAAAATGATTGGAAAAAAATATAGGGATTCATGGTGCAAATCATAAAGGTTTTAATCCAAATGCACGATTCGAAATTCATCTGAAATAATATCATATTACAAATATCGAGATTTCAGAAAACTTTGCAGAAATATGTAACAGTAATTGCAGAAAAGCCACATGAATACATGATAAAATCGGCCCAATGAGGTCGGCCTATTCATGATAAAATCGACCCAATTTTGATGGGCTCCAGGCTGGTGCCCATCATAAGACAAGACTCGAAATTCATTTGAAATAATATCATATTACAAATATCGAGATTTCAGAAAACTTTGTAGAAATATGCAATAATAATTGCAGAAAAGTCACGTGGATATATGATAAAATCGGTCAAAGTTGGTGTCCATCAAAAGACGATCACTTAGATGCACGATTCAAAATTCTGTGTCGTGTTGCTATCATATTAAAAAAATAGAAAAAGCATGTTCTATTTAGTTTTATTTTATCAAAATAATTATAAATATTTGTTTTTATTCACAACAGTTGTGCAAGTTTCGTGCAAGGATCGTGATTTCAGAATTTTCCTTTGAAATTCTTCTGGATTCCTCCGTAAGTTTTGACGAGGTTACTCCCCAGTTTATAAATTTGCGTAAAAAGCAGAAGAAAAAAAAGCACAGGTATAATGTAATTACGCGCAATCACAAATTCTTAGATAATATACATATTTACTATAAAAACATAATATTTTGAAATTACATATAAATTATTATTATTTTGAAATTTCTTTCAAAAAGTTTTATAATATTTTATTATGTTGCAATAAGTATTTCATTCATTTTTGGTGAGTATTCCAAACATAAATATTTGATTTTTATTCTTGGATATTCAACAAAATTTCAAATTTGGCAGGAAAAAAGAACAGAAAATGGAGGAGGTGCTAATATTTTCACTGGCCACTAGAAATTTTTGCTGGCATTACCAACATTTTCCCCTTTCTTGCACATAAAGAGATTTTTACAATGCAATATTAAATAAAAATCCTTGTCCCGCAGTGGGCTAATCGTTCAGAAACGGTTCCCAGCAGATCACCGAAGTCAAGCATGACTGGTTGCGGTCAGTGTGCAAGTAGGTGACCACTTGGATCAGTTTGCGTAGGGATCGAGGGTGCACAATATCTGTCCTCGTTAAACTGTTCTACCGTAAAGTGCTAGATTTCGCGTGCATGTCGTCGGGCTATCAAAGCGGGGGTGCCATCCCATCTGCAGATGATCAAAATTGCGATGGCATGTCTTCGGACTATCCGTTTGGGATGTTTCCCTGGTCGTCGCCAATAGCCCATTGTGCAGCTCTAGTGCGACGTAAATGAACTGTAACAACAACAGCAATAAATAAAAATCATTAATTTAGAATACATAATTTTAAAAATAAAACTATAGTTTGTAAACGCATTTTTAACATAACGGAAGTAGATGGAAATAAGTCATAGTTTTAGTCTTATAATACTTTAAGTAATAGTTAATAGTTTAAGTAATAAGTAATAGTTTTTTTTTATTATCACTTGATGCAGTTTTCAGAGATTTAAAATAGAATTATCCTTATTAAAAACAAATATAAACATATCTAAAGACTAGTTTTTTTTATATTTCATTGATGAATAGAAGCGTTGAAAATGATATCTAACTCTTGACAGTTCATTCCAGATTGTAAATAAACTTCAGATTTTCCATTTGTGGCGTTTCTTGAAATTCAAAGCGCGTCCACCTTGGTGTTTTTGGAAGTAAAAATAATTCTTGTATGGTGTAAAAACGTGAGAGTTTGGTACTCCATTTTAAGTGCTTAGACTTAAATGACACCCTTTTATGAACACTCGATTTGTCTCGGAATAAAGTGTTCCTTCACACAAATTTTTCTGGGTTGTTCACCCTATTCGGAGAGATATTACACTTCAGTTTTTAATTAATGTGAACTGGGGTGATCGGTTAAAGTGCCTAAAATTGACCCAAATAATTTAGGTAATCAGCACATTGCCTACTAAGCATTCGTTACAACGTTTCTATACGCATTGATTATTATAAAGTTGTTTATTTTACGCTCTCTACGAAATCAAGTGACTACAATCCAACAACCAAGATAGAATCAATCATTAATCACTTTAAAAACTAAAATAAAAGAAATAAAATAGCTTAGAACAATTAAGAAAATGAACATAATGTCATTTATTTATTTTTGTCTTATCTAAAGAATGAATGAACAAATTATTTGATAGAAACAAACTTTTGATCTAACATATGCATGATTCGGCGAATTACTCTATAGGTTAGCTATCCGTACGTAAAAGGCTATCGAATTTTGGAAAAGAAATTTTTGTCAAAAAAGAATATAAGTTAGGAGCCAAGGAAAAAATCACTCTTGAAATCCGATTAATCAAGTAAAGTTAACTAAAAAAAAAAAGTAGCTAAGCTTATTTGATTGCTGTGTCAAACTTGGAGTTAGTTTTAACGATCATTTTTTTGTTTATCGTTTGGCTACCAATCACAATGGTTTTCATGTTTTGTGCACTCGCTTTCTTTCATAATGATTAGTCAGATTTCTATAGGTTTTAGGTTTCCCCCGCTTAAATGTTTATTTGGGATCATTAGTGCGCATGCTTTTTTATCCTTATTTTTGGAAAGGAGTATTAGCGACACGTCGTTAAGGAACACATAAGTATACAATAAGGACACAAGTATTTAAATATTCAGTACAATGAATGCAAATTTATTATGATGGCAAATAATGTATGAAATTCTAAGGCTATGATTAATACAATGAAGCAATGAGTTAACTTCTTGTAAATTTCAACTTCTTCTAACATTGTATGTATTATTTTAGTAGATAAGAGAGTATTTTGTTTTTAAAAGATGCCGTTCTTAGAAAAAAAAACCCTTTTAAGTTCTTTATCTCTAAAGATATTTTATTTTATTTACATCATGCAATTTGATTATGAAGGATTTTTTTTCCTACAAAAAGAGAAATTTTTCTATGGAATTTTTAAAGATATTTTAATTTTTTAATGTCATTTTTTTCAATTAGCACTATTTTCTTTTTTTTAAATTTTGCATACAACTAAATAAATAAAATATGCTAATTAATATGTAGGAAAATAAGCGTAGTGATAATTTATGGTTATCGTTGTAATCATTGTAAATGGAGCACTATGCAATAATAAAAATAAAGTGTTAAATATTTAAAAATTGTCGACTTTTTGTTCCATTTTTTGAAAATTTCTATACTTATAAAACATCAACTACAGATTAACTCTGACACAGTTGGATGCTCTTTTTATTTATAATTTTTTTCTATCGCTCTAATTACAAGTAAAAATATATTTTGGTTTAATTCTAAAAAAGGTCTAATAGTTACTAAAAAATCTGTTAGATAATCGGAATTATATTTGTACTAAAATATAAAAACTAAAGAAAGAGTAGTTTAAATTTTTTTTAAAAATTCTTTTTCAAAAGTTTATAAATAATTGATTTTGAAAAATTTAAGAAATTTCAATGATGAATAGCTGTTTCTATTTGATTTTAATTTTCGCAAATAAGTGCAAATTTGAAAAGTAGTGAGCACTGTTTAAAAAATGTTATTTTTATCTCAGAAAAATACACCGGTGTTTCAGGCTGTATTTATAACCATAAATTATTAAAATACTAAATATAATATTTGTCACTTATTTTGACCTAAATTAAATCAAACTAAGGAGAAAGAATGAGAAATATGCTTAATAAAAATTCTGTGTCAAAAGATTATCTTAAGATCATTATGTAATGAAATAAAATTTATTTTCTGAAACTGGAGATGATTTACGTTAGCTTTTGCTTAAATCCTCGGCAATAAAATAATGTCATCTTCTAGTTTCATGAGTAGAAAAAATGGCATATAAAAAGGAAAGAAATAACAAAAAGTAAAAGAAAGAAAAAAAATGAAGGGAAAAAATGGCTTAATAGACAAGTATGTTCCTTATTCTTAAATCTAAACATAAAGATTGATAACATATAAATATTCAATTATATATTATATTTTGGCTAATATATTATCAAATAAAATTTATTTTTTGAAACAGGAGATGAATAACTATAGATTTTGCCTTAATTTCGTACGAATAAAAAATTTCAATTTCTAGTAACATAAGAAGAAAAATTGGGAATAAATAGCCAAGGTACCTTATACAGAAATACAAATTTAGAATCTATAGATATTCACTGTTCTATCATTACTTGGAACACGAAGATTTGACGCGCTTGGATCAACTTAAAAGTCACCCATTCTTGCATGCAGATTCGTTTCTTTAAAATAGATTCTAATTCACCAAAAGAGAAAAAGAAATTGGCACTACAGAGGAAACTCAAACAGAGAACAAAGTCATTTTTTTGGAAATACTTCGGCCATGATAAACAAAATATGTTGAAATAAGTATATATTTTTCTTTTTTTGGGGGGAGGGGGAAATTTTCAAGTTCGGAATTCTATCTAGGATAGGGCGTGCAAGTTAAAAAATGCACTCTAAATTTGAGAAGAAATTCTGCATGATTGAAAAATCTAAGTTAAGTAGATAAATGGACATCTTTTTTTATCTTTAAAAATTAAAGCCTAGTTTCAGGGTATTTTTTAAAAAAGTTCTTTTTTTAATAATATAAGGAGAAAAATTAGTAAAAAAACTAAGTTTAAAAACTTCCTTCTTTAAAATCTAAATTAACCATTTATTAATCTGTTTTAACTATGTATTACCTTCGTCACTATTAGCTTCGGCTTAAATTTCCCGCGAATAAGAAATTCCCCTTTTTAGAAACTTAAGAAGAAAAAATGGCAAATAATTAGTCGTGGACTGTGCCTCATTCCAGAATCTTAAAGATATATAGTATATAAATCTTCCCCATAGAGTATCTTAAATTAAAGAGTAATACAATAAAATGTATTGCTCGAAACAGAAGATTATTTACTTTAGACTTTGCCTAAATCCCATGCGAATAAAAAATGCCACCTTCTAGTAAAATAAGTAGAAAAAATGAGGAATAAATAGCCGAGATCTGTACTTTATACTGAAATCTAAACTTAGAGATCTATAGACATTCACTGTTCCATTACCAATTTCACTATTCGGAACACGAAGTGTGTGACATGATTGGGTCAACTTGAAAAGTCTCCCCTTCTTGCATTGCACACACGTTTCTTTGAAACAGATTCTATTTTACCAAGAGAAAAAAAAATGACGATAGAGGGAATACTCAGACAGAGAACAAAATAATTTTTTTTGAAAATACTTCGACCATGTGAAACAACATGTGTTGAAATGAGTATATTTTTCTTTTCCTGGGAACATTCAAGTTCGGAATTGCAATCATCTAGGAAGGTGCATGCAATTTAAGAAATGCATCCTAAATTTAACTGGGAATTTCCCTTGATGGGAAAATCGAAGTTGATTACATAAGTGAACATCTTAAATGTAAAATATAAGTAAAGATTGAGAATATTTCAAGCTATTTTTATTTTCCTCTTTTTTACCTGAAAGTTGAGAAATGAGCATTGAAGATGAGAGCGTTCTATATTTAGAACTATGTTTTTGAAGTATTTGGATGAAAATTTACTCTCTTTATTAAGTACAAAACATCCTTATATCGATGATTCTTTTTGATTTGTTACAATATATTCTCAATGCGGATACATATTTGTAATATTTTTTGTGAGAAATTATTTCGTCTGTAACTGATTTAGTATTATTATAGTGATATTTTATTATTTTTTTACGTCCCATTATTTATCCATACAAATGTTTTTGAAATTTTTAGAAACTGAAGATTAAAAAAAAAATACTAAATAAATTCGAAGAAATTACTCCGTTTGATTTGCTAATTCTATTTTCAATTCAGATAAATATTTGTATAGATTTTTAATATGACACTATTTCACTGATATTTGTTTTAAACATAACAGGTTCGAACTAGTTTGTTGTGAAAATATGTCAGGCTGAATATCAAGAAGTTATTGCAATAAAATGAGTTGAGATTCGAGAAATGATTAAAAATAGAAAGTGGAAAATTTAGAATTGCATAAATGGAAAGTTTTATTACTCTGTTTAGATCCTTTTTTTTTTTAAATAAAGTAAAAATTTAAAATAAATTAAAATTATTTTCTGATTTATTATTCTTTTAGATTTGTTATTTTCATTTCTAATGTAGATAAATATTTATATGGATTTTTAATATAAATTTATTTTAGTTGCTTTTATTACTTCGGTGCAAGTAGGATTAAGTTAAATTTAGATCCAGAAGTTAAATTAGCAGGGATTTTTATTTGAAATTAATATTTATTTGTTTACTAACTTTGAAACTAATATTTAATAAATTTTTTATTCGCGGAGAGCTGAATTTGAACTAACGCAGGACAAAATTGAATCTGCAAAAATTAAAATAAACAAAACAAAAGCATATAATACAAACTGAATTAGCATATTTATAAAAAAACATTTCATAAATTAGATGTTCTTTCCCAAATTCAGGACTTAAAGTGTATAAAAAAATATTTTGCTTTTAAACATGGAACACCAGTTTTTCTCCCTATAAATCTCGTGTTTACAAGCAGTCACGAGTAAACATAAATTTTTTTTTTATCTGTTCTAAAGAAGCTATTTACAACAGCAAAAGGAGCATTGCCAAAGTTATCTATCATCAGTGCGATTGAACATACGTACTCTAATTGGAGCTGATCCTTTAACGTTAGAGGAAGTGATTTTCCGATGCCTTTAGAACTCAAGAACATATATTAAACGGCACTTCCGTTTGACAGAACAGCGAAATTTATCGTTCGAAAAGGCTTAACTACCTTCCAGAAAAGAAACACTTCATTTACTTGTGTCTAGGTTACAAGGAAGATTACTTCGGTTCTATGAGAACTAAGTTAAACTTCGATCAAGAAGTTAAATTAGTTGGGAATTTCATTAGTGTCAAAGCACACATCGTATATTGTTTTCAAAGTTATGAGTTCGATGCTTCTTGAAAGGCAAATCATAGTGTGGAAAATAAAAGTGGCATTTTATTCTAACTATATGCAAATAGAATTTTTAAGTTTCAAGTTTAAATTATATAACTATCATTTTTCAGAATAAAAAGTTAAATTTCGTTTCCTAGGTGAATGCCATGCGTGTATGATTAGTTTTAAATATTTTAATTAAATTTAATATAAAGTGGGAAAAATGTAATTCTGTCTCTTAAAATATAGAAACATATCAAGAAATATATTTTGTTTCAGAGAAAAAAAAGTTATAGCTGATCATTATTCTTCAAATTACAGATTTTAAGTTTTTTGCATTTTATTTTTACAAATAAATTCATCCGTTAGCTTAAAAATATTAAGTAAATCACGCTGAATCTTAGTTCTATAATCTCAGGCGCATTCATGTTTGTTTCTCTCGTTCTGATTAAAAGCAAAAATATACCTCGGTATTTTTTAATTATGAAAAACACTCTAATAGTTGCTGAAAAAATCTGTTAGATTTTCGGAATTATATTCATGCTTAAATATAAGTTCGAATAAAGTTAATTCAGACAATATTTTTTTATCATTCATATTCAAAAATGTATCAATATTTGATTTTATAAATGAAAGAAATTACAATGACGAATATCTCTTTTTCTTAGATTTAAATAACTCCAAATAAGTGCAAATTTGAAAAATTTTTGATTTCAACGCAGAAAAAGACACGAGTGTTTCATGCTATATTTCATAACTATCATTTATTAAAATGCTACATAAAATATTCTTCACTTATATTGAAATGAATACAAAATAATAAATGAAGTGAGAAAAATATGTTTAACAAAAATTCTGCGTCAAAGGGTTAGACAAGGTTTTTTAAAAAAATTCTGTTTGTAATGCAAGCAACAAAACTGGAACATCTTATTTATTTTAGGTGCTATTTAAGGTAGAAAAATAATTATCTTTCACGATTCTCAAATATAAAACTGGAAATTTTAGCAACGTTTGATTGAATTGGATTTCCAAGTACTAATAGGCATTCTCAATAAATCGAAGGATAAATAGGGTGATTAATTTCTGCTGATAATTACAAAATAAAACACAAAAACATACTTTCGTTGAATAAATATACCTTTTAATATATCAGGGTAGATTTTTTGTATTTTATTATATCTCTGAAATTAAGAGAATCAAAATGTCTCTGAAGAGAGATTTTGGACACAGTTATAAAAGTCTTTTACTCAAAGATAATTTTAAGTAAAATAAAATTTATATTTTGAAGTTCGAGGAATACGAATTCGTTGAAAGAAAATTATGGACGGTTCACCATCAGAAGCTAACCGCAGGTGGCGCTAGGGGTTAAAATTCGTAGTTAGACTTCCGGGTTACTGCTTCCGACTGATTGTTACGCCTAAGCTTGAAAAAACGCACTATGCAATATTATTATACTTGTACTGTTTTCAATATAACACCTTCTTTCAATCTAACTTTCAGCGAAAGAAACAAATGAATTCGGAAGACTCCGCAAGTTTGCTAGGATGCTATCCAAAAATAACAAACAGTGCACAAATCTAACCAAATAAAAGATGACAAAAAAAACATGGCTAACCTTACACTTTATTTATGTTGTGATATTAATTTTCTTAAATTTGCTTTAGGCTCACGACCTGTTGGAATATTACAGAAAACTCATATGAATGGTAAAGTTACGCATCAATTTAAATATAAATCACCTAGAATATTAAGATTGTTTACACATCGCCTCGTAAGCATAACATAAGCGGAGGGAAGTTTTCTAAATTTCTTTCGGTTTCAGAAAGCTTGTTACTATTTTCATTCAGTCAACCATCCATATTTATTCCGAAAAAGTATGTTTTTGCACCTCATTTTGTAATTATTATTATTTTTTTTTTTTTTTGCTCAAATGATTTAGCATTTTTAAGTTTAGCCCCTCGAACTTTTTTATTTTTTAATGTTAAATTTCGATTTTTTAGATCAAATATTAATCGGGGGGTGTCCCGTTATACCTTATTACTGTAAAACAGTTTTGGTTTATAATTGTCAAAATTTTTAGTGTTGAGGTAAACTAAAACTTTTTACAGTTCATGTAGTCCCATTCTTTATTAAATTTTTTTACTCTTATAGTTTTATTTCATTATTTTTAAATTTTTTGCTTCTTTATTTACTGACAATATATATTTTCATACGCACTAGAATCAATATAATGATTTCATTGTAACAACATTTCATTTAAAAAAAAACACGCATAGTTTTAGTTATATAAATATATTTCAAAATTCGATTTCTCAGAAGTATTAGACCGATTTCACACAAATTTTGCAATGTAAAGTTATACATTCTTTAAAATGTTTCAAAAAATTTTATACCTTACAATTCAAAATTTTTCATACCATTCTTAAAAAAATTTTAATTATTTACTAAAAGTTATTTATTGCATGAAATTTTTTGAATAAATGGATTTTATAATTGAGTGAAAAATTTTTTCGATTCGCTTAAAAAGTACTCGAGATATGGCGAAATACGCAGAAAGTAAAATTAACATTAAGAGGCCGAAGCTTTGGAGAGCTCTTCTGACCAAACTATTCCCAGATTGCGGCTACCCCCTGCAATTTACGGGTCCGAATCAGTTAAAAAAAAGTATGTATATTCAGAAAAAGTATTTTTTTGTGTCTGATTTCGTAACTTAAAATATCGTCTGCTCTTATTACTTTGCATATTTGAGATCATCCTCTCGAGTCATTTAGGTTGAACGTGAAGATCCGATCATTAGATCAAAAGTTACTCTTTTGCACGCTGTACAACAAATTAAGAAGCAATTATGAGTTTTTCTTACATTGGTTTTATTCTCATTCAGGCAAAAAAAAGTATTTTTCAGATCTCATTATAAAATCAAGAAACGATGTTTTTCTGTATTCACAATTAATGACGATAAACATTTTTCAAAACATCTGTAATCAGATTTTCAGAACTTCTGCTCATTTCGCAAAGTTGAACCGAAAAATCAAATTATCGACTTCAATTAAAGAGTTAAAATCAATTTGCTGTTGTCCCTAACAGAATAATAGATTTTTTCTTTATCCGGACAATTAAATTTCTTCCAGGATTTTGGAGTTATTTCTGAAAATATTAATTTTCCGGAATGCAAAATTTTTTAATTTTGTTCAAACATTTCCCCAGGCACTTCAATATAGAAATTGTAAAATACATATTTAAAACAGTAAGGAAATTATCGAATGACTCTTAATTATCTCAAATAAATTATTTTTAAGGACACATAAAAATGATTTAGAATAAATTGCCAGTTATTGAAGAATAGTGATGGTTTTTAATTGTTACTTTGTTTTCTTTTTTAGAAAAAGTTTTTCTCTGAAATGATGAAGTATGGCTTCTCCTAAAAATTTCCAGTTACTTGAAAAATAGTAATAACGTATTGATTTATTGACAATTAAAGAACACTAAGGAGAAATTTAATTTAATTTGTTGATTTAATTCAAGTGTTTTAAACATTTCTACCATATTTATATTTAGAAGTATGTAAAAATTACGTTTATTAAATACTAGCTGAATACCCATTCTTCGCACGGGGAGAGTAAAATAATAAATAAAAAATCAATAAATCAGTATTTAGAAAAAGTGCAAAATCATGCTCAAAACTGAAAATCATAAACCGATTCAATAAAAGAACTTGGTGGAAGAACCAGGTAAGTGAAATTTTTAGGGGAATTAATGAATCAGAGAAAATAAAAGAAGTGGTTGAATCAATACGGGTATGGTTAATGTTATAGAACTGTTTTTGCTTTCACTCAAATCTTTATATATAAGAAGAGAGTGGAATGATAACACATAGCCAATCACAGAAGACTTCTGGTTAATAACACACAAAACAGCCAATCAAAATTGAGAACGCATGTGTGTGAAAAGGTAATAATTTTTAATAATGCTGTCTGCAGAAATGTTACAGCTAAACTTACCAGTTAAATCTTTTTGCGATTTTTATTTTGTATTGAATGTGTGAAATATATGGAACAGAGTTTACTTTAAAATACTTATATCTTTTATGAAAAATGGATCGTCGTGAATATCTTAGGCGATATCAGCAGCGACATACTGCTGAACATAATTTAGCAGCACAAAATTACCGGGAAAATAATCGTAGTGCTGTCAATATGTGACAGCAGAATGCGCGGCGTAGAAACGTTGAAGAGTCAAGACATTTAAATGAAAACGAATAATATGGAAAAAAAATTGATAAAAAATGTTGTATATAAGGAGGTTTTGTAAATAGTTTTTAATTTTTAGCATTGTTTTTCCGTACTTTTAATTGTTTTTACTTACTTTCAAAAAATCGCTCAGCCAGAAATATTAATTATCAGTTCATATTTTTTTGAGATATTTCTTAAATAATGCATACAAGGGCAAATCATTGGTATACAAAATGATGTGAAAAGAAAAATGTACATAGCTAGGTTTTGTGAATATCCAGAAATCTATTGCAAATAATTTTTAATTTTATTATTTTCACCTTATTTTTTATAACAATTCAGACAAAAATGTTTATTGATCATTGATAATTTTACATTTGTTTTTTTATTAATATTCAATATGACAAAAAAATTAAATTGCTTAATTTCATTTGTCGAATTTCAGTTACATATGTTTTTATAATATAATTTGCTTTTTGTCTGATTGAAACTAAAATATTTTGTCGGTTGACAGTATTGAAGTTAATTGGGCAATTACTTACTATGGTTTTTGCTTTTGAAATACTATTCAGCATCACTTATCAATATTACATGTTTTAATTTGTTTGCCATAATTTAAAGTTTTTTTTCATTAGGATTTTCAGTATAAAATTTAAATTACTGGGGGGGAGGGAGATGAAGCACCATATAGGGAGCGTCCGGCATCCTATAAGATCAACAATAATTTGAGTTAGGGGTAAAAATATACTTGAGGGTGCCCCTTGGTGAAATTGGCGACTTTTGTTTGTCGCCATTTCTGTTTGCGTGGAACACCGTGGTAACAGGAATGGCTGCCAAAATATAATGATATTTCAATAAAACATTGGAAAATTTCAACAAAACATCGGCCAAAACTTTATAAAATTGCAATGAACCTGATATGAGTAAAATTAATAAACCCAATAAAATGCATTTTGAATCGAAACAAAAATTAATGGAGTAAGCACAGAAAGAAAAGGAAAAAAACAAGTCACTTCTTCGTTAAGCTTGAATATCCTCAGATTTAGGTTCACAGAATTTTCTAATAGTAGTTAGATACTGTCTAAATTTATCATAAATAGAATCTGTGAACCTTCATCGCCACATAAATTTGGCGAAATACGAATTGAAATGGCGTCTGTGGTACCGGCTGGCGATGAAATTTTTTCTGAAGTCCCTTTTTATGACTGCCCACATACCTTCGATCTTATTGACCAGAGGCGAAAGTAACCTTACCAGCCGGTATCCATCGTAGAGCTAACGGACCTCTGAAATTACATATACCGTTGAACAATAAAAAATAACGCTAAAATTTAAACCAATCAGAAACACGATTGGGTTTCAACATCGCCCTGCTTGTTGATCAACCGCATCACAACTTGGCGAGAATCAAAGGGCACCCTCAAATATAGTCTGCCCGAGTAAGGCTCTGCCACGCGTGCTTCGGATACGGAGATTAATCTCCGGCTAATGCCCTATAGTAATGTGTTAAATAAAATTGCTTCCTCGCTTTATATAAATTTTTAATATTGTTTGTATTAAAATTGCTTTTATAATGCTGGTATTAAGGACCTCTGACATTTTACAATCCTATCATATTCTCTCTATGTGATGTTGGTGTAGAAAAATTGCCAGCTAATCTCCAGGGAAACAACTTTAATTTTGTTCGCGAAACAAACAAAAATGTAATTGCGTAGCAATTTTCGGGGGTTGGCGAGCGGTAGCGAGCAAGGGGCGGAGCCCTCTAGTCTTAACATAACTAATTACATCAGTTTTCAGTATGCTTGCAAGAATTTTATTTCAAATCAGGCAGGGGTGAATAAATAAAAACAAAGAAATATTTGTTCCTATATCTAATAAATTGGTAATAAAATAGTTCGGATGCATTTTTTTTTAGTTCTGAAAATGTAACTTATCTGGTTCTTCCACAAAGTTTTTCAATTAATATAGTTAAAATAATTAAAATTTTTTTTACTTAATATTATTTGTTGACCGTTTTGGTGGCTTTGCGTTATTGAAGTAAGCGAAACCCGTTTTTTGTTGTTTATCCCATTAAAACAAAGATAAAATGTACATGATGCACTCTCAAGTAATTTCCTTTCGAGGGCCGTACTTCCAAACTAAGTAAGTCTTAAGAATCACCAAATATATGATATTTTATACCTTTTATTAGTATATTTGGAGCTTATTTTCTTCAACATTTAAATTTTGTAAAAAATACATTTATCAGTGACAGCCAACAAAAGTAAAAATTTAAAAAAAAAAATAATAGAATTCTTATAAGAACTTGATAAGATTTTTGGAGCGTGGGCATTTACTGGCCATCTGACCTTTACTTTACTATTCAAATATTTATAAGTAGTTAAGAAACAAAATTCTGTATATTCTAATCCATTAAAATACTTATACACTATCTTTGCTACCACTGAAAAATATAATTTCTGAAATTACTAAAAACCCAATGTAGAAATGATATCGCACCCATTACCATAATGCCAGTACAACATATTAATGTCAGTAGTGCACAATAAGTAAGCGCCATCCGTAAATGGCGATTTTCTACAGTTTACATAGTTAATTTACTTTTTTTCCTTTAATTTCTCTTTTTAGCACATAGCTTGTTTTGTTTTATTTCAAGTAATTCATATTATTTGTAGTAATTGAGCATTAGTGTCGTTAAAAATATCGTGACTTTTTACGGCTCCCCAAAATGAATAAGTATATATTAGTCTCCATTCTTTTTGCTTCTTGGTACGTAAGTTTTTTTTTTATCAATTAGCATATTACTAACATTAATTAAGCATCATTCTCGCTAATTCTAGTATGATTTATTATGGTTTTTCTAGATAAATGTCTTTACGCCATCACTTTGGCGTTCTAATACATAGTTTATTTGATTTCAATATGCATATATTACCTAGATTAGGCGAACCAAATATATCATCACCAAATATATTAATGTAATATTTTATACCTATCCAAGTATATTTGGTACTTATTACATAACCCTTCAACATTTAAGTTTTATACATATTTGTCAGTAGCAGCCATCTAAAGCCAAATTTTAAGAAAAAAAAATATATTAGAACTTCATAAGGATTTTAAAGCATGACCATTTCTCTATTTGACCTTTAATTTACTGTTAAAATATTTATCAGTAGTGGTGGAAAAAATTCCTTTTAATTCTAATTCAAAATATTAATACAGCATCTTAGTTACAACTGAAATTTTTTTTCTTCTGAAACTACGGAAAATCCGTTGTTGAATTCTTATCAAAACCAATTGGCCAATTACAGTAATACCACATATTACCGTCTGTGATGAATTAAGTGTGAATGGCCATTTTCTACGGTTTTCTGAAACGAATTTCCAATTAATCTTTCTTCCATGAGCTTAGCTTTTTAGCTAATTTTATTTTATTTCAATTAATACACTTTAATTGAGCATTAGTGTCACTAATAATATGCAGATTTTTTTTGACGGTTACCCAAAACGCGAATAAGTATCTTTTGTACTTATTTTTGCTTTTTAGTTCAGAAGTTACTTTTTTTATTTCAATTAATACATATTACCAACTCTAATTAAGCATTATTGTCGTCAATGATAGTACGATTTCGTACGGTTCTAGACAAATAAATACCTTTACTCCATTTATTTTGCCTTCTAGTATATTGCTTATAATTCTATTTCAATATGCATATATTACCTTAATTAGTTAATTATGATTGGCGTAATTAAGCCTCATAGACAGGGTTAGTCCTACGTCATCAACGACGTCACTAGCTCTCCTCGTTCCAGACAATATTCTGAACGGGGCAAACACTATGGCGTTTCTCATGTAGTTAAAAGTGGGTCAACTATATCTTTGAATATATTAATATAGAGTCGAATTTAACCACTGAAATGGCAAGAAAAAGTGTCATTAAGCTCTTCCATATCGTAAAGTTTTTCTCTGATGAACCTAAATTGATTGAAAGAGGAGAGAATGCTGTAGAAGCTAACTTTTTGTATATATTATTGGGAGAATTTGTATTTAATATTTACCATATAAATTCTATTTATAATCTGGAAATCGGAAATTTGTGAATTTTATTATTTGGAAAATGTTATTTCTAATTTATGTTTAATTTCTCTTAAAATATGTATATTATATTAAATCAATTTTTTTTATAACATTGAGACAACTTATTAATTGTAAATAATTATGAAAATTTTAAAACAAATTAAAAAGTTATGTAAGGAGCATGATTAAAATTAGATAAATTAGTGAAAATTATAAAACATTTAAGATACACGTTTTTAAAATAGCTCAAATTTATTGGTAAATTTACTAAAATGATAGGAAGTAAAAAAAAAAAATTATATAGAACTTAAACAAAAGTTTGAGAGTTGACAGGTCTTAAAATATATTTACAACCAATTAAACTGCAGTTATTATGAAATTAAAAATAAATTTGGATAATGGTGACTTGAATGTTACGTTCAACATAAGCACTGTAACAAATAAAATATTACTATGAAGGTAATTTGAAAGATTTTGATTTAGACTGTCAAATGCAAATTTTATTCCATAAAAAGTGATAACAGTAACATTTGCCAAATATAAAAGCTGTATAACTAAATATCTATACACACATTAATTAAAAAAGAGTTAAGTTTCTAAATAAAAAATTTCTTAAAAATTTGAATTATATTTATTTGAAATTAATATTATTAAATAAGTAAAATTTAAACACTTATCTGAATACATAGCTTAATAAATATGAATGTTAAATAAAAGTTTATGTATGGGAAAAGTATGTTTTAAAGAATTCTAAAATAATTCATGTTTCACTTTCTTGTCGAATAAAATAGGAATCTGAGATTTTAAGACAAATTGATGATAAATGAGCTTATTGATGGCTACCCTATCTTGTCGTCTAAACAAAATATACAACTTGAAATTAAAACAAAAATATAGGAAATTTAAAGCTTTCTAATGCTTTTCTTCAATTAAATATCTTAATTAAATAAAATAAATTCTCATAAATTCTTAAATTTGCTTTAATTTAGCTATTCTATATATTAAAATTCTGGAAACTAAACATAGTATTGACCCTGCACTATCATACACTGCACTATCATAACACTACACATTAACATAGCACTACACTAGTTACGTTAAGAAATAATCTAATATTAATTATCTAATAATGAAGTGTCTGAATTTTCTCAAAAAATTTATGCGTAAAACTACTGTTAAAAACTAATTAATGATGATGTTGGCAAATATAAACAAGAAAAAATGTCAAGTCAAAATAAATCTGAGTTTAAACTAAAACTCTGGGCAGATTTAACCATATGTATGCGTATTAAATAAGTTAGTTACATAATTTATTCCTATTTAGTAGTTAAAAACTAAAGCTTATGAGAATTAGCAGCAATAATCAGAAAATCTTAAGCAAACAAAGTTTACAATAACTACAAATTTAATCATCAGACATAATTAAAAAAACAGACATTAGTATTGATAAATATAATCTAATTATAGATTAAAAATTAATTTTAGAACGATGTAAAACAATGCATGCCTTTCCAAAACTAAAGAAAAAAATTAGATGTAGGTATAGAATAACAAATTCTAAATAAAATAAGACATTATTATAAACATGAAACAAGAGTTAAAAATATTGACGCTTAAAGCAAATATTGACGCTAATAGCATTTAATGCACTTAAATCGTAAAATCTACAGATACCCCGTATAAAGAAAACTACTTAAATTAGGAATAAGTTCCTTAGAAGCGCTATATAAATTTATTTATTTCAATAATAAATTAAAAATCTTGCCGTCTTATATTTACATAGGAAATGCCATATAAATGGTTCGTTCGAAAAAATGTTTGGAACGAGTTTGAAAGGAGGCGGACGGAGGAAGGAGGTTTGACGTCATGAAATACGTCATCACTGTCCCTCTCTATTGACGCCACTTTCTTATGTTTCTCCTAAACAAATTAGTACCACTTTCCCATTAACTTTTGCTTTTGATGACATAAATATTTTGTTTCTATTCAATTACCGTTGGTTTTAAATAAGTAATATTTTAGAAACACGCCTAAAAGAATTAATATAAATAAAATAAAAACATGTGGTATTAGACAAAGTGTAAATTTGGTGACGTAGACAATGTGTGCTGTCACGTAATGTTTATTAAATTCATCTGACATAACGAATATAAAATTATTAAATATATAAATATAATTATATTTTTTGATTAAACAGAGCTATAAGCTAGCAATTATCACTGACGTATCTTTAAAATGTGTGAAAATTGATTCATTAAATTTAAAACAATGGCTAACGCTTAACCAATCAGAAAATTCCATTTCGTTTTTCGCTCATCCTATTAAAACGATTTGTCGTAGAATGTTCTAATGTTGACAGTGACCTTCCTCGTGCTTGAAACTATCTACATGCCAAGTTTCATAGCTTTCTGTCGGATGGTTTAGGAGTCTATAAAGGACAGACAGACACACATTCATTTATATATATATATATATAGAGATTTTTGAGAAATGCTAAGTTAACATTTAAAATCTATAAGAAACCGTGTTTTAATGACATTTCAAAATTTTTAGAAATAAGAATAGATTTTTTTTTATCAATTTTATACCATTTGTAAAATTATCGTGAAAAAATCTATAAGAAATGTGTTTAAATTTTCTGATAAATCTCTAAGAAATAAAACAAAATATAAATATCCAAAGATGGTGTCCCAGTTTTCCCTTCTATTGGCCAGAAAATTACATGGTTGGATCTAGTTTTTCCACATTAATTTCTATTATTTTGGTTTGTATCCCAAATATAAAAGTAATATTTATTTTTCTTATTTTACTCTGCTATGATTATGTTTTTAATTTTGATAGTTTTCTGAATTTCGAGTTTAAAATTGAAAAACTTATATGTTTATTATAACGTAATTCTATGATTTTACCTAATTACGATACATTTTAAGATAAATTCATTTGAACCGGTATGGAATCAGTAAACTCCTTAATTGTTTTACAATTGGGTACTTGCACTTCGAAGAAGAAGATCACGGATACCCACACATTTGACCGATGTCGTCAGCGCCAGCTGATCGTTTATAAGCAAAATTTCGTGTTAAAGTTGAGCTAAGTGACGTGATCACCACATACGTCAGAATGCTAATTATCGTAATGAATGGTTTGAAGAATAAACACAATAAATAATTACTATTTACATTTATTTACAATTTATACATGACTAGTTTAGGTTAAATGCGGCATCAAATATTTAAGATTCAAATATGCAAAGATAAATTAATAGAACAATATTAAACTGCAATTCTAAAAATGTAAGAATTAAAATTGTAGTAAAAACAAACTTAAAGTTAATAAATAATTATGAAAACAATTTATGCAGAATATGATGAGTGACGTCACGTCGCTTCATTACTCCCCTTCCAGTGAGAACCTCATTCGAACGAATCGAGAAATTTAGATGGAACTTTAATAGGTCTCCCAACATGTGATGTCTTATTGGAAAAATCCTTCGGTTCGTCAGAAAATGTAACCCTTTTCTTTTTGACATTTGAAGCAGCAATTTTAGAAAGACTGAAGGTGCGCCGACTGTAGGCATTGAACTGAAGGAAGAGGCGTTGTTCTTCAAGTCTGCAGATTGTTCTACGAAGCATGGTTTTGAACGATTAATAGAGATATTTCGAGATTTTTCCTTTATTGATAGTGTGAAGTAATCTTTATTTCTGGAAAGTACTTTAATAGGTCCTTCATATGGGGGTTGAAGTGGCGGATGAACGGCGTCAGTTCGTACGAATACATGAGAAGTAGTGTTAAGATCTTTTTTCACAAAAATGGGAGATTTTCCATGTCGTGAAGGTGGAGCAGGCCTAACTTGAGAGAAATATTTTCGTAGTTGACCAGCAAAAGTAGAAATGTCAGAAGATGCTTGTGTTTCATGAAGAAAATAACTAGGTAATCTTATATTTGAGCCATAAACCAATTCCGATGGAGTTGTTTGGAATTCTTCTTTGAAAGTGGAGCGTAGCCCCAGAACTACAGTAGGCAGAACTTTCGTCCACTGGCACATGATGCTATTTTTCAGATCGCTCTATAAATCCATTGCAAGCAGGATTGTAAGATGTGGTTCGCCTTCGCTTGATTCCTAAGAGATGGGCAAGTTCTGTGAAAAGAGACGATTCGAACTGACTTCCTTGATCTGTAATTATTATTGACGGTGTTCCAAAGCGAGAAATCCAACCAATATAAATTGCTTCTGCAACGGTGTTAGCTTTAATATCAGGCACCGGTATGGCTTCGGGCCAGCGAAAAAACCGGTCTATTAGAGTTACACAATATCTTTGTCCTTCGGAAGTTATCAAAGGTCCAATTTTGTCCAGATAAATTTCGTCGAATCTTTTTGAAGTTGTTACTCCCCAACCGCTTTATGCACATGTGCTGTATCTTGGATCTTTAACAAGATAGACAGTTTTTAGTGAATTCTTTGACATCCTTGTTCATTGAAGGCCATACAAACTTTTTCGTAACTGGATGTGCTGTACCTCGAGCTCCTGGATGACATAGGTTGACGAAAATATTACTTTTCGAAACCCTTTTTGAGATAAGGCCGTGGTTTTCCTGTAGAAATATAGCAATATATTTCTTTATTGGTTCCGAAAATATGTAATTTTTAAAACTTTAGACTGGTGTTTGATTTCATAAGATTTTTGAGTTCTTCATCAGTTTCTTGCTCCTTGGCTAGTGCACTAAAATCAATCGTTTCCGGAAGGGCAACTTCTTCAACTCTTGATAGTGCATCGGCTACTTCATTATCTACACCAGAAATGTGCTGTTTATCAGTTGTAAATTGACTGATAAAATCTAGATGCCTCATTTGTCTCGGTGATCCTTTATCGCAGGGCTCGAAAAACCGCCCGTCCTTGACGGTCAAAAATTTCCCGCGAACAACAAATTTCTCGAATCCGACGTCCGGGCGGACGGCTATTTTTCCGTTAACGTTCGTGATACATTTTCAATTTTTGTTATTAGAATTTATGTTTTCTCTGTCTGGGAGTACTGCAGCTGTTGAAAAGGGCTTTTCAGCAATAAACTTGCAAAAGAAGGAAGATAAAAAAACACACACACATTACGTACTGGTCTTTAACATGAAGCGTGAAACGCAATTATGAACATCTACCTAAAAGGAAAACTTAACTTCTTTAAGATTTGTGTGAAGAAACCTCTGTAAATCATTGGCTTGATTGTCGAACTGGCATAAGTAATATTTGATTCATTTAAAAAACGCAGTACATTCGAATAAATTGACATTACAGATAACTTGTCCTTTGTAATTTAAATTATTTCATAAAAAAAATACTAGGTTACTATTAGTAACCTAGTATTTCCTTTATTACTGCATAATGTAATCCTAGTAACTACTAACTCATTGTGCAATTTATATAAATGTTTGTAATAAATAAGAGAAAATTATATTTTTATTTATTTAGAAGCTACGGGTTAGTTTGTAAGGAGGACGGGTACATTGTTGGACAAGCCGTCCTCGGTGACGGGTAAAATTTCTGAGTTTTTTCGAGCCCTGCTTTATCGCCTTTCTGCAGAAATGCGTAAACTAGAGGACGGTGGTCAGTGTAAATGGTAAAATTGTGTCCTTCTAAGAAATACCTGCAATGCTTTACAGCAGAATAGGCTGTTAGTAGCTCTCTGTCGTAAGTGCTATAGCGTGTTTGAGTGTCCGTCAACTTCTTGGAGAAAAAACTCAGTGGTTCCCAGACACCTGAAATATTTTGTTGCACCACACCACCAATATCATGATCAGATGCTGCGACCATTAAAGCTAATTTCGCTTTTAGATCTGGATGCGCCAATAATGTGGCAGAGCATAGTTCTTTCTTACTATTTTCGAAAGCTTGAATAGTTTCTTCCGTCCAATTTATTATTGATTTATCATTTTTTTTCTTTCCTTTTAGAAAACTGTTAAGTGTTGCAAATTTCTCAGCAGCATTCGGTATAAATCGATGGTAAAAATTTATAATACCAAGGTAACGACGCAGTTCTTTGATATTATTTGGCCTTTTATATTCAGCAATAATTTTGATCTTGCCATCAATTGGTTTGAGGCTTTTTTCTGAAATATGATGTCCCAAAAAATCAATGTTTGATTTTAAAAAGACGCACTTTTCTAAATTGATGACCAAACCAGCTTCTTGAAATCGTTGAAACACTTGTCTTAGATGTGAAAGATGTTCTTCTTCGGTTCTGGAAGCCACAAATACATCATAAAGGTAGGCAAGGCAGGAATCTAATCCACGAAGTACGGTATGGATGAATCTTTGGAAGGTTTGTGCGGCATTACGTAAACCGAAACTCATTCTTATGAATTCAAAGGAGCCAATTGGGGTAGAGATTGCTGTTTTCTCAACGTCATTAGGTTCGACCGGTATCTGGTGATAAGCTCTGACTAAGTCCACTGTCGAAAATATTTTACAACCATGTAATTGGTTGTTGAAGTCTTGAATATGTGGCAATGTATATCGATCAGGTATAGTGACAGCATTTAAATTTCGGTAATCACCGCATGGTCTGTAGCTTCCATTTTTCTTTGGTACCATGTGTATAGGACTGGCCCAAGCGCTCTTTGACAGATTCCGACAGATTCCCTGCTCAATCATGTACAGTCAGCAAAAAAAAAAAAAGATATCACCCTGAATAATTTTCGTTCTAATGATCGGATTTTCACGAACTAAGTGTCAATCTTAATGGTTCCTGGGGGTGACCTCAAATATGCTAATTAGTTAGTGCTAACTATTAATTAAGTTACGAAATCAGACACAAAAACGTACTTTCTCTGAATAAACATGTATTTTTTTTTACATATTTGGAATCCAGATACTTGAATCAGGGGGGTAGACAAAATTTTGAAAAAAATGGGTGGTAAATAGGGTCGCAACAAAGGTTTATATATTTGGCGATAGTCCAGAAAACCGCCAAAAAAAGTCGCCAGCGCAAATGAATATTTTAAGATAACCCATTGACTAATTCAAAAGAAGAATGCTTAATTTTACTAGGTTGCTAAGCAACCAAGCTCTGACTGGAAAAAAAATTGAAATAATGTTCTGTGATTACTCAGAGAGGTTTAATTAATAGTTAACAGAAAATATCTCGAAGTTTCTAGGTAATAGACAATTTTTAAGCTGATTTCTGTCCAAAAAGCAAAGTTTTTTTTTATTTTAATCTCCCTTGAAAAGAAAATTTGAATCGATTATAAATTATTTATGATTTTCTAAGTTTTAGAATTTAAATACATGAACATTTTATCTGATATTATTTAGATTATGTTGTTTCTGCTATATTTATTCGAGGATTTCATACTAAAATCAAATTAACATAACTTATTATGGCTAAATACAAAATTTTAGGGATAATCACTTTTACAGCTTTAATCGATTCTTCTAGGCAAGAAAGTTTAAAGAAAAAAAAAGTGCTTGAAAAATAAAATGTATATTGTATAGTAATTCTAATGCGCATTCACAAGTTTTTCTATAATTTACGATATTTCTTTCTCCTATAACTCAAGGAATTGCTGAATGTTTAGTGGTATTTTAAAAGCATTGAAATAGGTTATGTTTAAGAATAAGATATTGAAATAATATGTTGCATATAGTATGATTCATTGTTTCAAAAATCGCTTCATTCTGCTAGATATTTAGATTACAAGGTTTTCTTTCGATAAAGATGATTAGCAAATAGCATCCTTATGCTTCGATACATTTAGAAACTTACGTTCGCAAATTCACCATAAAATATCGCACAGCATATTCTTCAATTACGATAAGCTACATTTACCACCAAATACTGATACTATGATTATTTTTGTTTTCTTATATATATCTGATATGATACTCTCTTTTTAAACAGAGCTTGTAAGGTCCTTAAGATACTGAAAGGGGGGCACGAAAACTTAAAAGTTAAAATATTCCTTTTCATTAACTCAAAATATCTGGTCTCAAAATTTTAATTTTAAACCAAGTTAAATATAACTTTTACAATATTGATGCTCTTATGTTTTTAAAGACCACATAAATCCTGTTGAAATATGAAAATGCATATTTTTACTTTAACGAGTGTAAAATCCTTATCAAAATAATGATCAAGACCTAAATGTAAAACAGTATAATTGATGATAAAAACTCAACTGGATTAAAAAAATATGAAGAGGGAAGTAAAAGTCGACATGTTTCGAGCGTTCAAATATATTCACCAATTCTCAAAACTTGTCAAGCTTGAATAACTTGTGACTTTTATTATTGTGCTCAAAACATGTCTATTTTTATCATCATCTATTAATTTTTAAATCAATGAAGTTTTTATATTTTCGATTCAATTTCTTGGGATTATCTATTTAGATACACAATATATTAAATTATTTCACTCGATATTAAAAAAAGTTTTACTTAAGTTATAGGCACAGGTTCTTAAATTAAAAAAATAATAATTCGCTAGTTTGTAAAAAAATCAATGCAGTACAATTTTTTTTGCTGCAAGCCTTAACATTTTAATTTAAGGACATAAAAAAATTCCGTTTACAATTGAAATTTCAAAAGTCGAATGTGAAAATGGAATGTCCCCTAGCACCAGAAATCGAAATTAAATAGTTACAAGGACCACTATTTTAAGCAAGTTAGCGTTTCCGTCCTACTCGAAGTTGTTTGAAAAGGTATTTTGTATATATAGATTCCAAAGTTTATTCTACAAATATTTTACGGTATACTTTCGGAGTATTTTGATCGAGTTTATTTTTACACCCTTATTTGCTTAAAATTATTAAATAATATGCTTAAAATAAATTATTCAAGCAACATGATTTAACGCATTTATAGTATAATAGTAAACGGGGCTTCTATCGCATATCCTTAACCTTGATACCGCTATCATTAAATGAATGGAATAAGCTTAGATAAATAATAAAAGTTAATTTTTTCCCCGTTTTAATTTTCAAGGAAATATGTTTCGATCAAACAGATTTCATTCTGGAAATAGCGAAATTATTGAGTAGGTCCCTTGGAGCAATATCATTCTTATCCTCTTTTGACGAAATATAGGAAAAACCGGTTTTCACAGTTCTGTAAAAAGTATGTTAGCCTTCTTGCCACGTTTTTTATTATTTTTTTACATATTTTTTTTTATTTTTAATCAAAATAAATTCGGAAATTTACGTATTTTTTATTGCATTTTTTTAAATCAAATGATTCTAAAATTCGCACGGCTTCGGAAACTTTTTACAAATTTCAATTGTTAGTGTTTCCTGCTAAACAAAATAAGGCATTGTTCCTGATAACAAATTATACTACAATAATATCTTGGGAATCGTGCTAAAGTAAAAAATTGAACAAAATAGTTTAGTATATTATTCGGAAAAAAATCTACATGGAATCATAAAAAAAGAATCATTTAAGATACTGAGATATTTTATGACGCTTAAAAGTTTTGGCTACGTATTTGACAGCTTTTTATGTTCGGTTTCTATATACTCTTTGTAGTGACTTATAAAACATGGACACTATTTTAGATAATCTATGTTGAAGTCACAAGAAACAAAACAAAAAAGACAATCAATGATTTATATTCTTTTTTCGAAAAAAATTATATGCTTAGTAAATAATCAGCTGTTTTGCATTAAATGATTTTAAACAGCGGAGTGTTTTTAATTTCTTAACAAGGCTTTATTCTTAGCTAGCAGACAATAATTCTTTTAAAAAAAACTTGACTATAATGTAAAAAGGAACTTTACTTTAAAGAAAATCTAAATTAAAGTACTAAAAAAATTGATTAGTATATTAATGAAGAAATAATAAATGTAGTAGGGTAAAGAATAAAATTTTTAAAAATGCTAAAATGTACTTAAATAGTTGGTAAAATAGTTTAAAAATACATGTTTATTCAGAGAAAGTACGTTTTTGTGTCTGATTTCGTAACTTAATTAATAGTTAGCACTAACTAATTAGCATATTTGAGGTCACCCCCAGGAACCATTAAGATTGACACTTAGTTTGTGAAAATCCGATCATTAGAACGAAAATTATTCAGGGTGATATCTTTTATTTTTGCTGACTGTACTCAAATTCTTTTCGTACAATTTTTTATCTATCGGGTGCCAAACGTCTAGGTGTTGAAAGAACTGGTGGACCAGTTGTCATAATATGATAAGTGACGTCATGTTTGATCTCTTTGACTGTCGAATGTTCTACAGTTATATCTTTGAATTCATTCAACAGTTGGTAAATTCTAGGATCAGTAGTTTTAGACGACACAGTAGTCAAATTAGTTGACGGAACATGGGCAAGTCGACCAAAGGATTTTAGAGATGTAGCAGGATCAATTAATTTTCTTTTTTTAATATCAACTAAAAGCCCGTATTCTTTAAGAAAATCAGCACCAATTATTGCTTTAGAAACATCGGCAACAATAAAGGTCCAACAAAATTTTCTTCTTAAGCCTAGATCAAGGAAAAGTCGCTGTGTCCCAAACATGTGCACTTGTGATGCGCAAGAGCAATAACATAACAAGCACTTAAATTTAGTTTTATAAAAAATAAAAACAACGCGTTGGTAAGACAACTCAATAAATAATTACTATCATGACGTTCCATAGATTGGGATGTAAAAGTATTAATGGATGTATATATTTATATTAACTTGTAAGTAACTGTATATATTAAATGTTGTGATGATATATATTAAATGTAAATGTATTAAATGATGTCTCCAATTTACTTCGTTTTTATTTATCCAAAATTGCACATAGTATAGGAAGATAGAAAACCTTCCTTTACAACTGGTGACCTCAGGACGTGATTACTTTAACGTTGCGAAGATTTTATTTGGATAAAAAAAGATTTGTGCATCACCATTATTTTCTGATTATCTTTATATTAAACATTGAGGAAAGCACAAATGATAATTTAAATTCATCAACTCCAGATAATGTGAATTTAGAAGTAAACAAATTGGCAGTAAAACCACCAATTTTTTGGCGACATAAACCTATGTTATGGTTCTTACAACTTGAAGCACAGTTTGCTAACGGCAACATTACTCTTGATTTAACTAAGTATAACACAGTCATTGCCTCATTGGACGAAAATGTCTGAGATTTTGTTGAGGATATTTTGTTAAACCCACCAATGAATGGAAAATACGACGCTTTAAAAATTGCATTATTAAATAGATTAACAGATACTGAAGAAACCAGGTTAAAAAAGGTGTTGACTGAACTTAATCTTGGCGATAAGCGTCCATCTGACTTGTTGCGACAAATGAAAGGTTTGGATGAAAATTCCATTTCTGAGGAGTTGTTAAATTCACTTTGGCTACAGAGATTACCACAACAGGTTCAAGCTATATTATCTATTAACTCTGATTCTTTTGATAAAATGGCAGAGATGGCAGACAAAATTATTGGTATATTTAGCTCAACAGAGTTATGCACAGTTGATAAAGTATCCAATAAAACTTTAGAGCATAATAACATTAGTAACGAAAAAATTAATTCATTGGAGATAAGTATTGCAGAATTAACTAAGAAATTTGATACATTCATCACAAGGAGTAGATCTCAAGATAAATCTGTAACAGCTCGAGACCGTAGCCGTTCAAGATCCCAATCTTCTCGTTATAAGCTATGTTGGTACCATTATAAATTCGGTAACAGGGCACATCGCTGTGTTAAACCTTGCGAATTTCAAAAACCAATAAATACTTCGGAAAACTAATGGGCCGGTCGATTGAAGAGGCCAAACTAAATTGCCGCCTCTTTCTTTTTGACAAGTCAAGCAAAAGGCACTATCTTATTGACACTGGGGCTGACGTGTCTGTAATTCCACCGCCAAAACCCAATACGCTGTCCCCATCTGATTTTAAACTTTATGCTGCAAATTCAAGTTTAATCAAAACTTAAGGCAAGCAACCTTTCAGTTTAGATTTAGGCTTGAGAAGACGTTTCAAATGGAATTTCATTATAGCAGACGTCTCAAAGCCAATAATTGGCGAAGATTTTCTTAAGGCACATGGACTTTTGGTAGACATTAACAAAAACGTTTGCTTGATCCTTTAACATCATTAACAGTCTCAGCTAAAATAATCAAATTACCATCTTCATTTTTAACACCCCTCGATAGTAATAATCTAGATCCCGATATTCATTCTCTACTGCAAGAATTCAAAAACTTATCTTCGGAAAAAATAGAACTGAATAAAGTTAACGTCAACCATAATGTCACTCACGCTATTGTTACAAATGGTCCACCCATAACATCTAGAGTGCGTAGATTGGCTCCAGAGAAACTAAAAATCGCCAAAGCAGAATTTGAGTACATGCTTGAGCGTGGCATATGCCGACCATCAAGCAGTCCTTGGTCTAGCCCATTACATCTGGTCAAGAAAAAAAAATGGCGAATGGAGATCGTGCGGAGACTATCGTGCTTTAAATGCAGCCACATTACCAGATAGATACCCTATACCACATCTGCATGATTTTACGCACCAATTAGAAGGTTGTACGGTTTATTCTACATTAGATCTTCATCGAGCTTATCATCAAATTCCCATGGAACCAGCAGATATAGAAAAAACAGCTATTAGTACGCCATTCGGACTGTTCGAATTTCCCTTGATGACTTTCGGACTTCGTAACGCAGCGCAGACATTTCAGAGATTCATGCACGCCGTTCTAAGTGGCCTAGAATTATGTTTCGTCTATCTGGATGACATACTAATTGCATCGCGCTCTAAAGAGGAACATTTACAACATCTCAGCACAGTTTTTGAGAGATTGCAACAATTTGGATTAACATTAAATCTCAGTGAATGCAACTTCGCTAAGCCTGAGGTGAATTTTGTCGGCCACACTGTTTCTCTAAAAGGAATTCGCCCGACAGAAGAAAAAGTCAAAGTCATTGAAGATTTCAACAAACCCAAAACAGTCAAACAACTTAGAAGATTTTTGGGAATTATAAATTTCTACAGAAGATTTATTCCTCAAGCGGCTCAACACCAAGCATGCTTATATGATTATTTAAAAAACAGCAAAAAGAATGATAATCGAACTATCGAATGGTCAGACGAAGCTTCAAATGCTTTTACGAGATCCAAAGAATTGTTAAAATCTGCAGCAATTTTGTCTCACCCAGTGCCACCTTCTAAACTTGCCCTTATGGTAGACGCTTCCAATATAGCGATAGGTGGAGTGGTGCAACAACTCGTCAATAATGATTGGCAACCGCTAGGTTTCTTTTCTGTTCGGCTAACACATACACAAAAGAATTATAGTACCTATGATCGGGAACTGCTAGCTGCATATTCGTCTATTAAGCATTTCCGATATTTGTTGGAGGGTCGAGAATTTACGTTATTCACTGATCACAAGCCGCTGGTATACGCTTTCCGGCAAAACTTGGAGAAAGCATCACCCCGACAACAAAGACATTTGGAGTACATTAGCCAATTCACATTAGAAATTCAACACATTTCAGGAAAAGATAACATGGTCGCAGACGCTCTATCAAGATTGGAAGAAATAAGAATTACTTCTGAAATTGACTTTGAATCTTTAGCCAAAGCTCAAGAAATTGACGATGAGTTAAAAGATTTAATGAAATCTCAAAACTCTTCTTTGAAATTTGAGCGAGTTCCTATTTTTGGCTCTAATCATTCATTATATTGCGATACTACCACAAAAATTAAAAGGCCATTTATTCCAATTAACTTTAGAAAACTGGTATTCAAAAGTGTTCACAATCTCTCACATCCTGGAATTAAAGCGTCTGTTCGATTAGTTACATCAAAATTTATTTGGCCATCAATAAACAAAGACATTCGCGATTGGACCAAAAGTTGTTTAAAATGCCAGAAATCCAAAATTTCTAAACATTACCATACTCCATTACAAAAATATCCTATAGTTGGTCAAAGATTTCAAGAAATTAATCTAGAACTGATTGGACCTTTGCCATCATCAGAAGGATTTCGTTATTGCCTTACGATAATTGATCGCTACACGCGATGGGCAGAAGCCATTCCTTTACCTGATATTTGAGCAGAGACAGTTTCTGATGCTTTATTGAAAAATTGGATCGCTCGCTTTGGTATTCCAAGCGTAATTACAACTGATCAGGGTGCGCAATTTGAGTCTCAATTGTTCCAAGAACTTTCAAAATTACTTGGTTTTCAAAAGAAATAGAACTACTGCATATCACCCACAAGCTAATGGCTGTGTAGAACGTTGGCATCGTACTTTGAAAGCAAGCATAATGTGCCATGAAAATCCAAGCTGGACAAAGTCACTTCCGATTATTCTACTTGGTTTACGCACAACCTTGCGAGATGACTGTCAAGCCACCCCAGCAGAACTCTTGTATGGTGAAAATATAAAACTACCATATGATTTTTTTGAAAATTCAAACATTGAAACGCAATCAGAATTCATTCAGAATTTAAAAAGCACCATGGAAAAATTAAAACCCGTCCCATTTCGTCATCACTCGAAGCAGAAACCATTTATATTCAAAGATTTAAAAACTTGCTCACACGTATTTGTCCGTACTGACAGTGTTCGACATAGTTTGCAACAACCATATCATGGACCATATAAAGTTTTAAAGAGAACCGACAAAATTTTCACTGTTAAAATGAAGCAAAAAGAAGTTAATGTATCTATAGATAGAATAAAGCCCTATTTTTCGGACATTTCTACAGAATCTGAAAAGACCTCAGAAACACCTTTACTGGTTGAAAAGAATTTTGGGCCTATTTCATCGTCTACAATTTCTAAAGCTGCTACAGAGCAAGGCAACGGAAACAAAAGAGTGAAGCTTGTTATTCCACCCCAAGTGACTAGATCTGGACGTACAGTGCGCATTCCAGCACGTTACACATGAGGTTCTTCATCGTTCGAGTAGCTCACTAGGGGGGGAGTGCTGTGGTGCGCAAGAGCAATAACATAACAAGCACTTAAATTTAGTTTTATAAAAAATAAAAACAACGCGTTGCTAAGACAACTCAATAAATAATTACTATCATGACGTTCCATAGATTGGGATGTAAAAGTATTAATGGATGTATATATTTATATTAACTTGTTAGTAACTGTATATATTAAATTTTGTGATGTCTCCAATTTACTTCGTTTTTATTTATCCAAAATCGCACATAGTATAGGAAGATAGAAAACCTTCCCTTACACACTTGCGAAGCGTTAGCAGCATACAAGTAAAATTTTGGATCAGGATTTTTTTTTCTGTTTTGAAGAAACGGGTAAAACAGATACATCAGCTCCAGTATCGATAAGAAAATTTCGTTTACTAGAGTGATCATAAATAAAAAGGCGACTTGAATTCTGGCTACCATCGCCTTGCGCCGCCAACGGTGGCCTAATTAGTTTTCCGATTTTTCGAAATCAGCAACAAATGAACAGGGTTTAGTGCATCTGGTTGACTTTTACCAAAACGGTGATGATACCAACAAATACCTTCTCTAGACTTTGATCGGTTTTTACAAATGGAGCTTTGGCGATTAAAATGATTCCTATTTCTAGAGGTACTGCGTGATCTGCGCAGCTCACTGACTTCTTTAGAATGTTCATTAATTTTGTCTAATATTGTTGATAAATTCAGACTTTTCTGATTTAGTCGCTTTTGGAGTTCTATTGGCAGAAAATTCGCCAACGCACTGGTACCTGCCGCAAGTTTCTGTAATTCTATCTCCCATTTCAGCCAGTTTATCAAGAGCTTCAGTGCTGACAGCTGAAATGGTTTGAACTTGCTGCGCAATTGTTGTAACCAAAGCAGTTTTAAAACATTGTCATTAACTTTACCCATCGCCAAATTTCGCATTTCGCGTAGCAACTGACTAGGGCGCTTATCGCCAATATCTAGCTCGGAGAAGAGTTTTTTTTTTCGTTGAACACATTTGGAATCACTCAAACGAGCAATAAGTGCTTCCTTTAATGCGGTATATTGATTTTCTTTGGGAGGTGACAAAACTATATCACTTACCATGTTCAAAATTTTCTGTTCCAAGGCAGCAACGGCGATGTTGTACTTAGTAATTTCGGCCGAAACATGACACTTCTTAAATTGGGCTTCAATATGCGCAAACCATAATTTCGGAGTTTCATTCCAAAACGGAGGAGGCTTTTCTGAGACGCCTTCAATATATTTAGAAGCACTTGTATTATCGAGCTCTGTATCTCCAGTATTAGGCATAGCTTTTTCAACGGTTACAATTGAGTTGTTCAAATCACGTCCGAAAGTCATCAGTGAAGCGTAATGAATGGTTTGAAGAATAAACACAATAAATAATTACTATTTACATTTATTTACAATTTATACATGACTAGTTTAGGTTAAAAGCGGCATCAAATATTTAAGATGTAAATATGCAAAGATAAAATAATTGAACAATATTAAACTGCAATTCTAAAAATGTAAGAATTAAAGTTGTAGTAAAAACAAACTTAAAGTTAATAAATAATTATTAAACAATTTATGCAGAATATGACGAGGGACGTCACGTCGCTTCAACGCGAATTTAATTAAATACAGTGCCGTATCGCATGTCGAATTTGTTGAAATATAATTTTTTCTCGTCTACTTCTTTCATGTAACTTAGATTTATTATTTGTTTACGTATTTTATTGTAACCGTGTGATATTTTTGCTTTGTGTACCTGGCAAATTCGATGCATAATTAGTTAGTTTATGTTCTACATGGCTTCATGCCTGACATTGTGTTAAGTAAGAAATATATAATGAAAGAATTGAAGTTTTTATGAAAGAATATTTGCGTAAGAATGTAGAATGTGTCATTATAAAGAATTGATACTTGAGAGGCTTGGCCTACTCGAAATAGAATAGAAAGAACAGTTGCTAGCGTATAAAAATGTCATGTATTAACAACCAATCAAAATCGAGATACCCACACTACGGCACTTGAAGGTACTCCATTATTATTTTTTGGTGTAAACTACATTAGTACACTGTTATAAAGTAACATTAAAATCGTTAAAGAGATTCGTTAAATGGTTTAGAACTTAACGATAAGCTTCACGCACAAAATGTATTTATTATATCAGCCTGTAAAGTAAGCGAAAATATTAAATTACAGTTGCGAACACGCCAAAAATCTGTTATAAAATTATACCTTTATTTTGAAATGTTATTAAAAAATATTACTAACCAAACTTATTTACGTTCACTAATAAATCTAAATAGAATCATGCGAAATCTATCTTATTCACCAATTCAATTTGATGCAAAATAAATATTTACTTTAAAGAGATGAATGGACGGCAAACGAGCAGGGGGCATAGCTCCCTAAAACATTAAAATAAGCTTTCAAATATTACAAAATCATTAAATTTAGCTATAAAATTCATAAAGAAAAATGTTCAAATTAACAATAAGAAATAATCTTTTAATTAGTTATCAAATCTCCATGAAGCAGGATTAAATTAACTGTCAAATTTATAAACACGGTTGTTAAAAAGTATGAATAAGGCTTTTTTTTAAAAAAAATTAACAGTAAATATTAACTAAATAAAATATCTAGTTTGGACAATATCTTCATTTATATCATCTAATCACACGCATCTTTGATACATGGGAGAAATTATATATATTTAAATGCTTTTAATACATGCTTTTAATACAATGTTTTTTTTACAACTGGATAATTGCAAGTGACGTCATCCAGGGTATCAGTTATGATTGGATTTTAAATTGAGGCATTTATTTATTTTAACTGTTCTTTTCATTTTATATTTTGAGTAAGTCCAACCAAATATAAATTCTCTTAAACGACACATTCTATGTTCTTTCAAAAAGATTTTTTTTAAAATTTTTTACTTTACATAAAGACATGCACGAATCTTTGCAGAACATAAACTAATTATGCAACAAATTATGCAAATAATTTTCCAGATACACACAATAAAAATAATCACGGTTACATTAAAATACATGAAAAATAATAAATTTAGGTTAAATAAAAAACGTAGACAAGAAAGAGTTATTTTTAAACATATTTGATTTGTGATACGGCGTTATTTAGTTAACTCCACATTAGTTAACATTTTAACTTATGTGGAGAAACTTAGCTGGACTTCCGCCATCAATATCCTATAACACAACATTTTGTTCATAAACAACCAGCTGGAGCTGACGTCATAGGCCAAGTGGTTGTGTATCAGTGGTCTTCTTCTCGAGTGGAGAGTATCCATTAAAAGAAAGAGATCAAACTATATTTTAACGTTTGCAAATTGGAAATAAAATATTGTTGAACTTGGAAGATATTATTACTCAAATTGAAAAATAATATAATTGAAATTAAAAGATGTATCAATTTTAAAAATAATATATTATTCGAGGGATAACATTTGTTTAAATTGAAAGATTGATATATTGATATGTGATTGAAATTTAAAGATAACACACACACACAGATATATATATATATATTTATATATGTCGATAACTTTTTAAAAGAATAAAAAGAATATTTGCACACAATAATAATATTCGTTTATTCTTTGAGATTTTAGTGCAAAACTAATTGTCATTTATTATTTTATTCAATAATGTTCGAAAACTGTTTGGATATTAACAATACCAGTTGAATGAATACTAACGATACGAATTGTTTGAATGTTAGTATTCGCATTTCTACTCTATTTTAAACTGCATGATTTTAAATGACTATATGAGCGAAATCGGTCGAATAGTTTGAGTCATAAAATTTAAAAGAAGCCATATTTTTAAAATTTTATATCTGAACATATATATATATATATATATATATATATATATATATATATATATCGAATTAAAACCAATATAACAAGTTCAAGGTATCTAGAAATACACACTGAGAAAAAAATATGATCAAAACTACCAGAATATCGTACTATTTACCGTGTTTCTGGCTCCATGGGAACATCAAAAAGCTCGGAAGCGCTTAAGTAATGATTTTGGTAAAGATAATTAAATAAGGTTTTATAAAATGTGATAAAATTTGGTAAATCTCGTAAAAGTGGATAACGTTATCATGAAATCTATGACATAAAAACCATTTATTCGGTTTAAAATACGTTTTAGTTTTGCATTTTTTTTTTACTAAATGTGTGGTAATAAGAACTATTATGTTGAAAACCAGAACTTTCGATAAACCATTACCATATGATCGAAAAATTTCAAAATGGATGGTTTAAATACTGCATATTTTAGTTTTATTAATCAAAATTATGTGTGTGTGTTTTTTTTAGCAGAAATGTCATTTCTGTACTGTACGGTAGTTTTACCAAATTTTTTTTCTTCCTTCAAATTAAGATAGAAAAATATAAAAGTTTAGCTTGAAATAAATTGAGATTTAATTTTCAATATAATATTGTTAAAATTCTATAATAATATGACTTAAATCAGCATCCTACAAAAAGAGTGGCAAATTTTAATTAACGGTATTATGGTTCAAATCTAGCCTTACTTTTAAGATTGCATGTAATAAAGTTTCTAGACAGAAGAAAAAAAAAATGCCGTCGCTTGAATGTCAAAATTATTAAAATTTTAGATAGAAATAACGTAAAAATGATGAAAACGGAACAGTATGATTAGCATAAAATTTAAATTTATGTCATGTTTCAAGAGTTGGAAATAATTTGGAGAATAAAAAAAATTCTGTATCCTGTTCTTTTTTAAAGAGTGACTTTAAATTGACATTTATGTGAAAATTTATTTTGTACTTAATTGTTTTTGACGACATAATGGAGGAATAAAGGAAATTATTCTTAGCAAAGGAAATTAAGATCATATTCAAGTAGTTTAATCTCAGTAGATTTTAGTAAACTCAAGTAAATTTGCTTTAATGATAATACAATTGTGCAAAATAATTAAGCAAATAATTTGAGTAACTTTTTATTCAATAACCAGGTCTTAACTTACCAGGACTAAATCTCAATGATCTAAAGCCCAACCATTAAAACGTTAATTAATTAAAACTAACGATAAATTAGAAACTCAGGAGATGAAGATTATAAGTGACATTTTAGTAATTCGAGTAAATTTGCCTTAATGCTTATACATTTGGGCAAAATAATGAAGCGAATAATTTTTGTTTCAATAATCAGGTCTTAACATACCCGGGCTTAATCTCAATGATTTGAAAGCCCAACCATTAAAACGTTAATTAATTAAAACTAACGATAAATTAGAAACTCAGGAGATGAAGATTATAAGTGACATTTTAGTAATTCGAGTAAATTTGCCTTAATGCTTATACATTTGGGCAAAATAATGAAGCGAATAATTTTTGTTTCAATAATCAGGTCTTAACATACCCGGGCTTAATCTCAATGATTTGAAAGCCCAACCATTAAAACGTTAATTAATTAAAACTAACGATAAATTAGAAACTCAAGAGATGAAGATTATAAGTGACATTTTAGTAATTCGAGTAAATTTGCCTTAATGCTTATACATTTGGGCAAAATAATGAAGCGAATAATTTTTGTTTCAATAATCAGGTCTTAACATACCCGGGCTTAATCTCAATGATTTGAAAGCCCAACCATTAAAACGTTAATTAATTAAAACTAACGATAAATTAGAAACTCAAGAGATGAAGATTATAAGTGACATTTTAGTAATTCGAGTAAATTTGCCTTAATGCTTATACATTTGGGCAAAATAATGAAGCGAATAATTTTTGTTTCAATAATCAGGTCTTAACATACCCGGGCTTAATCTCAATGATTTGAAAGCCCAACCATTAAAACGTTAATTAATTAAAACTAACGATAAATTAGAAACTCAAGAGATGAAGATTATAAGTGACATTTTAGTAATTCGAGTAAATTTGCCTTAATGCTTATACATTTGGGCAAAATAATGAAGCGAATAATTTTTGTTTCAATAATCAGGTCTTAACTTACCCGGGCGTAATCTCAAGGATTTGAAAGCCGAACCAGGAAAACGCTAATTTATTAGCAGAAACGATCGTTTAAATTACTAAATCAGGTATAGACACGTAATATATATATTGTCATGCTAAAGCAAAAATAAACTTTACGATTAGAAATAAATAAGTATGAGAAAAGAAAAAAAAAGGTTTAATTTAAATAGAAAACAAATTGCTCGGATTAAATTAGCGGATTCTGCAAATACACTACTTCTATTTGTTTGTTTTTTTCTTTTGTGGATGCTTTTCCCGAAACTAACCAAATGTTGAGAGGAGATAAATCGTCGAGCAGAGGGAGCTACTGATAAATAGATTTCGCAAGGCAGACGCTCATTTGTCTAGTGGGTGAGAGCAGGTGGATAGGCGTTCCAAAAAGGAAACAACAACAAAATATTCTTTTATCTTTTGTGTTCTTCAGTTCTGAAGATAGAATCACGTTCTCTGCAGCTCTCATACCTAGCGAGATTGTACGAGACTCTGACAGAACAAAAGTATTATGGCTATTATATAGCAGGTATCGATTGGTCAGTGACACGTGACATCACATATATGTCGCGGTTCAAATGAAAAAAAAAAAAAAAAAAAAAAAACTTAAGTGCAAGGGTGTAGGGGTCTTAGAGATAAATAGTTCGACAAGGATGAGAGAGAGGGCTTTTAGAACAGGATGGATGACAGAATGCAGGCGCGTCCGTTCCCTTCTTCAGAAACTTTCTTTTGTTCTACGATAACAGACATCTGCTTTGAGATAGATCTTTGAAAGTTGTTCTCAAATGTGTAAATGCAATCTTCCATACAACGGATTCTTTGCACATTCTTAAAAAATACTATTATAAGTACATAAGGTATAAAATTAATATATATATTATTAATGAGTCGTTTAATAATAGACAAGATGGCAAGAGTGGAACATTTTGTAATGGACATAACAGTAAGCGCGGACAGGAGGATACGAAATATTTTATTCTGGGTAAAGATTTAATTACATTTACAATACAACGAACTGCTCAATAATTAATAATTAAGGTTTGGGTTTTGTTTGGATATGCGACGAATAAAGCATTTCATAATACATACAGTAGTATTTTTATAACTGACAAGCAAGTACTAATGAAACCTTAATCATTGGAAAAAATTTTATTCATGAACATTTTTTAATGTTGGACAAATTTAATAATGAAAAAGCTTTTACTAACTGGTGAAGAATTCAATGACTTTAATAATGATTAGGCAAGATTCTACTGATGAAATGGTATGTACAGAACAGAAAGAAAAAAAAAAACAAGACCACCCTGAATAACTTTTAACCAAATGATCGGATATTCAGAATTCTAGGACTCAATCTCAATGGTTTGAGGAGGTGATCTCAAATATGCTAACTAATTAGTCCAGACGATGTTTTAAGTTATGAAATCACGCAAAAATGTACTTTCCCTGAATAAACATACCTTTTTAATGGATTTGGATTTCTGACCCCCAAAATATAGGGGGTAGCCGCAATCTGGGGAATTTGGTTTCCTTAGTTTGGTCAGGAGAGCGGTCCAAAGTTTGGAACCCTTAATGTTAATTTTACTTTTTTCGTATTTCGCTATGTCTCGAAAACTTTTTTAACGAATTAAAAAAATTTCACACACAATTATTAAAGTCGTTTATCCAAAAAGGATTACATACAGGAAATAAATTTTAGTAAATATTTATTATTTTTTAGTATTTCGTTTAAATATAGTCGAAAAAAATTTGAATTGTAAGGTATAAATTTTTTTTTACATAATTTTAAAGTATGTAATTTTACATGGCAAAATGCAAAACTTGAGAGAAATCGGCTAAATAGATCCTGAGAAATCGAATTTTTAAAAAGACGTAAATTTAAAATTCGATTTCTCAGTAACTATTCAACCGATTTCGTTGGCATAGCTACATACTTACAACTAAGAAAACTACATACTTTAAAATGACGTAAAAACTGTATACGTTACGATTCAAATTTTTTTTTTACTATTATTCGATAAAATAATAAAAAATAATAAATATTTAATAAAATTTATTTTTTGTATGGAATTATTTTGGGATAAACGAATTTAATAAAATTGCGTGAATTTTTTTTTATTCGTTTAAAAAGTTTTCGAGATATAGCAAAATACGCAAAAAGTAAAATGAGCACTAAGAAGTCCAAACTTTGGATCGCTCTCCTAACCAAACTATGGGGACCTTATTTCCCAGATTGCTGCTACTCCCTATATTTTGGGGGTCAGAAATCTAAATTAATTGAGAAGGTATGTTTATTCAAAGAAAGTACGTTTTTATGTCTGATTTTGCAACTTAAAACATCGTCTGCACTAATGAATTAGCATATTTGAGGTCGTCCCATTGAGATTGAGTCCTAGAACGCGATGATTCGATCATTAGATCCAAAGTTATTCAGGGTGGTCCATTTTTTTTTTTGGCGCAGTGTACATGAATAACTAATGAAACATTTAATGTTCAACAAGTTAGTATTAAAAAATATTTAGTGACAGGCAAAGAACTATTAATAGAATTCTTAATAATGAAAAAAGTTTGTACGTATTGTAATGATAGAACAATTAAAAAAGAATTTAAAAGAATAAATGAATAACTGTTAATGAGATATTTAGTATTGAATGAACAAGATAATATTTATAAAATGAGATTTTCAGTTATAATTAAGGAAATAATTAATTTTTCAAAGGTTTATAAACATTTGATATTGGTCAAAACAATAATAAATACTCAAAGAACATTTAAAAACATGTAAATAACAGTTTAATTTATTTTTAACCATTCTTCTTTCACTGTAGAGGCACGACAGCCTTCGGTAGGCTCGGGCTTTCTCTAGAAGTCTTTTCCAGGCGTCGTCTCTCCGTTTAGCTACATACTAAGCGATTTAGTATGTAGCTAAACGCTATTTTAGCTACATTTAGCGATTGTCCTCCAATATTTGATTTCTGAGTATCCACATGTGTTTTCAGACAGTCAAATCATCTAAAGTGAGGTATGCCTCTTTTTCTATTTCCTATAGGCTTTACTAAAAATAGTTTTCAATAGTTTCGATCGTTCTGCATTCTAACCATTTCCAGACCATTTTATTCTTTGGATTTCCAAGTATTTCATGACATTAGGCTTTTTAAAGATGTTATATAATTTCGAATTTGTTCGCCTTCGTCATAAGCCCTTCATCTGAGTTCCACCACAAATACTTCTGATGACCCTCCCCCTAGTCTATCGAAATGGGTGCCCTTGTTTTGAGGTTTTGACCATTAATGTATATGAAATGATTAATTGTGAAAAATGTAGCAATTATGAAAGATTTTTACAATCGGTAAATATATTACTAACTATTATTAAGGAATATTTATGGAGCACTTAGTTATAAATAAGACAGTGCTAATAGAAAATTAATGAGTGCACAAGATGGTATCAGTAGAATATTGAATAGTTGCCAATAAATTTATATGAACATTTAAAAATATACAATATTATGAATAATCTAATTTAAAATGAAATATTATTAATAGAACTTTTAAATTTGGAATACGGCATATAAAGTATTTAATAATGAACTTGAACGTTTTATAATAATCGCAATGCTTCATTTAAATATATGCTATGATGATATAGATTATGAGAAATTTATATTTATAAAATGTTCAAATGTTCATTTGATATAATTAGAATAGTAGACTGGACCTTTTAAAGAAGTGAAGTACTGTAAACATAGTAACTGTAAATACTGTAAATAAAGAAAATATTTTAAAGCAAAATTTTTGAGGTAGGTTACCAAGAATTTAGAGTAGGTAGTGAAACTTATGTTTTGGACAGAAAACACACGTATGCTTTAGCACTTAATTTTTTATTCCGTTGTTTCATTAATGTTTTTTTTTTCTACCGTGTGTAGCTTTTACGAGCACTAGGGATGGATGTTAACTACATAATAAATATTATTACATCATATGTATAATTATCGCTTAAAAAATGATTAAAAATTATTTAGTAAAAATGTCGATAGAAATTAAGCCCGAGGATAAACAGAAAATCAACATAAAAAATGACACTTTATGAAACAGTTTATTTGTAATTATTTCCTACAGTTTGAAGAATGAATATGCTATACTCTAATTAACTAATCTCTTCGCAAACAGCCATCGGAATCCTTCAGGCTTATTGGAAAAGTTTTCATCTAATTAGCGTGACACTTTTTAAGCTTAATATTGATTCAACATGCATATATGCTAATTAAAAAAATGCATAGTAATAATGAGTTTGCAATAAGTACATCAGCAGTGAAGAGTTTATTGAAAATAACTTTAAGCAAATTCGCTCTGATGGAGTAAAATTCTTCTGATGAGGCAAAATTAGTAAATACTAAATTTTTTTTCAATAAGTTTGGTACATATTGCAAAATGTTGGCGACATTTGCAAAATGTCGAATATTTCACTTAGACTACGGCGATATTTGCAAATATCGCAGACATTTTGCTAAGTGCGAATATTTCAATAAATATTCAATAAGGGCCGGGATAGCCTGGTCGGTAGGGCGCTGGGCCCATGTACAAGAAGTCGTGGGTTCGATCCTCGCCGGCCGAAGACTCCCCGTGTAGTAAATGGTGACTGATGCACGTTAAATCTGTCGAGTTTCAAAGTCCTCCATGTTCCCATAACAAATCAATACCTCTGGGGGTACTGATCCAGGAGTTTCCTTGTCTTCTAGATTGGTTCAAAATTACAAGGCTACGGAGTTGAACATTAGTAGTCGTAAACCCATGAAATTGGGTCGGCTGTTCAACGACGGTTATAAAATAAAATAAATCAACGGAAGCCGTGGATGCTCAGGGGATAGAGTGTTCGCTTTCCAATGAAGTGAACCGAGTTCGAATGGCAGTGATGGCTGCTCGATAAGAATTCCCAATCCGATTTGCACTGACAACAATGCAGGCGTAAAATATCTTCAAAAGAAAAACGGATAACGGATTAGAGTCACCTTGTTATGAGGATAACCGTCGGAGATTTACGTGGTTTTCTAATCCTCGTAACGCGAGTCGCAATGACTCATGGAATAGAGCGTTCGCCTTCCTATGAGGCGAACTGGGTTCGAATCCCAGTCGATACGAATTCCGCATCCGGCTTGCACCGACCACAGTGCTGACGTGAAATATCTTTAGCGGTCGACGGATCATGGGTTAGAGTCCCCTTGCCGCCAAGCTAACCGTGGGAGGTTCTCGTGGTCTTCCTCTTCATGTAACGCAAATGGGGATTAGCTCCATCAAAAAGTCCTCGACGAAGGCAAATTTCTCCCAATATTCGATCCAGGAGTTCCCTTGTCTTCTTGATTGGGTTCAAAATTACAAGGCTACAGAAACAGTTCTGACGTAAAATATCCGCAACGGTATACGGATCATGGGTTAGAGTATCCCTTGCATTGGAGGATTTTCATGATTTTCCTCTCCATGTAACGCAAATGTGCGTTAGTTTCATCAAAAAATCCTCTACGAAGGCACATTTTCCCAATACTTGATCCAGAAGTTACATTAGTGGCCATAAATCTAAAATTGGGTTCGGCTTTTTAACGATGGTTATAAAATAAAATAAAATAATCCAATGGTAATATTTGCAAATATCCCAGGCATTTTGCAAAAAGCTGGATATTTCAATTAGCCCTCGGCCATTTCTGCAATATTCGCCGACATGGAGTAAAGAGCAGGCCATTTCAATTATCCCACTACAATCTTTGCAAATATCGCCGATATTTTGCAAGAAACCAGATAATTCAATTAGCCAACGACTGATACACTTCATTCAAAAATGTAAGAAACATTACAAGCTGCTAATAAAATTAAAATACTTTTTTTTAAACGTTTAGTCAATAAAATTCACAACCTACTTTTTTCGCAAAGGTCGCTAAATATTTTTGTTTACTTTTTCTATAGCGATCTATGAAAGCAGGCAAAATCTTTTTTATCTGTTGCTAAGGTGTTTTTTTCTTTTCAAATCTCACACAAAATCGAAAATCAATACATCATTTTCTAAATTTAATTTACCGTAAATTGTTTACATAGAAAGAAACGCTTCTTTCCTTCGATGTTTTTCTTTTTCATGAAAAATTTCTGAACCTGAAAATTAGAAATTTCATTTCAGCTATTTCAATGTCTTAACTAATACATTAATTTGATTTATTTTTATTAAAAATAAGGGAATAATATTCACCACATGGATTGATCTTATTTTCAACGCTCTCTTTTGAGAGTACAGACACAGGGAGTTGTATCGAAATTCAATTACTAGGGTTATTTATAGTGCATTTTTGACGGGACATCGATTCAAAATTAAAATACAAATTCATATTATATTAACTATTTTTAATACTTTTTGTTACAATTAAACTTTCAGTTTTCTAAATAACTTAATAAAATGCAGTTTTAGTTAACTTAGCTGAATGTAAATATTATTATTTATTTATTTGGATTCTAAATCTAAATGTAATCACTGTATCCCCCTTGTTTTTGCAAATTAACGCTTTTAATAGGTAAACAACATTAATAAAGCACTAATAATGATATAAAAATGGACATCATTTAGTTTGCGTTCAATAAACAAAAGCGTTTTCCGGTATCGAAACACACAATGACCGAAGAAAACACAAGACAAACAAGTTGCAAAAAAGGAAAATGTGTTTTAACCGAAGAGAATAGAGCGAAACAAGTTTAAATAAGAATTATCAAATAAAAGAAGATAAGAAACATAGGGGGTGATTCACATTTTAGGATACCTTTTCGAAATGGAATATAAAGGTACTGCTTAGTAAAATTTGAAAAAAAATGTCCTATTTTGACAATCAATCAGGCTTCAGATGTTTTCAAAAACGCCTTTCCTTAGCAATGATTTGATACAATTCTGTCGCAATTTTGTTAATCCTTCCTAGTAAATTAGAAGATAATTTATTAAAATGTATTTATTAATCTCAGTTTTTAAAAAGTTTTAAAGGTTTGTGTTCTATCTGTGAAACATAGGTTCACATATTACAAGAAAAGCTTGAAATTAATAACAATAGCTTAAATAATTATCATAATATTCACTCTATTAATAATTTTGTTAACATAATTATAAGCATTTGCCTATATAATTTCTTAAGAATTTTTTTTTTTTAAACTACAGGGCGTAACATAGAACTTATCATAGTAAGAGTTCTTCAGGTACTTCCTTTTCTATTACTTTTACTGCTTTTACTTAAATTTTGAAAGAGAATCATGAATGCTGAAGTCATTTATCATTTTAAATGTCTCTTTGCTAAAGTAAATCCCACTTCAGATTAACAAATTGTTTTAATGAACTCTTTTTAATTTTCACTAGTAAAAATAATCTTTTACTTGACCGGATTTCAAGCATGCTTGAAACTTTAATCTCAAAAGAAAAAAAAAAGTAATTCTCTCTGTGTAAAAAAATGTCTTTGGAAACTGTATGCTTAGTTCATTGTATTAAAAACAATTGTTCTTTTTTTCTACGCGAAACTAATTAAGTATTTAGAAATTAGCCTAGTTTTCTTTTCTTACTTGGCTAGAGTTTTTACATTCTTACGCTCGCCAAATTCTTGCTGATGAAAGTCTTATTCTTAAATGATTAAAAGAACGATTTTTAGGGGAAAAAAAACAATGCTAAGAAATGTTAAAGCTTTCTTTCTTAAGCTACTTGTCACGTGACAACAATTCTTGCTGAAAGAAACGATAAGTTACAGTTGTGACACAAGTTTTGGATTTTAACACATGAAAAAAAAAATGAATCTTTCGTTTCTATTGTAGCAATTTCTAGCGAAATATTTTGGAAAGAGTTTCAAGTTCAGTGAGTTTTCTTATTTTTCTTTTCTAGAATTAATCTTTCTCGTAAATTTAAGTTATTTTATTATTACATGTTTTTGCACAAATGTAACTTCACTTACGTTCTTTTTTTTTAAAACTGTGCAAATTTTAGTAATGAAAAGAACTAAAATGTTTGCGACTCATAAAAAGTGTTAAGCAGTTGCGAAAAAGATGTTTATTTATTTATTATTTCATCTTTACATTTTTGCTTTAAGTAATGTTTGGGTCCCTTTTTAAGTTTTTTAGCGCATAGAGTAGTAAATTGAATACAAAAGAAGATAGGTGGTTTATGTTTATTTATCACAAAACCGGGATCGCCATCTGTTACTAAGTTTTGACAAATTAATAAAGTGAAAAATAGGGTTTCCCCGAGAGTTAAACAGTAAAGATGAGTTCTACTGCTGAAAAACCCATCATTTCCACTCGCAAAATCGTTTTTTATCCGACTAAGTTCTATTGACATAAACCATTCTTCCTCTTCTTCAATTGTGATAGAATTCACGATAACAAATCAACTCATTAAAATAAATGTAAAATAAATTAACTCATTCGAAAAGTTTTTTTTATTAATCATAATAGAATATTTTTTTACGCTTTATAAAAGTTTAATAATTGTAGATTTGGTTGCAGTGTAATCATGTTAAGATGAATTTTATTTCTTTTACAGAAAGTTATTTTTTTCGAAAGTATTTTTTTAACCCTAGAGAAATTCCATTTTTAATGTTAAAATTTTTTTTATTAACTTTTAAATTATACTCTCAAAGTAAATGTGTTGCTAAGTCATGTAATGTAACACAATTGTTATTAAATTTTTTTGAAATTAATATTTCTCAAAATAACATATAATACTCAAATTAATAATCAAAGAAAAATATTAAAAATTTTTTTTTTTAACATCACTGGAAAATTTTTGTAATTTATTTATCTTCAACTAATTTCCTTTACTAGAAAGTCAACCATGTTTAAATACTAATTACAAGTCATTAACTCATTAATATATAGTATCCCGGCTTTCTACAAACTTTCAAACGCAGAATTTCTTCCCCGATTTTTCTAGACTAATTTTATCAAATTTTCTTAAATTTCGTCACCTTTAACTTACGTTTATTATTAATTTGTCAGTAATGCTTTATTCTTATGCGGATATTATATATCTAAAGACCTGCTTTTAGAGATGAAGATTTTCTGTTAAAATTATTCCGGCACCCATTATTTTTGGAAAAATATTGGACTAATTGGTTTTTGTAACTCAAATTATCTCATTTCCTCTGAATGTTTCAGTTATTTTAGTTAAATATTGATATAATTCTCGGACTTTTCCTTGATTTTTATGTTCTGTAGCTATCATGTATAATAAATGTGAAAGATAAAATACTTCTTTGAAATAAAAAATACCTGTCGAATATTTAAAATTCAAATTCTTTAATAAGTTAAAAAATATCGAATTAAGTGACTAGCAAATATTGAATACATTTTTTACTTAAATTCTCAACTTCAGTGACATTTATTCTCCTCCATTTATATTTATTCAAATCCTTTTATATTCTCGCATGAAATACTATTTCCACAATCCTTTAAAGTTCGAAAAAAAAAGAATAAATTTTTCAGAAATATATATTCTTTTACCGTCTATCGGATTTACCACCGCTCTTTCTTCTGATGAGCCTTTAGAGACAAAAACCCTATTTTGCAACGCAACTCAAGAGGGCAATAAGACCACATAGTTACGGTTGTCGCAAAAAATCACATAGTAGGTTTCTAAAAATACTATTTTTGCATGTGTAGGTTGCAGTTACTTTAGTTGAAATAACCGGGATTTCCATTGAATTTTCTTTGATGTCTCGAAGAGGCACATTTCGAAATCCTACTCAAGCTTCGACAACTGATAAGAAAAAAAGTGTACTGCATTTCAAATTTAATAGTGAAGAAGTTTTTGGCAATGTAAAAAGACTTCCTATTACTCTTGTAATTTATTTTAAATAATACTCTATCGGAAACATTGAAGTTTTCAAAACCTTCGTTGCATGTTTTATTGAAGTTCCTGCATTTAGAATGAGAAATAAACTACTTTGAGAAAATATAAATACTCCAAAATATAAAAATCTTGAAAACAAATTGAATTTTTTTTTATATTTAAAATAATATTATTTTCTTTCAAATGGCAAAAAATAATATTATTTTCTTTCAAATGGCAAAAAATAATCATGATTTTATCTTCTCTAGAGCGATACATAATATAGCACTAAGGAATACTACTCCATAAAAAACTTCATTCGCTTCAAAAATATATAAAAAGGAAATAACAGTCAACATGTCTCAAGCACTCAAAAACAGGCGCCCTTTTTCAAGACTTGCCAGACGTGAATGAGAAAAAACAAAAGGGATTTGAAATATAAAACGTAAAGTTGCCATCAAAAAATGGGAAAATAAAGGTGAGAAAAACAACAATAGCCGAGAAAGAAAAAGAGGAAAAACCGTACAAGAAAAACCAGAGTGGCCGAATGGCGTAAATCAGGGTAAAACGCATTTTTATGAGCTCTGGAGAGGTGTTGAGGAACTAATGTCGTTAACAAGAAAATCAACATTCATCTGAATTAAACAAGATTCCAGGATATCAAAAGATGAGCTGATGTGACTGGGGTGAAAATAATTTTGACATGGCGAAATTGAATTTATGCCAAGGAAATGCATTTTAACGTGATTTGCCCCACACGGTCACTGTGGTTTTTCTTATTCTATTTTTCATCTTTTTTCTCTCTCTGGTACTGTGGTTTTTCTAGCTTTTCTCACCTTTATTTTTCCATTTTTGATGGCAACTTTACGTTTCAAATCCTTTTTGTTTCTTCTCATTTATGTCTGTCAAGTCTTGTTAACGGGAGCCTGTTTTTGAGAGCTTGAAACATGTCAACTATTATTTCTTATTTATATATTTTTGTAGCGAATAACGTTTTTAGTCAAGTAATATATTACTTCTTCAGATTCTTTAAATAATTTATATAATAGTACTTCAGAGTTTTGAATACTTTTTTTTCCTTTATGAAAGTTTTCTTGTCTTGTTTTTTTATAATTTTAAAAAGACAAAAGATAGTTGCAATAACTTCAAAAAAATCTATTTATTAGATATTATACTTTAATGTGTCTTAGAGAAAAACGTGAAAAATACATTTTTGATTTAACCATATTAATGTTTCGAAACCAATCGCATTGTTTTTGATAAAGGAAGTTTTAAAAATACTGCTTTTAAAGTTCAAAAATAATACTAAAATATTCTATTCAAAAATGATTCAACCTATTTCGTTCAAATTTTGTATTTTATCACCATAAATTACATAGTTCAAAATGGCGAAAACATTTGCGTAAAACAATTCAAATATAAAATAATAAAAACTAACAAATACATTTTAAAAGTAAAAGTTAGTATAAAATTTTCTTAGTATAAATGAGTTTTTAAGTTGGGTGCAAATTCTATTGATTCGTTTAAAATAATTCCAAAGGTATTTAGCATTAAGAGGCCCAAATTTTTGACAGCCCTTCTGACTAAACTATTAGGATCATATTTTCTATATTGCGGCAATCCTCTATTATTCAGAGAAAGTATGTTTTTGTGTCTGAAATCGTAACTTAAAATATTGTCTGCACTAAATAGTTAGCATGTGTAAAGGCCACCATTCGTTAAACCAATAATCTTATTTCGAGAAAATGCGATCAATTGTTATTCAAAGTGATATTTTTTTTACCTTCATATTAACGAATAAAACAATTACGTAAAATGTTTTTAAAACGAGTTTTAAAACAACGAGTTTAAACCTGTTACACGAGTGCTTTCTTTTATGAAAAAAAATTAATGTTTAAAAAAATATTTCAAACCGTTATTAATGCTTTAACAGGCATTGTTTAACAGAATTAATTACAATACTTTGTTGAAACTTTCGAAGAATGACTTTTGGGGGGATAGACCGGCGCGAAGAGGAGTTTCAAACAATTTGTATTGCTTACAATTGTTTAGTATCAAAAGTCACCTTCCTTAATTCAACAAATTTAAAAAAGAGTAACATTCCGAATTTTAACTCAAATCAAAAAGTAACTAAATATACAAATGATAGCATTTTTGAAACAAATTTCCAAACATGTTTCCATGAGGAATTCTCATTAACTTTCTGGCATTATCAGTGAGATTATGAGAAGGGAGAGAATAGTTTCTAAAATAAAATTAATGTAATGTCTCTTTTTGGTAAACTCATTATGAAATATTCACTGCTTGATATATATATATACCGAAGTGTCATTACATTATGACCACCCTCCATCTACAACAATGAGCTCGCCCAGGTTTTCATGGTTACTCGCCCAGGAACAATGTTTTCATGGGGCACATTAGGACCCATAATCCTCATAGAACAATCTCTGACGTCTGTAAGCTACTTGACCAGGTTCACCCATTCATGGCAACAGTTTTTCCAGTGGGTGATGGTGTTTACCAACAGGATAATGCACCATGTCATAGAATCGAATCGTCATGGATTGGTTTGAGGAACATTCCAGTGACTTTCAAGTCATGTCTTGGCCCCAAATTCACCTGACCTTAATCCAATAGAGCATTTGTGGTCCAACTTGGAAAACAAAATTCGTGCTACTACGCTACCCCCTCGCAATGTGAGGGAATTGTGTGTGTTTAACCTACAAAGCAGAGTACGCTAAAATGATGAAAACACAAATAAATTGGAACACAACATTTATTACTTTAAATGTTCAATTTAAATCTTAAAATCGTAATGTTGAATAAATACATACAGAATCATCATTATCATCTAAAAGATTAATCCTATGACGGATATCAGGCCATCAGCCAAAGACTAAAAAGAAGGGTGGGCTGTTCATCTATCATGAAAAGAATTGTTCGTTCTTTTATAGAACACGATGTCTTATGTCACATTGATTAACTGATTATTTCTTGACTTCTCTTCACTTCCATAATGGAGACGAATCTGTAAAAGACTAAAACACTAAAGTTTATAACTTGAAATTACTTATTTCCACAAATTGCAGGACCAGTTGGTGAGCGCTTGTTACCAGATACCTCAGACTACCTATCAGCACCTTGTGGAATCAATGCCACAGCAGGTGCTAGCAGTCTTGAGGGCTAAAGGTGGTCCTACATGTTATTAGCAGGGTGGTCATAATGTAATGGCTCTTCGGCGTATATATATATATATATATATATATATATATATACGCAGAGAGAGAGAAAGTTCCGTTATAAAAGTTATATATTTCTACTTTTACTGTAGGCGGGCAAAAAAATGGTTTTATGAATGGTGAATTTTTTTTGTTTTTTGATGCGCTTTATATTTTATTCTAATGTTTAATGATTGATTATAATTTCTTAAGAATTAATTTAATGTTAAATAAAGTTTGCATTACAGGTTTACATTGTAACAATATACACACAAATGCTTGCGAATTGTTACATTGGAAAGGAAACTGAACAAATGTTGGAAAAGTGTTACACACAGACCAATTTTCTCGATATAACGCTAGAAAAAATTAATAGACAATCTGTTTCTCTAGCAATATGTCACTAATTTAGCACCTTTCGAAGAAATACTTCATAGATCCCTTTTCTGCAGCAATATGTCACTAATTTAGCACCTTTTGAAGAAATGCTCCATCGATTCCGTTTCTGGAGCGATATGTCACTAATTTAGCATCTTTTGAAGAAATATTTCCTAGATCCTTTTTCTAGAGTGATATGTCACCAATTTAATTCCTTTTGAAAAAGTACTTCAAAGATCCCCTTTCTAGAGCGATGTGTCACTAATTTAGCATCATTTAAAGAATAACTTCATAGATACCCTTTTTCGAGCGATATGTCACTAATGTCGGATACCACAGATGTAAACTCCTTTTTAAGAATTTCTTTTTCTAGATACTCTGTATCATTTAGTCGTTAATTTATTTATGATTATTTTGTGTCATGAACATTCCTTGTAATTAATACTAACAATAAATGATTTCCTAAGTTTTACCGTAACGCTGCATTAAAAAGTAGATGTGCGTGTATAATTTGCTTAATGTTTTTTGTTTGTTTCATTCCAAATTCGTCTATTACTGGCTTAAAATATTTTAATATAAAATAAAGAAAAGCGTTGATAGTTCTTTTGTAAAAAGTTTTAATTATTTTTTTTAATAATTATAAACCTCCAATTTTATATTGCTTATAGGCATGATGGAACATGCACTTTGCCTAAATGATGAAACTAAAATTTTGAATAAATTGAAACCATTTCCCGTTATGAAATCATTTTCCAAAATTTAAAGCTATTCCCGAAAACATTTGAATGAAATCAAAATATATGAGCGCTTATAGATTGCAAATTTAGTTTTATGCATTGCCGCAAATTGAAATTTTCTAAAATTTCTTGAAATTTGTTCTTATGAAAGAAAACATTTTTTGAAAAAAAAAATACAGCATATAAACTATATTTACTTAGACTATTATAAGTAACAAATAAAAAAAGTACATATATATCGATCGCAAACCATGTTACGAAAACAGAAATTAAGTTTAAAACTTGGTTATTAAGGAATGCGGCATAGAAATTCATTTTAATTTGAATAATTTAAAAATTCTCCAAGCAGTTCTATCATAATTGAATTAGTATCAAAAATATCAAACGGTTTTAATATATATTCCAAACATCAAATGGAAAAGTTAACTAACATATTAAACGCGAAACAAAATCTAAAAACAGGTTCTTAGCTTCGAAATCTAATTACACCGAAACAAAACTTTCATTAGAAAGGGTTTCAAAATGCGTCTCAAGGTTCCTTTTCCATAAATCTATTTACTACGAATTTTGTTTTTATTGCAGGGGAATATGGAAGTAGTAGATTTGTAACAAAATGGCAAATTATTCTCGAGTTAACGATTAATCATCATGTAGGAAAAAGAAGAAAAGTCGACTAAGAAGTCGAACATGTTAGTCGAATTTTCGAGAAAGAAAAATAATATGGATGTTGTACCTAACTTTTATGTTAACGGATTGCATTATTCTTATGCTAAACCTACTTTCATTAAAACTTGTTTGTGAATACTTTTTGAAGTAAATAACAGTAGAAATAAGTTAAGAATGTCATTATTTTCTTTTTAAACAGTGCTGTTCATTATAAATTTACAGCACCGATTACTTTTTTAGCAGTTTTTTAAAAAAAATAAAAATATAGAAAAGTCAAGCTAAGCGATTTTGTATAACTTATTCGTAAGTTGTATAAGACTTGAAGTCTGATTTTATCTTATAAATTGGAATCAAAATATAGTCTTACAGAAAACTTGAAAGTGTTTGACAAATTTCATTCTTTTCCTACATTTAAATATATTCGTGAAATAAATAGTATATGTGAGGCAAAATAATTTTGCATAAATAATTTTGAAGATTTATAAAATCTAAAACTAAATTTAACTTTTAAACTAGAATCAAAAGTATAAATTGTTTTATCACATGAATGATATTGAGTTCGTTTTTAATGTTTCAATATTTTGTGCTAATAAAAGTAACATTTTATGAAGACAAAAAATTTTACATAAGTTTTCTGTTAATTTAGAACTTTAAATTAGAATCAAAGCGTAAGTTTTTTTTATGAAAGTATGAACGCTAAAATAATATAGTTATTTTGTCACTTAAAAACAATATTTAAAAAAAAATAAGATAAGAGACATACATCAAGTCTTCTTTAAGAAGTAGTTCGCAAGCTAATCAAAGTTTCAGACACAATCTTCAGGTTCAAAGTGGAACAAAAAATTTAAAGTTTTATTTACAAAAAACTGCAATTCAGCTTTTCTTATCTTATTAAGAAAAAGCAAACTCAAACTATTTCTTTTTGAAGAAAAAATGAATTTACAAAGCTTTTTAAAAGCGAAAAAAAATGAAATTTTAAATCTGTAATTTAAAAATTGGATAATATTAAAGTTTTTTTTAACCTATTTCTTAGGGTTGCTTGAAGGAGACAAAATCTTAATGACTTTTATACAAGAACATGGCATACCATTAAACGAAAAACAAACAAGGAATGAAAAATCTATTTAATTTCGTGGTCGATGCTACTTAAAAAAATTAAAGGAAAATAGCTTTTCTAAATTTATTATTTTTTCTTTATTTAGAACTTAAGATTTAGAAATTTCATTTTTATCAAGGGGTATTAAAATTTCTTTCATCTGAAGTGAAATTGCTTTCATTAAAAAATCCCCATTACAGATTTTATGGCTCCAAAGGTGGTAGTAAAACTTGTTCCAAATGTACTTTTAAAATTATAGTAAATGTTAGTAGATTCTTTACGTCTACAAATAACAGTGAGGCAGCAATAAAAGAAGTACGAAAGCTTTTATAAAAACTACGTTTTACTTAGTAATAAATTATGCAAATTTAATTTTGCAATAATGCTCCTGCCTAAATCTAAAAATTTAGTCAACGCTATTTCTTAATATTTGATTCTTTCCAAGATAAACAAAAACATTATTGATTTTTTACTCTTGCACAAAATAATGCTGTCTTGTTCTGTTGTTAACAATGCATAGAACAATGCATAAATTTAATGTAGAAATATTTGTGAACTTAGAATATTGATGCATCATTGAGAATTATTAATATTTTAAATTTAGATTACATTTTTGACATCTTTCAAACTGATCTTGAACAACAATGCGACTTTTACTATGTTTTACATCGTATTCAAAATTAAAGGATTTAAAATGAGAACTTGAAAATGGTTTTAAAACAAATTAACATTGTCCTTGTTTCATTTCGTACTCTTTTTTAATCTTTTTTTCTTTCTTAATCTTTTTTCAAAAGTGTGTTTTTTCGTTCTTCAACTCAGTTTTAAAAACATAAAAATTTTAGTGCGTTTTGCACCTTCTCATATGGCGGTCATACTAGTATTTTACGAACTAACGACTGACACAAAGGTTTACATTATTTGATTTAACCTATAATAGATCTAATTACCCTATTATGGTAAAAAAAGGGTTTATGTATAACAACCAACGTATATTATCCAACAAATATGCATATTTGTGAAGACTTCCATCGGTGAATGTTGATAATCACATAGTCGTTTTGGTAAATGTCTGAAATATATAGTAGTTCTAGTTAAGTGCCATTGCCCGGTATGCCCCACATCAATGTATTTTTAAGGTCAAGTGCCACTGCCCAGTATGCATTTAACTGGTACTCCGAACACTGATGTTTCTTCTAATCTATCCTCAGCAAATATTAAAATATAGAATAAATGTAATAATATCAACGAATAAATTCATATCAAATCGGATGTAACAAATATTTCGGATATTTACCAAAGCGATTGTTGACATTCACCGGTGACATTCTCTTGATTTCGGTCATTCGTGCTAACATATATACTTTATGTATTTAAATTATTTTCTTCCGCTGTGGAAAAAAGTGAAAGATATATAAGAAACTCTTTTTTTTTTTTTTTTTTAAGAAAAAGAAATGCATATTAAAACAACACTGAGAATAACAAAGTGTGGTCAAAACTACCTGAATATGGCAAAATTTACAATGTTTCTGGTTTTATGGAAACACCAAAAGCTCTATAATTTTTACCGAAGCGGTAATGATTTTGATAAAATTAACTACAAAATATGATTTTATAATGTATGATAAGATTTGTTAAATGTGCTAAAATTTGGTAATTTTATTATGATACCTTATAGCATGGCATAGAAACAATTTATTCGGTTAAATTTACTCGGTTTATTAATTTGGTTAAATTAACAGTTCTTATACTTTTAACTAAATGTATGGTAATAAGAACTATAATTTTGAAAACCAGAATTTTCGGCAAACCGTTACCATACGGACGGAAAAAATTACCAAATGAAGGGCTTAAATGCCGCATATTTTGGTTTTATCAACCAGCATTATGTTTATTTATTAATTTATTTTACCATAAATGTTAGTACTATATAGTACAATAAATTTAATAGAATTTTTTTTTTTAATCGTAAATAGTAAATATGATAATATGAGGGTTGTTTAAGTACTGGCATTTGAAAATAAAAACCAAACGAAAGAAAATTTTCAAGAAGCAAATTAATTTTTAGATTCTACGTACTTTCTCTTCTTTTCAAAATATCTGCCAAGTTTGTTTAAAGACTTATCGTACCTAACAACTCGATTTAGAATACCCTCTTCATACAAATTTGCTGCCTGCTTCGTCAACCAAGAGGTCTAAGCCGTTTTCACGTATTCGTCATCGTTGTATTAATTGCCGCCAAAATGATATTTGAAATATCGGAAAAGATAAAAATCACTCAGGGCAAGGTCTGGGCTGTAGAGAGGGGTGGTCCAAAACTTCCCAACCAAAAGAGTCCAATGAAGCTGAGCTGCGGAGAGAGTCATTGTCAGAAAAATTTCCTGTCAGCATAGCAGGGCAACTTCACAAATCTGCCAGTAAATGCAGGTTGTTTCTTGCTGCATTACTGACCGTATCTCGTGGGTGATTTGTTTTAAAGACACAGAAGTGACCGTGCAGTTTATCTACACAACTGCAACTGAGCACAAATTGTTCCTAAGCAATGACGGGACAGGACACAAATATTCGTTGCGACGCACACGTGAGCTACTAGTGAAAACAACAACTTACTTAAAAATCAACCCTTATAGGAAGGTGGCCACTATTTACTCAAACTTCATAAGGCAGTAACAAATATTGATAGGTCCTTTTCGTTTAAAAGCCACTTTTTAAAAACTTTATTTTTGTTTGGTTTAAATTTTACTTAAAAAAAAACTCATATTAGAAATAATCTGCGCCTATAAAAAGTTATTTAAACAATAACAATAATGTAAATATATGATAAAATTTAGTTACTTTTTTACTGGCTTTAACACTAGAAAGACGGAAACTTAGTATATATCTATATTGCCCAAAAGCAGTCAAAATGACTGGCTTGTGAATGCTTAAATAAATTTGTTTAAAATTAATTTTTAACATTTTTATATTATTTACAGTTATATAACAAGTTATTAGTAAATATTAACAATGAAAAAATTATATGTTGTACAAAAAGTCACAAAATTCTAAGAAATTGTGTCATTATATACATCATTGTTTTTCTAATTGAAATTAAAAGCAGTCAAAATGACTTCCTTAGGCAATCTAGCGTTAAAAAACTTTATTTAAAAATATTTGGGAAGGAAAAACATATTTAATGTCTATGTTATCGAGAATGACCGAAATCAAGAGAAAGTCGACTTTCACCGGTTAATGTGAACAATTACATAGTCACTTCGGTGAATGTCCGAAATATTTATTATATTTTCAAACATCTGCTGAGGATTATATAGATTAGGAGAAACATGAGTGTTCGGAGTACCGGGACTAGATCTTTGTATATATTTCGGATCAAAGCGACTGTCAACATTCACCGGTGGAATTCCACCCATTTCGGTCATTCACACTAACAAATTTTTGAATTGTTAAAAAACACACGAATCTTTCCACCAGAAATTCTGTGGAATCCAAATTTTGAATGGAAATTTTAATAAAACTTCTCTTTTCGAGAGTCTTTATCTACATTGATGTACTTTTATCATTAAATGATTTTTTAAAAAAAGCGATGGGGAAAAGGGACCAGTTGTGTGTTGAATTTAGGCCACCACTTTTTTTGTTGACTCACCAGGCGACGAATAGTTATTTTCAGATCAACTTATTGATAAAAAATTTTAGTGTTCATTTTTAGTTTTCTCCATTTCCTCCAGTTTCTTCCATATTGTCCATTTGTTTTTACAGTGTTTTGGAAGAAATAGAGGAATAGATTTCTTAGGGACAAAATGGTAACACTAGATTACATATATAGGTTAATGTATTATGTTACGTATTACATATATTATTGAAATATAATTTTTGAAATGAAAAGATTAAAAAAAATTAGCTATATCTGCAGAATCTATAAGAAATTTATTCAATTAAATCAATAAATCTTCTCTGATTTTGTTCTTTGAATTTATCCCACTATAACCCCTAGCAATGGTTTATTTTCACAGTTATAAAATTTATCGAAAAGTGATCCACTTAAGTCTATCCATTCAAAATTAAAACTATAACATTCACAATTAAAACTAATGAAACTAATTCTGTAAAAAAATTTTTTTTGTAAAACAATTATCAAAACAAGATATTTCATACCGCATTCGAAAATGGAAAAGAGAAGCGTAGAAATACGAAAGCAAAAAAAATAAATAAAAAAAATAAATTTTTTTTTTGTTTTATAAAAAAATAGAAAAACTTGTTTAGCAAGTGTGATATTTTACTTAATATTCCAGTATACCTGTCAGAAAAATAATGGAAAATTTCTGAAGTGTTTTTAAACATATGAAAACGGTCGTCCGCTTTAATTACGTCATCTAAAAAAAATCAGACGATTTCTTTTGTTTCCTTCTAACTTAATTAAACGACAATAAAAGAAAACGATTAAGCAAACGTATTATTTATTTTCTTCCTATTTTAGATGAATTTCAACGCTACCTAATCACAATAATTGGTTCGTTAAGATAAAAACAATTTTTTACCGCATGCTAATTAAAATATTCCACTTGGTTTAAAAACTTAATTTTGCTTTGTTTTATTAAATAACGCTCTCTTTCAGGTTCTTTCAGTTGATGTTCTAATTATTTTAAAGAGTTATTTGTTTGGGTTGAGAATAACACCTTGCTTGAATTATGAAAGTGAGGAACACATTTTTTCTTAATATTCAGTTTTATTCTTAGGATATTTATAAATTTATGCAAAAATATCTTTAAAGTAGGTATATATTTAAAATTGGACTTTCATATTAAATTGGAAATTTCTTAAAGAATGTTTAAGAATAAGTTAAGGGTTAATACGCACATGTAAGTGATATTCTACGCATAGTTAACGTCAGATAATTGAAAGATAAATAACATGAAGTGATATTAGACTTTCAACATCGTTTGAACTCGTATGTCTTGTTGTGAATATTCCATTTTCTTTTAAATTGTAATTAAGTTATTTTGAATGTAATATTTGTAATCGAAGTTGAAATTGAACTTTCATGCGATTTTTTTAAAAAAAAATTACAATATTTTTTAAAGTAATTTCACGAAAAACTTTGCTATTTAAACATTTTAGATTATTTTTTAAAATGCTATTCTTGGTGTTGTTGCATAACAAATCATGTATGAACGTATGAAAGATTTATAGTGTATCATCACTCACAAAATGAAGTTTAACCAAATTTCCGAGGTCACGTGATTCTGAATTCAGAAGTGTCTATTACCTCAGTATGGTTTAAATTACAGTTTATGTAAATATTTCATGCATTTAAAAAGCAAAAGTAATGGAGGTAATAACAAGTTTATTAAAAAAATGCGTTAAGCATCATTTTCTTATCTTAATAAGATTGAGAAAAACATCTTCAAACTTTATTTATTTCACAACATAAATAAGCATAAAAAAAATTTGAAAATGAAGACTGTACATCTCTTGTGTTATCTTGTGTTATATTGTAAGTAAGTCTTTTTAGATCTGAACATTTCCAACAAATTGTAAAATGCCACAAACAACCGTCTTGGATATTTCTTCTCAAAAAATGGCGCTGTAAGCTTAGCTTGATTTTATCAACCGCGTACATATAAATATTCCAATGACGAAAAACTCTACAGTTGCAAACATTCGAGACGAGATTTCATCATACGACTATTTAATTCATGATGGAAAATCAAAATAACGTTGTTGTTTGATTTGAATTTACCAGACTTAAATTTAATTGAGAACTTGAGGTATCCTTTGAAGAATCATTTATGCAAGCCATAGAAAACATGAGATGGAAAAAATAATATATTTCCATAATCATGATTATTTGCTCCAATGTATACGCTGAGGGAAAAAAAAGGTCAAAACTACCAGAATAACATAGCCGTGTTTTTGGTACTATGGGGATACAAAAAAGCTCGGTAATTATTACCTAAGTATTTTGGTAATGATTTTGGTAAAATTAAATAAAATATGCTATTATAATACGTGTTAAAATTTGGAATTTTATCAAGATACCTTAGAGCATGCCATAAAAACTATCACCAGTTTTGTATTTTTTAGTAAATATTTAATACTGAGAACAATAATTTGAAAACCAGAATTTCCTGAACCCGTTATTATAGGAACAGAAAAATACCAAACGAATGGTTTTAAAACAGTATTTTTGTTTCAGCAACAAAAATTATGTTTTTTTATTCGAAATGTAATTACCATACAGTTAAGTATCTTAATCAGAATTTTTTATTCCCAAAAAAGCATTCTAAATTTCATTGCTGCTAGAGAAATATTTGCATATTGCATTTATACTAACTGTATACTAAAGCATAGGATGAATAAAGGAAAAACTGTTTTGAAAACAAAACATTTTTACATCATTTATTTTGAACAGCATAATAAGATCGGAAAATTAAATTTTATCAGGCTTTGATTCATTTATCTACAACTAAAGATTTCAATGGAAGAACAAAGTTATAATATTTTGAAAAAAACTTCAATTGCCGATCTCAAAAACATGCCACGGCTCACTGAAATCACAGACCATAAGTACATTTAATTTATAGTGTCATTATAAAAAACGTTATTTAATAGAAAAATACGTGTTGTATATATAATTTCTTAATATACCGTTATGAAATCGAAATTTTTTCTTTAATAAACTTCACTTAACGCGTTCTTCCACTAAGCTCTTGAGTTTTCATTTTACATCATTGTGTTTCCTTAAATCTAAATATTCATTTAATATTTAGACTTAAGAAACGCTATCAAGAATTCGATAAATCCTTAGTTGTTGGCATAAATTAAATTTCGACGATGCCGAAATTACTTCAACCCCAGTCACATCTTGTTTCATCAATGCTGTTTCCCTTGTTAACGATATTAGCAACCTACTACCTCTCCATAGTGCGTGGAAATACAATTTACCCTGATTCGCCCCTCTTGGCAGCACAGAAATTTTTCTTGTTCTGTTTTTTAATCATTTTCCCCTCTGTCTGCAGTTCACTTTTTTGCGGTTTTTCCAGTTTTGTTTTTCACCTTTTTTTTCGAATTTTTGTCGACAACTTTACGTTTTATATTTCAAATCACTTTTGCTTCTTTTTATTCCCCTCTGACAAGTTTGGAGAATGGACGACTTTTCTTAAGTGCTTGAACTTTTGCTTACATCTGCATTTTTTTAAATATCAATAAAGTTTTTTTTTTTCAATTGAGTAACAATACAACAATATCCCTACTATTCTAGAACCAAAATTACTCGAATTCACTAAAATATCGTTTAACGCACTCTTTTTCTAAGATTTTCACCTTAAAATATATTTTAAGGCAATTTTAAATCATAGTAAATTTCTGCAGTGTCTATAACATATCTTACAATACAGCAACGTAATAGCACAAACTAAGAGAGAAATTACGACTAAGAAAAGAGTTTCTCAAGAAAATCCAGAATTCTTGCAGAGATTATATTTTTCAGTTTTAGAGAGGCAGCTAAAGTATTGCTTTAATCTGATGGACAGTTTCCATTTCTTAAGCCAACTTTTAAAGTTTCACCGAACGTATTTAATACTATAATCTGTCACGTAGCCTTTCTCTTGAGATAATGCATCGAGGCAAAAGTATTTTCTCAGGTTTACAGAACCGCAAGAAAAATACGATGGATTATGTTGGAATGTTTATTCTCTTGCGAAACGTGTGAAGAAAGATATAAATGGCGATTTTAAATAAGCTTTTCAGTAAAATGTTCTATATTATTATGATGGATATAGCAGGTTGGGTTTTATTAATGTTTCGGGGAATTATATTTTGATTTTTTTAAAAATCTTTTTTGTGATTGTGTCTTAAGCAATGCCTATGCTACTTTAATGCGGAATAAAATATCGGAACAAACAAAAGAATTAGAACAAAATTTTATTTTATTCTCAAAATTCGATGTTTTCCAATTTGTAACAGTATATAAATATTAATTTAGTAACAGTCAAGTTATCGCAATTATTTGTTTCCTCTTATTAATAATAATTTAACGATCTAAAAGAAGCATTATTTATTTTTAAACATATTTTACTAGCATTTACATGTTTATGACCATTGTAAATTTCCGTTGGGTGCTATTTCAGATGGAACTAAACTAACTTCTTCAGATGGAACTTCAGATGGAAGAAATTAATGAATAATAACTAATTAATTATTAATTATTAATGAATAATATGTAATAATATGTAATTAATTATTAATGAATAATAACTTAAATTTATCCTTCAGTCAATACAGTGCACAAAATAAAATAAAAATAATAATAAAAAAAAAAACCTGACGAATAATTTTTGATCTTATAATCAGATTTTATTGCTTAGAGATGAAATGGAATAGATTAAAAGGATAATCATTAAATATGTTAATTACAAAAAAAATTTCGACAAAAGAAAGTTTTTATCTCGACTTTAGAGTTTCATTGTTTGAGTTAGACTATAAATTTTATTGCCACGTAAGTAAAACCTATGTACATTGTCTGACATACTCAAATAAAAAAAAGAAAGATCAATTTTACGTTTTGTAGACTTCGAATCATTTCAATACCGAAACATTCTTAAATCATACACCTTGAAAACTATATTTTAATGTTTTACTATAATCGGATTCTTACAAAAAATATCAATTACTTAATCAAGTTAAAGTTAAAAAAAAATATCACGTGCATAAACTTTTTTTAAAACAAAAGAAAAAAATAACATTATTTCAATACTTAATAATACAAAATTTCTATTGTTAAAAAAAAATCACATTAAAAAAATTGCTGTTCGAAGCAATTTTTTGCATACATTTTAGCGGATTTTTCTAAAAACCAAACTTCAATGGTTTTAATGTTATTTACGAAAACAAATTATTTCCTTTTTAAAGTTCTTTCGTTTATTCTAACACTCTTTAGATATGTTAGTTTCGCATTTCAATTTATTAAATGACTGTTTACAATTAGAAAATTAATATTATTTAGATTTTGTTTTCTCGTTTTATATAGGTAAAATGCTCTTTCTTGCGTAAAAACTCGTACCTGAGCACCAAATGCTCTGTTAGGAAAGTTCTTTTTGTTCGAAAGAAAAAGGTGATAGCAAGGATGCACGGATAAAATATCACTTACCTTAATTATCTAAAAGCTTTTAGTTGAATGTCAACGAAAACTATTATAGCAATATAATAATTACTTATTTTTTCCGTAACAAAAGGACTTTTGATGTCAAAATACTCCTTTATTACTAACAAGGATATCCCTACAAAGGTTTAGTCTTAGTTGTTTATTTTACGATACTAATAATAGTACGCTTCCAGTAGTAGTAATAATGATAGAGTAATAATAGTCTATAATATTTCAAGAAACTCAATACTTTATTGATAGATAAATAGGTATTTGTTATGGTATGTTCAAAATTAAGAAGTTTTTTTTTTTATCTGGTCCCCAGATTTTAATATAATTTGGTTTGAACATACGTTGATACAAAAGTGGTAAACCAATTTATAGTTATAATGCACACGCATCGTCTGATGGAATCATAGAATTAAATAAACATATGGTTCTATTTTCGTAGAGGCCTCACATAATGATTGTACTGTAGCAGTTTGTCCCACTCGTTTTAGTAACGCCATTTTCAGGTACTGTATGGTGTTACTTATAAGGTAAGGTTGAAACACAAAGAATTTAGTTTAAATAAATTATAATTAAAAGAAGCTAGAATATATTTTAAAAATAGTATTTTAATAAACAATAATAAACAGCGACAAATATATTAAAGCGAAGCCTTCTATTTATGTATCAAATCTGCTGCCACCTTTTTTATATAAATGTTAAACTTTTCTCCATTGTCATAAAATTAAACTTTTGCGAAATTTACATTCGGCCCCGCTCAATGCTAAATGTAGATGTATTTACGTTGAAGCGTTAACATTAAGGTTCGAGGACAATTTCGTCTAAGTCTTTCAGGCGGGCGTCGATTACGTCGCAGATCACAGTAGCTCGATATAACGGAGTCATTTTCAGGATCCTGGATGTTTTCTACTTGATCTTGCAATTCAGAAACTGATTCTTCTTCTTCTTCCGAGCTCTTTTGTTCCTGGGTGACATCTCGCATGCATCAAATCTGTTGCGTTGCCACCTTTATTATATAAACGTTAAACTTTTCTCCATTGTCATAAAATTAAACTTATGCAAACCTTAAATACTATTGCAATTGCTTATCACAAAGCGTGCTCTATAGGGTTGAGATCCCAAAATTCAACCAGATTGGAAGGATCGGAATAACAGTAGAGCATGCAAAATAAAAAAGGACCCATTCTGAATAATTTTTGATTGGATCTTCATGTTTTAGGACTCAATTTTAATAGTTTGAGGGATAGATTTCAAATATGCATATTAATTAGTACAGACAATATTTTTCTCCTGACGTAATACGAAATCAGACACAGAAACGTACTTTCTCTGAATATACATACCTTGATCACCTAAATGTAAAGGGTAACCCCAATCTGTGCAAAGTGGTCCCCATAGTTACGTCCGGAGAGTTTGGATCCCTTAGCGTTAATTTTACTTTTTGTGAATTTCGCCATATCTTGAGAATTTTTTAAACGAATTGCAAAATTTTTACAGACGACAATTATAAAATTCGTTTATTCAAAGATAATTTCATGCAAAAAATAAATTTTAGTAAATATTTATCATTTTTTATTATTTTATTTAATAATAAACGAAAAAAGTTTGAAACAATTTTTTGTACGATTTTAAAGTATGTTATTTTACATGGCAAAATACATAATTTGAGCGTAATCGGTTCCTGAAAAATTGAATTTTAAATAGGCGATTTTTTTGCTCGGAATTATCTTCAGATGAATGAACTTGATAATTGTGTGCAAATATTTTTCATGCGTAAACATATGTTCCAAATGACATGCGTTAAAACGGCATAAACATCCCTTAAAATTCAAAATGTTTTGACTATTATAAAATAAAAGAATTAATATTAATTAAAAAGTATTTTTCGCATCTTTGTATAAACAAATTTTAATTATTGTGTGATTTTTCAATTCAACTCTCGAGATATAAGCGCAAAATTAAGAAACTATCTCTGCAGATGTGAACCCATCCTTTGCATTTTGGGGAAATCGTATGTCTCATTTCGTAACAAGTCACCTTCCCTAGATCGTGAAGATCCGATGATTAGTTTAAAAGTTATTGGGGGTAGTCTGCTTTTTTTTTTCCATTCCTTCACTGTACATATTCATGTTCTTGCGCATTTTGTTTTCATGTGACAATTAAACTATTAAGGGAAAAATCATTGCAACTGGAAGTTGAAAACCCACTTTATTTCAGGCACTTTCTTCGTAAGAATACTTTATTCCAAACCGTTCGAGCGGGAGTGTGAAAAGTGAATTTTCTTATAGCATATCAGGTTTGCTGAAATTAAAACGGCAAAATGGTTTGTTTTTAAAAGATAGTTTAAATTAATAGACGATCAAAAAAGTAGTTCAAAAGTAAAGGATGTTCTGTAATGACCACTCTTAATATATAGTATTAGAAACCTTGTCAGAAATGAAGTAAAAAAGTATCTATGCATTAGGAATCACTTATTAATTTTTAAGCAGCAAAAAAAAATCACTATCGTGATCTTGAAAATCATTGATAATATGGGCGGAATTGCGAAATAAATAAACCTGATTGATTGCTCGAGGCATCTTGGAGAAGCTGAGAGGTTATTATGTGATTTATCCCAAGGTTTCATCAGGCATTCCAGCTGGTTTTGTTGTTTTTTAATTCTCTGAAAATAGTGCGTCGATAGATTTTTGATAGTGATTCTGCTTCTTTCTAACTTCAATATTTATTTGTGACACGGTTAAATTTTGTCTTTATTACTTTAAAACGAGACTAAACATACATAGTTTATCACGGTGAGTATCAGGGAACACTCTGTCTACATTGGCTATTATCGTTAAATAAAACAAATTAATCAAAAGTTGCAGTTAATTCTTATTTTGTTGTTAATTCTTATCTACTACAGTTATTAATTCTTAGATCTATTTCTAAAAACATATATATTTGAAGTCAATTCAGTAGAGCCTATTGTTTGATGATATTTTCCTGTATTTCATTTTAAGTAAATAAAATGTTTTTAAGTATTTGTAACTTTATGAATTACATGAAAATTTTATAATTTTCATTTTTTATACTCGAAATACTTTTCCAACTTATTTAAATTTTACCGTTTCCTTTTTGATTACATTTTGTTTCATATATTAGTTTAAATTTAAAATTAAACTCAAAATGCAAAAATAAATAAATAAATATTAAAGCCATACTTCAGACTCTATTTTCAAAGAAATTATTCCCATTTCGTATGAAATATTTTAATATATTTTAAACTTATTTAGGTTTAGAAAGTTTGCAATTACTTTTTAAAGATTTGTTTCTTCTCCATAAAATAGTTTCCATCATATATTCTCATTTATTTATTTTACACTTATAAAAACAATATTTTTCATTTCAATACAAGACCAACAAACAAACTTTTTTCATGATAAAAAAGATTTCTTTTAAGTAATTTGTTCCTATTCCTGGCAAATAAAATGCCGATGGATTTATACACGAATAAATTAAAGAATTTTGATCACTATTTCCTTTTTCTTATTTTTCATCAATACTTCATCTTCTCATACAGAATTTTTATTAAACATATTTCTCATAATCTTTCTGTAATTTTGCATTAATTTAAATGAAAATTGGTGGAAAATATTATAATTAGCATTTTAACAATTTATGGTCATGAAATACAGCATAAGACACCGGTAAAGTAAAATCTCACATATAAACACGACTCTCTTTCAGACAATAGTTTTCCAAATTTAACATAATTTTCCAAATAAAACCAATATTTAAGCGAGAAAAAAAGATATCTGTGTAATATAAAGATATTTAACGTAAAGAGGTAATATAAAGATATTTAATGTAACACCCAGTTTTATATATATAATATCGGGGCAACATTCCTGATATCATGGGTGTATTCAGCTTGAATAAATCAGTCGTAAGCCATAATACTCTCTATAAAGGTTTATTGAAATGAAGGCTAGTGGTTATAACAGTTCACATCCCCACTCCACAAGGGAGGGGGTGTGGACAAAAGTCCTGATGGTTCCGGCAGATCTTACATTGAACACTTCATGTTGAAAGAGACATTTTATGAAAATTCATATCGAGCAGCCAATGCTGGGATTCGAACTGGAGTCATTTCATTGGGAGTCGAACTCTCTCGATTGTACCATCCATCACTCGGATTCGATCGATACGAATTTTGCTTTGAATAATGACACGTTGAGATGGGGCCTTGGTCAACCGCAGTGATGACGTAAAATATCCTCAGTGATAGCGGATCATGGGTTTTAGAATCCTCTGCCGTCTTATTAATCGTGAGAGGTTATCTTCTTCATGACCTAACGCTATAATGCGGGTAAGCACATGATAGCTAGTTTGCCCTGATCATTTTCTTGATACCTGAAAAAGAGTTTCTTGTCTTCAGTGTTGGGGTCAAAATTACTGTTATACGAAGTTGAACACTGTAGTCGTAATTACAAAAATGGGTCGGTCGTTCATGGTCTGTTTCAAAATATAAAATAATTCGATATATAATCAATTTATTTAAAAAAACAAAACCTTTCGCCGTTATTTATTTATAAATTATTAAAACATGAATAATTACTCTGATGACGATAAATATTTATTAGAATTTGTAATATGGATTTAAATACTTTTTTTTAAAAAAATAAATAATTTTTCTGTTTTCTTTGTTTTTTTTTTTTTGTTTTGTTTTTTTTTTGCATTAGCAACTGAATGCATTAATATTCATTTATATCGCTCAGGGAAATGCGAAAAAAATGAATACTCAGGAAATTCATTAAAAAAAGGAGAAGAAAAAAACGAACTAACAAATTAATGTATTTTCAAAAGCAGAAGTATTCTCTTAGAAAAAATTCCCCGAAGATCTACACCAATTCCATTTTTAGAAATTCGATGATTTTATTACTATTGATACTAATTTGTTCTTTTTTTCAAACAACAAAATTTCCAAGAAAGAAAAAGAGATTTTGGTTAAACAATAAATAAGAGGAACTTTTAAAAATATCATTATAGCAATTTTATTTAGAAAAGAAAAACAGTAAGAAGAACACGTTATTAAAATCGAGGCAAAATAATTTATTATATTTTAGGACTAATTAAGAATATAATAAATTCTACATGAATTGTTTATTAAATTAAGACGGGTAAATATTTTATTTAATAATTGAAAAACAGTTCTAAGAAACATTTGAAAAAATTATACAGATTTCTCAGTAGAAATAATGTTTATTGTCTTGTTATGTTGTCTTATTTAAATGTAGTGCGCAAAATAAAGCAATAAATAAATAAACTAAAAACATTTAATAACTTTTGCTCTAATGATCGAATTTTCACGTACTAGGACGCAATCTTAATGGTTCAAGAGGTTGACCTCAAATATACTAATTAATTAGTGCAGAAGATATTCTAAAATACAAAATTATGCACAGAAACGTATTTTATCTTAATAAACATACCTTTTTGTAGACGGATTATTATTCCTGTCCACCAAAATATAGGGTGTAGTTTCAATCTGGAAAATAGGATCCCACCAATAGTTTTACCAGAAGCTAGATTTAAAATGTTGTCCCCTTAATGTTAATCTCGAGAACTTTTTAAGCGAATTGAAAGTTTTAGAACACAATTATAAAATTCTTTTATTCAAATATACTTCCACACATAAAATAACCTTTCATAATTTTTATTGCGTTTTATAATTTTATTTAATAATAGTCGAAAAAATTATAAATTGCTAAGTACACGAATTTTTACATCATTTCAAAAAATTATTATTTATGTGGAAAATTACAAAATTTGAATAAAATCGTTGTATAGTTTCGGAAAAATCGAGGTCAGATAAGATTAGGTGTAAAATTTAAGTCAGATATAGATAAAAACCTGTAGACTATCAAATAATGGCAACAATGAAATATTTATACTGATAAATTAAAACTTGAAAATAGTTATGCATAAAACGAGTGCCTACATTTATTGATATTCAAAATCGATATTTGACATGTAAGATGAAATCTATTTGCCAAATCATTAAAGATAAAATGCAATTTTTAAATTAATTCATATTTTCTTTTAATTTAATAGATCAAGTCAAGTCAATTTAATTTATGTTTATAAATACCAAACGTAACATAAATGCCAAAATGCATTTATTTCAATTGTATAATAATTTAATAATATTTTCAACTCTTAAGTGATGAAAGATAATAATATTTTATTTTTTTTCTAATAGTAAATGTTGCTTGCAAATTCTAATAAACTTCGCTTAGTAGCTTTAAGAAAATCTTATTATATTTTAGACTCTCAAACTATTTTAGTTAATTTTCGCGAATTGATGTCGTCAAAATGTTGCAACAATTCTCACTCTCTCTATTCCTATGTATATACACATTAGAAATTCCGTTGGTATTCGAAATTTATAACATGTATATAATAAATGCTTGTTAATAAGAGAGAGTTATTATGCATAGTAGAATAACAAAGCATACTGCTTATACTGAAGATTGCGTATTAAAATATTCTGTTAATTAAAAATTTGGTTTTAATTAATGTATTTTAAGCCATATAAGAAAAGCGTAATCGATATAAGTTATTTTAAAAAAATTCATTACACTATATCGTTCAAATTGCTGTAACCATAATGTAGTGTTTAATTAGACCATATTATAGTACTTCTTATTGCGCAACATTATGGTTCAATTGAATCGTTCTAATTAACATCTTTAATAAGAGTTAGTTAGAACCTTTCGATTATAAAAACTATACCTCATTATGGTTCTATGTACCGATAATATGGTCAAACGTTGTACAAATAATATGGTTCACTTGACGTATCGTGGTCCCGCTTTAGGTATGAATGTAATTTACTTCTGTGTTCAATATGTCATTCTTGTGTTGTTTGAGTGACATTGATCCACCCATATTGTTCTCACGATAAATTGGTTATTAGAAATATATTGGAGGCTACGAGGTTTTTTTAAATATTTTATTTATAAATAGGATGACGAAATATTTTTTTAACTTTGAAGAAACTTGTTTCTTCGAAGAAGTCACGACAGTTATTTTGCCAATTAGACTAAATTTTTGCCGAGAGCATATATCAGGAAACGGCTTCGTAGAAAATGAAGAAAATTTCATAACTTTGGAGTATTTATTTTTTACAGTGTTCAATCAGTAAATGAAAGTTTTATTTTGATTATAAGAAAAGAGACATTTTTGTGTTACAAGAAGTATATAAACACGTTTCTAGAAGCTTAAAAGAGGATTTTAAACGTTAGAAATGTTAAAAAAAATTTTTTTTACCGAAATCATTTATAGCTAAAACTTAATCAAAATTAATTGATTTATGCATACTTTTTTCAAAGTAATAAAGAATTAGAATGTGGGACAGAAAAAAATATACGAATTTTTCATTTAGTTTAGTATTTTGTAAAAATAAAAATAAAATTCAATCACCATGGTTTTGAAATTTCCAAAACACAATAGCAGTTTTATATTCAAATTATGAGCAATAACTTTTAAGAATTTTCTAGTCATTCATAACAGGCAGATAAATGTTTAAAATAGTAAAGTCTATTAACTTCTGTGACTTCTATCATATAAATAATTCACATGTTTTAAAATTCCAAGGAATATAAATAGTTTCGAAAGTGGGCACGCTTTGTACTTTTCTTTCAAAAAGAGTTTCTTTTTTCGACATAATAGATTTGGAAGCCTTTTCTTCTCCAACCAACTGTGTCTTCATCTTTATTCATCCTTTCTCTGAAAAGTTTAAATAGAAATTCTGGGATATTTTGCATTTTTTTGGTAGTGATTCTGTCAAGCTAAAACCTTTCAAAATTGTTTATGAATTTCTTATCATACAGTTTGATAAAATTTCCAGAACTAATGAGTATCTTAAGGAGATTCCTCAGAAATAGTAAAGTTTTGATAATTTAAAAAAAATATATAAACATCAAACGTAAGAAACCACAATTTTTTTAATAATTGGGAATTCACATGGTTAACGAAATTTATGAGAAATTAATTGGGCAATATTCAATTGAGTTTTGAAATTGAAATGAATTTGAAAAGAAATACAATCAACCGACGCAATAAAATTTAACCTCCTCAAGTCATTAAGGTAGAAAATGAAACTTCGATCAAATTTCTACAGGGTTTATTTTTTTTTTGTGCCCGGTACAATAGCAGATTTTGTTACCAATACTGTTTCTATTATACTAGGGGGCTCCATCGCTCTGTCCAACAACCCCCCACGGATGGTAGGCAATCAGTTTCGTTACTTAACAATAAACAAATTATTACATCAAAAGTAAAAATGTTGTTTATTATAAGATATTTTACATTTAAATGAAAAGATCCCAATAAATTTTATGATACTAACACACAAGGTTTTTTTTAAACAATTTTAGTTTCCGATTCTTTTAGGATCAATTTAAACATTTATGTCGGTTACCTCAGTAACTCCATCTACAATTTTTGATTTTTAAATTCCTATTTAATTTTTGGTTAACATGAAGACGCATGAATGTTTTTCTCCAAAATTTTTTTTTTTTTTTTAGTATTTGTGTAAATTTCTAATGATGTGTTACAATTTTGTATTAATTATTATAATTTCATATATTTCATATAATGAAAAATGGCTTAGAATAATAGTAAATATAAGTTATTTATTGGTTAATAATCATAAAAGTGATCCATTTAGAACATATTTTTCATAAAGTATTACGTAATAAGTTCATATAGTATTACTTCATAATAAAGGAATATCATTTATAGTTTTTAAATTAAAATAATAATCAAAACCAGAAACGCTATAATAATAATAATAAAGTTACATTAAGAAAGAATGATAATTAAGCATTACAGTAAAATATAGTGAAAAAAAAGTAACATACATTTCAACATTTATAACTTTGTTAATTTTAAGCCATGACAAACAAATAAGTTGGATCTTCCTTGTTAATTAAGAAAAATACCATGTTACTTTTTTGACTAATAAGAATGCGTCGTTAACCATAAAAAACGGATTTTTGACCATTAAGTTTGTTATAAAATTTCTGCATCTCAAGTACATTACGATTGGAAATAGCAACGGAATTCAAAAAATGGTAATTCTTATGCAATTATGTACACAAAAGCAGTATACAAGACTTCAAAGAATGTCTAATTTGTTTAATTAAAAGCGTAAATTATCTTAATGCAGCATTGTTACTAATGGCTCTTATTGGAGGCAGGTTGTAATTTTCAAATCTTAACAACCCAAAAAGATATTATTTGCTTTCAAGCACTAATCAAGTTAATTAACGGACAATTTTCAAACTCTTCTTTTCACAACATGGTTTGATAAAAATCCAGAGATTATTTGCGAGATAAAAATAAATCATTGCTTCATTAATAGGTCTCTCCTTAAATAATAACTTTTAAATAACTTAATTCTACAGTTGTTCTATGCAAATTGGAGCTGGAAATCTGCAGACTTTCCGCAACAATTTGACCTTTATTACCTCGTTAAAATGAACCATTAAACTTAATGACTGCTCATATTTGTTAGATCTCATCATATACAGATAATAATTAGCCCCGTTTAAACAGCGAAGATGATTGGGAAGTGAGGTATTTTAATGCAAGGGTCGAACTGTTTTGTGTGCTTAGCTGCAGCCTCATTGCCTCTAAAACATCGTCCTATCTTACTATTAATACGATGGTTCAGGTGCAAGTTTAGATGCTATGTTAAGAAATTGTAAATAGGTTTTACGTAATGAAGTCCGTAATACATAGATTCGTATTCGATTACTAAGTTTTGATATGAGGATGAAGGTCAGGGGTCATCCATAAATTGCATTTCCACTCATCCTTATCCTCCTATCATATTTGTTTTATTGTTAGAGCTCTTATGACTTACCTATCTAAAAATTAGATAGGACTTTAAAGCAGAATAATTGTTAAGACTCTGATGTCGGTCCTATCTAATAGATTAGAACTTGCTCATTTATTATTAAAGCTGTTATGTCTTACCTATCTAGTAGCTAAATAGGTCTGTTGGATCAAGTATTGTCTCAAGTAAGAAATTTTCCCTCGTGGAGAACTTTTTGATGGAATTAACACACATATGCATTACATGGAAAGAAAAACCACCAAACTCTCCCATGTTTACCTGACGGAAAGATGACTCTAACTCATCGTATGTCTATCACTGAGAACGTCAGCACAGTGGTTAGCACTGTGTGAACTGGGTACGAAATTCGTACCGATCAGCCAACGCTGGGATTTAAACCCGGGTCACATAATGGGAGGCGAGCGGTCTATATCTTGAGAGCTATATCCCCTTTTATAACTCTTTGCTATATTTGTTCATTTATTTAAATCATATAATTCATAAGTTATACTAAAAATTGTTGTCCAGTTTTTTTTTTCTTTTTTGCCGCACGCTGAATTTAAAAAAGACACGCTTCTTGTATTCTTAAAAATTAAGAAACTCCCTTTCTGTTCTTTTACTTCCCCTTTTATATTTTTAAAAGAAATTAAAAACTCAATTCCTCTGCTAAACGAGGATTTGGCTTAACTGTAATGCAATAGTGAATTTTTTTAACCAATATTATACTTCTTCTGAGTCAACCAAGTTTTGTAAATAGACGTTATTTAATAAGTGGAATAACATAGATGAATTACTCCAAAATCTGCAGTTAAATAATAATTAAAAATTTTTTTAAAAATTTTGTAAAGTAATGTGATTGACGAAAAAAAGAGATTTAACTCTAATCGCAGTTACGATGGAGAAAAAAAAATGATGAAATGATTCTTGATCTAAAAGATGAACTAAGAGATTAATGTATATAGTAACGAAATATTTTAATATTGCAGTGTCCTCTTTTAAACATATAGCTTGATTTTTTTTTACAAGATCGCGAGAAAGCTGCGAAATAATGCTCGCAGATCCATCTTTATTACTTCCGCCAGCTTTTCAAAGAAGAAAATTACTTTTCGTCGTCTAAGGTTTACTGACTTTAGTGACATTTATGTAGCAAATGGGAACGGATTCGAGCTAAAAAAAAAAAGAAATCATAAAAATTCTGTTAAAATTCAAGATATTTGAAAAATAATGACGCTGGATTGAATAAAATTTTGAACGTATGAGTAAAAAAGAAAACTTATATTTTAAGAGACGAAAAAATATTCTAAATGTGTTTCAATAAATGTTAAAACGTATACAAACTATTCATAAAATGTTTCCATTTCTCATTTTTATCATGCAGATGCAGGAATATTGCATAACTTGGCCTTATGACAGGCATCTATTCATTCTAACACCATCGAGGTATAATAATATTCTGGCATATATTCTGGTATGTGTTCATAAATGTATAATAATATTCTGGCCAAATATTCGGTCTTAACCAACGATGCCCGGGACAAAATGGATAAGAACTGCAATGTAACCGAATATTCAGTCTTAGAGTGACGATGGTCGAAATGTATAAGAAAAGTAACATAATCAACTATTCGGCCTTACACTGAGGATGGACCAAATGAACAAGAAAAATTGTACGAAATATTCGGTCTAACACTCACGTATTTGGACTAAGTAGGCATTCACCAAAGAATGTTAATATTAAATCTAAACGTAGCTGAAATCATTTACGATCGATTCATGGACGAAATGTATAAGAAGACAAACATTCGGCTTCGCATAGACAAGAGACTGACTGTATAGCTACTCATAAGGTCATACCTTTACGATGTACTGAATGTATAAGAATGGTACTATTAACCAATTATTTGGTCAGATGATGGATTGACAGAATGTCTAAGAACTGTAAAACCGAATAGTCTACCATACGTCAATGATGGTTAGAATGTATAATAACAGCAATATAATCAATTCTTGTACCTCATGATATTCCAAAAATATAAGATGATGTTCCAAATATATATCTTACACTAACGACTGACCGAACTTATAAAATTAGTACTAGCGTAACCAAATATTAGGTCTTACATCAATAGTCTATAAATTAAATATGTAAGAATTTTCAAACCAAATATTCGGTTTCAAACAATGATGATTCGCTTCCATAGGTATATGAATAACAATATAACTTAATATTCACTATTAGACGGGTGATGGTCCGATTGTATAAAAATAGCAACATAATCAAATTTTCGGTCTTTCACCGAAGATGAAGTGAGTGAACATGAATACAATCCTATATTCAGTATTTTTGAGCCGTTGTGGCTCAGGGAATAGGGCATTCAGCACCCAATAAGGTGAACCGGGTTCGAATCCCAGCCATGGCTGGTTGATACGAATTCCGCATCCGGCTTGCAACGGCCACAGTGCTCACGTAAAATATCCTCAGTGGTAGACGGATCATGGGTTAGGTTAGGCTAACCGTGGGTGGTTCTCGGGGCCTTCCTCTCCATGTAACGCAAATGCTGGTTAGTTCCATCAAAAATTCCTACACGAAGGCAAATATTCCCCAATACTTGATCCAGAAGTTCTGTTGTCTTCTGGAGTGGGTTCAAAATTACAAGGCTACGTAGTTAAACACGAGTAGTCGTAAACCCAAAAATTGGGTCAAGCAGTTCAACGATAGTTATAAAATATATTCAGTTTTGGACCGAAGATATTTTGACTGTATAAGAATAGTAGTTGTGCCAAATATTACTTAGTCTAATACTAACGATGGACCTTATGTACACGAATATTCAATATTAGCCAAGAATAGTGCAGGTCTAAATTTAAACGCACAGCAATATAACCGATTTTAAGCCTTAAACCATGGGTCGCCAAACTTTTTTTATCATCGACCCCTTGTAATTTTTCGAAATCTCTATCGACCCCCATAAAAGTAATTTTCTGTTAATTAAAATCAAACTCTATTAGATACTGTGTTTGTACATTTATTTTATGATTTTAAACATTTATTAAAGTAATAGTACATTGTGTAACAATAGTTTTATGAAAAATACATTAATGTAGAAATTTAAATACCTTAATATTTATTGAATAATAAGTAAAATAACTACAGATTTATTGCTTCTTAATCAACGAGATGGGTGTGCCTGGCTTTTTCTTTTCTTTTTTTTTCTTTTGCAAGGCTCGCTATATTGGGTTCAAAATTGGTCAATTTTAATCTTAAACTCCTCTTTTAACTTATTTCTGTACTTAATTCAGATTGAATTTACGTGAAAGTTAAAGACACACATCAGATTAAAATAATAATATTTTCAAAAATTTTGTAATTTTCGTAAAAAAAATATGAAGTGTGTTATAGTTTTGTCGCGGGATGTACTAATCCATATTACTAATGCTTATATTTTTTTACATGTATAGATAATTAAATTGATATCTAAACTAAATGAATGGTTTTATCGAAACAATAACTAATTATCCAAAACTATAAAAGTTTTAATAATGACACTGCAAATATTTAACACTGTTCACAGTTTGCAAAGATAGCTGAAACTGCGTATGATATTTGTGTTTGCAACGTCAATGCTCGTCACAGTGACATTTGGACAAGCGCATATGACTTATAAACCAAAAGTGCAGAGTTCGTGAAACTGCGCGCTGGTACGTAAATACTTGTTTCACCCGAAGAAATATACGTTTATTAATTTATGTTCCATAAAGAAACTGATATTAAGTAAATTATAAAAAAATTCACAACTTTTAAATACTCAATTAAGTATGTGTGATTTGCGTATTAAGAACTGTTTATTTTTTCGACCCCCAATCGACCCTTCCGATTCGGATCGACCCCCTGGCTCAGATCGATCCCCGCTTTTGTTAAATAGACCCCTGGGGGTCTATATAGACCACTTTGGCGACCTCTGTCTTAAACCAATGATAGTTCGAATGTATAATTATCGTAACATAATCATATATTCTACCTTACACCGACGATAAACCTCATAAATAAGAAATATAATATCAAATATTCTGACTAACACAGACGTATTCGGACTTACACAGACTGAACATTCACTAAAGAATGTTAACATTGCATCGAATCGCGGCCGAAGTCATTTACATCCATTTTAGTTTAACTTACAGCGACATTTTAAAAAAATGAAACCTTTGAAACCTAGACGAATAAGTTTGAGTAAAAAACAACTCATAATACTTCCACAACACCGACAAGAAATGTTTAGTTGCGAAAATAAGATTTCGGATTTTGTTTTAGACAATCATTTTCATTGTTTGATTTTTTTGAACCAAATAGAGTCGACCAGTAAAACAAGAAATTCTACTTTACGATATATCACGATGAATTCAGATTATTTTAAAGACTAAGATTAACGGAAATGCACCCAAAAATATTCTTATAAGTGTATTGTTTTTAAGTCTGAAACTTAAGGTTTCCGTCTTTGATAGATAGATTGTCCCGTTTTTTTTCTTCATAATGTTTTTTCCATTTTCGGTTGTTATAGATTTTTATTGCGTGTCTGGACGCTATTATGAATTTTATTCCTTTTTTTTTCATATCTATATATATAATTTAATTTTCATCGCAGGCACGGCAAGGTCTTTGAAGACTCAAAAACAACTAATTCCCTGCTATTACTGTCCTTGAGTTCCTAACATTGGATAAGACTGCTAATATATATATATATATATATATATATATATATATATATATATATATATATATATATATATATATATATGCAATATAGAATTCCTCATAAAGAGTCTTTCTATATTAACTGATAAGGTTAAAACATATGTTTCTTATCAAGTTCAAGATGTAGAAGTCGTCTCTCACAAAGAGCCATAAAAGTCAAGATAAACCAGATAAGGCCAGATAAAAGATTCTTTTCTGAAGTTAATGGGCAATAATTCCTTGATGAAATGCACATTAAGATAGTCCCAAGAATTTCCCAGAACCAGAATGGCGTTATTCTTTGAGCGAATCAAAATCTCTAAATTTTATCAATTGAATGACGTTTCAGTAAGATAACAGAATCCTTGCAACCACTCACTTTCAGAACCTCACTTTAAAAGCTCGGGACAGGCAAAAATGCGGGTCCTTTTCATATTCTTCATGGCTAGATAATTCTGGGCCATCCCAGCAATAGGGAAACCATTATTGTACAGTCCGCAAAAAAAAAAAAAAAAAAAAAAAAAAAAAAACGAATCACCCTGAGTAACTTTCGTTCTAATGATCGGATTTTCACGATCTAAGTGTCAATCTTAATGGTTCCAGGGGGTGACCTCAAATATGCTAATTAGTGCTAACTATTAATTAAGTTACGAAATCAGACACAAAAACGTACTTTCTCTGAATAAACATATATTTTATTTTACATATTTGGATTCCTAACCTTCAAAATATAGGGGGTAGCCGCAATCTGGGAAATATGGTCCCCATAGTTTGATCAGGAGAGCGATCCAAAGTTCGTACCCCTTAATGTTAATTTCACTTTTTACGTTTTTAGTCATATTTTTAAAACTAATACAGCAATTCAAAGAAAATTGCACCCACTCATAAAACTCATTTACCCAAAGATATTTTCATGAAAAAAATAATTTTTAATAATTATTAACTTTTTTTTATTATTATTTAATTAAATTGAGGATGAAAAAATTTTGAATTATAAGGTATGAATTTTTTTATACCATATTAATTTACATATTTTTCAAGTGAAAAATCTAAAGTTTCAACTGTTTTTATTTATTAGAAGCTGAGAAAAATTAAAATTAATTACTTAAAAAAAATAATTTGGCGACAATAAAGAAATAATTAAATGGGGCGATTAATATTAAAATGTGATAAACTTGCGAGGAACTTGACTTCCCGCGCGTAGCGTAGAATTTCATTCATATTTTTTCGCTAATAATCGCTTGCTAATATTTTTATTTTTATTTCTTTCAAACTATAAATATATTTATCAATTTCTTGAATATATATTTTATAAATATTAATGAAAATACGTAGTCAGCATTTTTAATGATCTTAAAACTTCTTTACATCTTATATATCGCCTTAATATTAAAATAAATTTGTAAATTACCTGTCTACGCTTATTTTGCAGAATTATTTTTCTAACTTTTTAATTAAATTTTGACGCGAAATCTTATTTTTTATGCTACCATATATATTATTTTCCAATAATATACTAATCAATCGTTTTAGTACTTTATTTTATGTTCTTCTTTAAAATAAAATTACTTTTTAAGTTATTGTTAAGTTTTTATTGAAAGAAAACTTAGAATTATTACCAGCTATCTGAGAATTAAATCTTGTTAAGAAATTAAAAATATTTTACTGATCACACACAATATCATTCGATGCAGAACAGTTGACTATTTACTAAGTTTACGAAAAATGAAGATAAATTATTAGTTTTCTTTTTTTTTTTTTTATCGTTTCTTATTTATTCGAGTAATGAAAAGTAAATGCGTATGTGTGCACAGCGGCGAAAAAATAAAACAGATTGTTTTGTTTTTTAAATGAACAAAAAACTATGGACATACAATTTTATTTCGACATTCAAAGTTATTGTTGTGCGCTAACTTATAGAAAGTTACCCTTTTGTTTTAAAAAGTTGAAAATATTTACTTAAAAAGTTGTTTATATGATTTCTCAACTTTTGCACAGTTCTAAAAAAAATTGCTATACCAGGAAAATGTTTGATATGCCTTGTTTTGTTAAACAACTACTAAAATAAATAATTGTAAAAATATTCGAGAAACGTGCTATTTTTAGAATCATCATCTCAAAAATTGTTCTTTTCCTCCATTTGACTTTTTTCTACTTAAATAACTTATAATAATAGTTTTAACACACGTTTTGAAGAAATTATGAATACAAATTTCTCCTAATATTTCGTAATAAAAAAACAAGAATATTAATGATTCATTTATTATTGTTTCATTGAACCGGAGTAGTTAATTGTTTTCTTAATAATCGACCTTACAACTACTTAAATTAGATTCCTTGGACTACTTCATACATGGATCACTTCATACATGTCTTTCGACATTAAAATTTTAAATATAAAATGTAAAAATTACAAGAATGCGTAAGCTGGTTTTAACTAACAAAAAAAAGGACAAAATCGTTGGCAAAAGAAGTTGTCTCATGAAAGAGTGTCAGAGTTAAAAAAGTATTGTAAAAACTGTAACAATTGTTACTCTTGTTTAATTAAGGGTATTATAAACCTAATTTTCTTTTAATTTTTTTAAATTATATTTTCTTAAGAACTAACGTAAGGAGCGTGTAAATAACATCAACTCTTTTTACTGCAAACTAAGTTTACTTAATATCATTTGCAAATCTTATGAAGTGCAAATTCTTGAGCTCAGGTGTAGGGTAGTAGGATATTTCATGCATGATCAGTAGTTTCAAGAGTGAACTCTTATATTAGAAGGCAGCTAACTTTTTAAAAAATTCTATTTCGGAAAAATACTTTTATTTTACAAATGTTATAAAGCATGTGTATTTTTTAAATGGTTATTTATATAATTTTCACATTGGCCATTAGTTTTCCGTTGATGAAGCAAAAACGAAGACCCTAGCCAAAAACTAAATCATTATGAATTATTATCTTTTAGTTTTCTCTAACCTTCTTCTTTTAGTTTTTAGTAATTCTCTAACCTTGCTATTTAAACTCTATAATCCGCTGTGATATTGTTTGAGTCAAAATATTGGCATTTTTTTTTTCAATTTACATACATCAACATACTTCAAGAAATTAACTTTTTTAAAAATTTGAACTCATTTTTTCAAAGAGCGAATCTCTAACAATACTTCAGCGAATTATAAAAAATAATTTAGCACAATTTCTGAGTTCGTTTATCTTCTAAATACTCCCCTCCCCCTCAATGTAAAATTCGATGATAAAATTAATTAGTTTTTGTAAAAAGAGACTGCTACAAAGCAACTGAAATAAAAGAACTGATAGGAAAGAATACATAAAAGTTTGCTATAATACACTAAATAAATTATTTATATTAAATAATCGAAATATAAATGTACAAAATATTATTTGTCTTATATAATTTTTAAATTTAAAAATGAGAAACTTTATGGCATTCAGCTAATTTATGCTTTACAATATTTGCAATGTTCAAAATGCTTAAAAGGTATCCGCTTAAATCCTATAGGAAGGAATTCAAACATTTTGATTCTATTTATAGTTTACTATTTATTAAGCCACAGATTATTGAACCAAAGAATGTCACTGACTTATTGATTAAAAAGTTAAATTATTAATTTAACTTAGTAAAACTTAAAAGTGTTATCTACCACATATGCATTTAAGTTTCAGATAATTTCTTTATTAAACAATTTTACCTTATATAAAGCGCTGGGTTGAATAGTTCCTACCAACCGGTTTTTTATTATTTTTCTTTTTTTCCCCTTTTTTCATTGTTCTATAATTTTCCCCTTGTTTTATCTACATTTTGAACTGAGATTCTCCCATATATATATTTCAATTTTATCGAAAAAAATACCGTGAAATTTATAAAACCTTCTGGTTGCGCATCAGAATCATGCCCCAAATTTTTTGCAGGATTACTTTTTTCTTTTCCTTACCTGAAAGACTTGAACTGAGGTGTAAAAGCAATTAGCCCTACAACTCTTCATAAATGTAAATTTGGTTTTAGTACAGCATTTTTATACAAATAACATCTTTAAAAAAATAAAAAATGTCAGAAAATAAATTCAACGTTTAAATTTTGAAATATTGGAAAATCAAAAATAATATAATTTTTTCATTTTAAATAAAAATTTTATTTTCAAAGTATTAAAACGAATACTATTTTCTATGCCCAGAAAGCCGACCCAAAAATTCGCTTCTTGGTTGCCTATAGCAACAGAGACACACAATATTATGACGTCTCGTCATTCATTCAGTTTCATTATGGTTGTTTTAAATTGTTTCACTTTCTATGGCGAGGCATTTTGGCATTTTTTTAAACTTTCGCTAAATATATAAATCTTTATTGCAATCCAATTTACGACCCAATTTTTTCGAAATTTTGTCTACCCCCCTATTTTAAGGATCAGGATTCCAAATATGTAAAAAAAAAATATTTTTATTCAGAGAAAGTACGTTTTTGTGTCTGATTTCGTAACTTAATTAATAGTTAGCACTAATGAATTAGCATATTTGAGGTCACCCCCAGGAACCATTAAGATTGACACTGAGTTCGTGAAAATCCGATCATTAGAACGAAAGGGTGATATCTTTTTTTTTTTTTTTTTTTTGCGGACTGTACATCGCCAACGAACACTGTTTTCAATACGTCATATAACGTAATAAAATGCCTTTTTTTTTTAATAAGACTAAGTTTCTTAAATTATCTTAATCTTTAAAGGCGTAACATTACACGCACGCACGCACACACACGCACACACACACACACACATATATATTGTTGCATTTATACAAATACTTAAGCGTGCCTAATTCTTGGTCAACCATTTCGAGCACATGATATATTCTTTAATATACAATAAATATCTCAGAAAAATATTTCGCATATTGAAAAAAAAATCTTGGAGCATCTTTTTAAAACCACTTACCCACAAAATAACTGAATATAGTAATTACTTTTTGAAATTAATATGTCATGTTATGTTTCAATATTTATTTTAATATAATAATAAAACCATATAACTCGTGAGAAATAACAATTATAAATTGCCTTTTTGAGATTTCATATGATATGACTATGTACTGACAAAGTTTAGGTAGTACACATAAACATTACGTGGCTATACACAGTCACAAAATTAGATTACGAAAAAATACGGAAGTACGCATAGTACAATGCGCAAAAAATGACAAATATATAATCGTGCTAAAAACTGCAAACAGAATAGGCGAAGAATGGGAAAATATATTAAATTTTAAAAAAAGGAAAAAATTTTGACAAGAAAGATAAGATTCCTAAAACGAATTTTTATCTTAGAACAATAAAATCACTCGAAAAATTTATTTTCCATACAAAAACTAATTCTGTAGAATTTAGTAAAATATTTTTAAAAAGCAACTGCTAATTTTATTTTGACAATAATTTTAATAACAAAAACATTCACATTATTATCATAAATAAATTAAAAGCTTTTCCAAGAATTATTATTTCTTGTTTTTCGTGATTATACTTAATTTTTGAACAAAGTATTTGTATTCTTTAAATGGTTTGCCCGTGTGGTATATTGTTAATAATCCTGCTGTTTACTTTTAAAGAAATCTTTTCTAATGTTTACTCATTCGATATAAATTTCGATTTGATATGTAAAAAAAAAAAAAAAAAAAAAAATTGCATATTTGTTGTCTGATGTTCCCTATTATCTTTTTTTCTTTTTACAACATAAGTTTTCTTCAAATAGAAGTAGATTGTTTAATACATACATATTTTCTTTCGCAGCCAAGGTCATGGGTTTAATCGATCGATTCTGGCGTTTCATTTGGCGAGAAATAAATCGAATATCATCTGCTTGTGACGGGAAAGATGGAATTTTGAATTTTTTAACTAATGATAGATTTTATTTTTTTATACACCAGCTGCTTTTTTTATACACCAGCCACACTTTTTCTTAATCTAACTGATGTTGCTATCTACTTAAAATTTTTTTATTGGGGGGGGGGTTGGACCGGAAAGTAACGTCGCCGGTTATTTACAATAATTTCAAAAACAATAAATTATAACAAATGTCTATATTTTATCAGTAGCGTAATCATCTTCGTTATCAATGACTTGCCATGTAGTGTGCAAATTTTCAATGGTGGATTGCTGAAAACTGATTGTTTTTTTTAAACGAAATGTCTGGAGGTGGCATTTTGGATGTCATCAAAATTTCAAACTTTTTTGCTGCTTTAATAATGTTGTAGTGATCTGAATAAAAAACAACCCGATGTCACACTATCGGGTAAATATGACGGGTGAGGCTCTCCCCCTAATTTATCAGTCTTTTTCAGGGTTGGTAGTCACGAATTAGAAAAATCAAAATTACCAGATTAGAACTTATAATAACATCATATATGTGTCTGGTAGAAATTATTACGTTACTACTCTTGTGAAACTCACAAAGCTTTCGGGTATAAATTGGACGAAGAAAAACAATATTTACGAATAAACACGTTTTTCTAAATGTATAATTTCGTCACGAAAACTTACAAGTACATTGAATAAAATAAAAATATACGAGGCGCATCCAGAAAGTAAGTTTCCCTAGTTTATATAAAAAAAAAAAGAACTCACACTTTCAGAATCATATTTATTGGCAACAAGTACAGCAATGTTTCAGCTATTTTTCAACATAGCCACCACCAGAATTGAGACACTTGTCGTATCGTTGGATCAACTTTTGTATCCCTCTGTCATAGAACTCTGCCGACTGTGAACGGCACCTGCGTGTGACAGACGTCTTCAGCTCTTCGTCGTTGCCAAAACGCTCACCGGAGGACAGGAATTTCTTTAGGTGCAAAAAAACGTGAAAATATCTAGGAGCAATATCAGGGCTGTAGGGTTAATGATCAAACAACTCCCAGTCAAATTTCGTCGAAACAGCTCCTATGCGTCGTGCCGTATGTGGACAAGCATTGTCATGGAAGAGTACAACACGTGCAGTAAGCATTCCACGACTCTTGTTTTGAATGGCACGTCACAATTTCCGCAGTGTTTCACAGTAACGGTAGACGTCTGTCATACGCTGCTTCCATTCACAGGCGGCAGAGTTCTATGACAGAGGGATACAAAAGTTGATTCAACGATACGACAAGTGTTTCAATTCTGGTGGTGGCTATGTTGAAAAATAGCTGAAACATTGCTGTACTTGTTGCCAATAAATATCTTCCTAAAAGTGTGAGTTCTTTTCTTTAAAAAAATCGAGAAACTTACTTTCTGGTTGCGCCTCGTATTACCGTAAATAGATTATATTCTAGCGATCAGATTGTAAAGAACTAAGTGACGATCTTAATGGTTCAAAAATGCAAAATTATTAGCATCAAATGTTAATTAAGTTACAGAAACATACTTTATCTGCTTGAACACGCCTTTTATTTCCGAAGGGAATTTTGTTTTATTTTGTAACCGAAGCCGACCGAATTCTGAGTTTACAAATATCAATATACAACTTATCTTTATAAATTTGAACCTAACCTAAAATGACGAGAGAACTCTTGGATCGAGCATAAACTTGCATTCATAGAGGACTCTTTGATGGAACTCACCCGCTTTGAGTTACATGAAGGGGAAAACCACGAAAATCTCCCACGGTTAGACTGATGGTAAGGGGATCCTAACCCATGATCCTTCTATCACTGAGGATATTTTACCTCAGCACTGTGGTCAGTGTGATCTGGGAGCTAAATTTACATCATCCAGCCACCGCTAGGATTCGAACCTGGATCATCTCATTGGGCGGTGAATACTCTATTCACTGATCACCCCCCCCCCCCGTGACTCCCTTTTTCCAACGCAATTGGAATTTTTACTGTCAAAACATGGAAGTATTGGCATTCTAGAAAATATAATCCAAATTAGACAAGTGAGTTGGTGAAATCTTGCGCAACTTTTACTTTCTGCGTATTTATCCATACCTGAAGAATTTTTAAATTTAATCGAAAAATTCTTGCACACGCTCTTAAAATTCATTTATACAAAGATATTTCAAGCAGGCTTTTAATATTTTTTAATTTTTATAATTGATTTTTATTTTTATATTATCGAAAAAATATTGAATTGTATGGTCTATGAATTTTTTCACCATTTTAAACTATGTAACTGTAAATGACAAAATACAAAAAAAAAAAAAAATAATTGAAAATTTGAAACAAAAAATTCAAAAATTTTATTTCTCAAGAAGTATTAAACCAATTTCGTTTAAATTGTTCAAATTTTTTTAGTTAAAATTACGTACCAATAAATGATGTAAAATTTGTATACAAGATGCTCAGTATTTTTTTATATTTTTAATATTTATATTTTATTACCGACCTTAAATCTTTATATCGTATCTTATATATTAAGAAATTTTATATCTTTAATCCCCCCCTCTCCCGGAGAAAAAACAGTTTCTAAGCCTATTTTTTAATCAAACGACTTCTAGATATTCTGTACCAAATGAAAATATTTCCGGAAAAAGCGGACAAAATAAATCTTTTTCTCATTTTTTTCTTTCCATTTATCAATACCAAAAATTTTAATAAATACGAAAACGGCACCCTTGTCTGTAGTACTTGAAAAATATTTCTTTCCATACAGTACGCTTTGGCAATACGCCAGACCACAGCAGTCGCGCATCGAAAGACAACATATCTTTTTTGAAGAAGAACTAAGTAAAGATTTTCTGTCACCGAAGCAAATCAATGCATTTTTTTTTTTTTTTACCTTGAAGTTATGTAACACTGAAGAAGAGAGAACATCTTCAGAACTTCTAACACTGAAGTTGATATATAGGTTGGAAACATGAAAAAAAGAAAATTATGAATTCGGAAAGATTCTTGGAAAAACAAATTTAAATATTCGATAATTTAAGAGACTGAAAATTGAGCATTTGCCTCTCCTGAGTTCAACATATTTTTTAGACAAACGTAAGCTCCTAAAATAAGTTATGCAGAGAAATTTAAAAAAAAATGGAAATATGCAAAAGCCTAAACGATATAGTATTCCGTCTGCCTTAACAATCAAGTTATTCTTTAACTGTTTTTGCTAAGTGTCATGCTTATTCCTTATACTTAATTGTCAATTTTGAATTATCATTTATTTATTACATTTAAATTTTTCTTCTTTTGATTAAAAAAGATGCTTTCGTTTTAAATATGTATCAAAAAATTAATTAAATATGTATAATTAGTTCGATAATACCCTTATCTTAAATATACTCTTTGAACATCGCTCCTAGAACTTAAGTTAAAAGTGCATTTTCATTAGCGATTGCAAACTAATAATGAAAGAAAACACACACACACACACGCACGCACGCACGCGCACACGCACACGCACACGCACACACACACACACACACACACACACAGGTACGCAAGGACCGGCAACCGGGGACGTGTGTGCCGGTACCCGCGACCGAGGACGTCCGTTAATAATGGGTGTATTTTGATAAAATTTGGGTATATATATTCTAATATGTGATAGATAATAGTTTAATGTTCAAATTTGAAATATTTTTATTTTTTCGAAGTATGCAATTTTGCAAGGTAAGCGAGGACTTCTATACACAACATACACACTTTACACAGCCAATCGAGGACCTTCAAGTAGAAAATGTCGCCTAACATGTATTTTTACACAGTTACTCTGTTCCAAGTTATTTAAATTTTAAAAGATTAAATTTTAAATTAAAGATGTTTATCCTTTGAGTTTTTTACATTTTATTAAAATGTTATTGGAAAAAAATTTATATATTTCGTGTTTAGACGCTGAATTTTTTTATACCTTTTTGGTCCTAGAAATATGGCAACTCAAATGAAAATTAATAACCATACGGCAAAATAGACTCTACTTTATAGCTTTTTAAAAAATAAAATTTTTTTAAAATTTAAAATACTTTCCTTTAACTCTCAAATACCATAACTTGTTTCAATTTTTCTTCTTCATTATTTTGCTTATGTTAGGGCACTAACTTTAGTTGCGGATTAAAGCTCATCCAGCCTCAGATCAATAAAAATAAACTTGTTAGGGAAGTAAAGGCGGTCGACGCGAAATGCAGACTACGTTGCCAGCACAATTCCTATAAAATTGGAGATACTTGCTCATCACGGATATTTTGTTCTCATAATTTAGAGGTTTTTTTTTTAATTTGTTTATGCTTGCCACTTTTTTAAATAGTTTGTTAAGAAATCTGTTTAATTTTTTATTGATGAAACTTATAACATGCTCATAACTTAAATTGTTTTCAACTGCAAAGTAGCGAATGAAGAAAGAAGGAAAAGGAATGCTTAAAGTATCAAAATCAATGAAACTCTCAAATATTCTATTAATTTCTTTTCTGAAAGCTAAGTATGTGAACGAAAGCCTTTCAAAATATAAGATTTTTTGTAAATCAGCAACCAAGGTGGTACTGAAAACATATAGAGCAGTGTAAATATTTCTAATAGCAAGAACAATGAACAAAAACTACTTATATATTCATTCAACTGTGTATTTCTGATATACACACCGGCAACTGCGGACTTCTGTCATACACCCCGGCAACCGCGGACTTCTACTATACACCCCTGCAACCGCGGACTTCTGTCATACACGCCGGCAACCGCGGACTTCTGTCATACACGCCGGCAACCGCGGACTTTAAAAATGCATTTTTAAAAAATACTGGAACGATTTCATACGAACAATCACAGTGCTATTCTAACTGAATAAATGCTGTATGAGAGCCAAAAGCCACAGATTAACTAAAAAAATGATTTTTTTTAAAATTCTTTTTTCAGTGATCAGTCATTAATTGTGTTATATTTCTGCTCTGAACGATCCCAAAACTAACGCAACATATTTCCAATAACAGGTGGACAAAAAGATTATACCATCTGGCTAGTCATGAGAGGTTTCTCTTAAATACTTTCGTACAGAATCCGCTTCGCAAACCTATTGTATAGATCCTTTTTAAAAAGTAAATGTAAGCTTTAAAAGCAATGAAAATCAGTGTTGAACGAACGAGCCAGAAGTTAAAAAACTAAATATAAATAAATGATATTTTCGGACATATTTTGGAATTTTCTAAGAATTATTAAAAAAAATTAGAAGTAAATTCAGATTAATATAAAACAATTTTAAAATCAGATATTTTAACAATCTGCATTGAGTTGGCTACGAAGATATTAAGGAAGGATACTATTAAGAAAATTTCAGTAGATCTCATAAATAGCTAAATATACATTAAGGGAAACACTAAATTTGTATTTTTATACCATGCTTGAGTTAGAACAATTTAGATTCTGATTTAGATGTTTAAACAAAAATCAGTATTTAATAAATATTTATTATATATTCAGTCATAATGAATTTAAACCTAAAATTGAAATTTTTTATGGAATATTCAGTTATTTCAATTTATTTTAAAAACTACATTCATTAACTGTTGTTTCAACGACTAAACTATAATTTTCAGGTGATGTAATTAGAACAAGTTTAGAACATTTCTAGTTAGCTTGTAATTATTATCTAAGTTGCCCATTGCGACTCAACTTAGTGAATTTATTTAGCAGAATTAGTTATAAAAAAATTTTAAAAACCTTTGCGAACGCTCATATACGTCCGAAGATTTACATATTTATAGTCTTTCTATTTATATATTTTTGAATTAATTCAATATTGAACTAATACGCTTATTCATTGATTAGCTTATGCACAGATTCACTCCTTCACAACCTTGCCCAGTGCGGGTCACTGATCCCTCTCCGATTCAGAAATAGATCATTAGAAATCAATATAGTTAATCATCGCACAAACATCTAAAAACTTTGCAATTTTTCAACATGAGACAATATAATTTTTAATCTAAATATTGATTATCAAACAAATTTAAAATGAGAAAGAAGAGCTTTCACAGGCACATATTCCAAGAGTATACTTACTAAAGAGTATGTATACGTACTATTACAATATGTAATAAGAGTCTAACGCATTGAAATAAATTCTTTGTGATTTTAAGCAGCTAGAGTGAGAAAATTTTGATACTGTGGTCAGTGAAGGGAGAATCACGCGATTACCTTGAGGGGTTAATAACAATATAAGAGAAGATCTCACTAATTTTATCATTCAATAGTTTGTTGTTTTTAACTTTAGAGAATCACATACCAATACTTTTTAATCATTTTTAAAATTGTCTTATTAAATTATCCGAAATTTAAAAATTATTTTTACGATCATCATTCAACTATAATTATTTGCATCTTATTAATTAGTCAGTGTAATTTATAGATCGCGAAAAACTATATATTATGGCAAAATTTGAAATTTCAGCTAATTATTATTTTAAAGCAATATCACACGATTTTAACCCAGGTTTTTTAGCAATACTATGCGAACAAATATTAAATAGAAAAGATTGAAGGATTAATATTAAATAAATTAAAATAAAAATATGAAATAAAACAATAAATTATGTTAGTACTAAGTTCATTCAAGAATTTAATTTAAGAATGCCTGCATACTAAAAGAATTTTAAAAAGAAGATACAGATACTTAAGATACTCGTGAAACAAAAACAAGCTAAAGAGCAAAATAGTAACAATGTTTAATGCTTTAATAAAAAACATCAAATTGTCTTTTGTTCTGTGGAGAGCATTCTGGAATATTCGAGAAAAAATATTAAAATCTGAGTCTCAATAATATAATAAACAAATTTAATAATATCCAAAAACAAAGTGGGAATATATATAAAAACTTCAAGGAGAACAAACGCTAACTGAGTGCGGCTGGACCGGATCGCACCTAGCTGCGTACCGTATGCTGTTCAGGCCTGTATCATTTAGTATAACTGAGTTAATTTTGTATTTCTTTCTTTCTTTTTTTTCTTCTTTTTTTTAAAAAAAAATAATGGTGTTGAAGTTAGCATAACAACATTTCCCTTTTGTCACTAGCAATTATCTGCAAAAAGTATGAAACAAATATTTTACGTCAAAGGTTTTTCAAATTAACTTTCTTTTAAAAACCCATAAAATATTCAATTCAACTTTATCGCTTACTTCTAAAATTTCTGAAGTTTCAAGCTTCTATGTTAGAGCATTTGAGAAAACATAAAGTAACGTAAAGTCATACATCAAAAACAGAAATGATTATTGAGAATTTTTTTTTTCAATACCCACTTTGGTTAACATTCGTCAATTCAGACGTATTAAAGCATATTTGTTAGCCAATCTTTCAGGGGCACCATATAAGGGGGAACAACGTTTTTCCCACAGTATGGACAGTTAATATAGAGAATGAAAGAACATCTATGCTTTGTCCGGGATTCGAGCTCAAAACCTTTCTGATTTGAGGCCATAGTTTTTAATATAGCGAGAAAAAAATTGTTTATACGCCCTTTGACGCAGGTGGGTCTTATAAATATATATTTTTTGACCCTCTAATCACAAACAAAAAAAAAAGTTTTTGGTATTTTTGAAGTATAAAAAATAGTCTAATATTAGTTACTAAAAAAACTGTTAATTTACTGTTAAGACCCTGATATTTCATGCTGTTTTTCATAACGACAAATTATTAAAATGCAAGATATAATATTTTTCACTTACTTTGACCTAAATTAATACGAAATAGAGAAAAAAATATGAAATAATTTAGCTCGGCACAAAAAAGAACCCTGGTTATCTTATTGTAGTTTGTAATGCGATAATTTTATAGAGAGAAAGCTTTAGCATTTCAATTGATGTATTATATATTCTTATTTTTTATTAAATTTTCTCAGGATTTTAAAGTTTTCTTTGCCCCGTAAGTGGACTGATCGTAAAAACACGGTTCCCAATAAAACGCCAAAGGCGAGAATCACTGGTGGCAGTCAGTAAGCGGGTAGATGGCCACTTTGATCAGCCTACGTAGGGACCGAGGGTGAGCGGTATCGGTCCATAGGTGCTCGTTAAACTGTTCTGTCGTAAAGTCCTAGGCTTCGCTCGTAAGTCGTCGGGCTGCCATAGCGGAGGAGCCATCCCTCTGCAAAGGATCAAAATTGCGATGGCATGTCTTTGAATAATGTTTCCAGACCGTCGTGTGACGCTCTGGTGTGACGTAAATAAAATATCTACCTACCTCAAATTGTATTCGTATATGCTTTACATTATTTAAACGTTTGTATTCTTTTTTCAGTAGCTGCTAAATAGCAATTGGATTATGCCTGATTATTGGAATGTAAAAATATTATTATTATTACTTGAATTTTTACTTCCTAAGAACGTAAAACGCAAGACTTAATGTACACACTGAAGTTTTGCTGTAACTGTAAATGTATGATGTTTTTTTTTTTTTTTTTTTTTTTTTTTTGTCTTTTTGTAGAAATTAGATATTATTTCACTTAAAAGTTATTTTTATTCAAAATAATATCTAATTTTTAAGACTTTTTATGAGAAAATGCAAGTTTAGAGACAAAAATACAAAATTACATTTTGTGTACTTTTCTGCTTATAATGGTAAAATTGTTTTTAACTATTTCGTTAAGGTCTATTTTTTATTTCTTTGTGAGAAAAGTTTGACGTACTTATAAATAAATACGATATTTAAGGTAAGATATAAATAATATAAAATAAAAGAGATTTTAAGAAATAATACGATAATTAAACCAACGTTTATTTACCTTGCCTACAAAGTATAGATGACGGCATTTTCTTTTTAGCTAGTATTTTTTTAATTATTATAATCTACGGTATAGAGAAATAAGCTAATGATAAATTGAAATATATAATGGTGTGGTTTAAAAATAAAACGTAGAAGTTTCTTTCGGTTCAAGAAATTTAATGAAAAGAATAAATAAAATGAAAAAAACTAAAACATTGATAAATACTGGCATTTCTTATTTATTTGTAATTTTAAACGATTGGAAGCATAATTCAAAATAAATTAATAGTTATCAATTAATCCAATGGTAACAATTAATGGTAATTAAATCAATCATTGTAATCGAAAATTGTTGCTATTTGCATTTCTGCCAGAAAGGTCACTGTCCTTAGAACATTTATGAGCTTGACCATGGTCTCTGTCGGTTCATTTTGAAAAGAGAGCGACCCCCCTACTATGCATTGGGGGCAAAAGGAAGGTTGGGTCCTGATAGTCATATGATAGGGAAGCAAGATGGCCCCTCGTGCTAAATGTCCCCTACCTAATTGGTTAAAAGATGATTCCCAGAATTTTTTACCCGCGCATTTTTCATTCCCGCGCTTTTTGTAGAAATAGAACACATGTACTGCACCCTTTGGAAATTCATTTTAGAGGAACTTCAGTTGTACTTTCATATTACTTAAAACTGTGTGAATAAACATATGTTTTCTTATTTGATGGTAAAATAAGAAAATCACACTTTACACTTATATTTGTTTACTCGACTGTATTACTTTAATGCCGCAATGAGAACAAAAATAAGAAAAGAAACAACAAATTCCAGCTCATGTAACAAGTAGACATTTTAAATTTCAACTTCAAAAATACATTAATAAAATGCCAATTTAACTACTTCAAAAATAAATTGAATTATTAAAATGACTTAAAATTGAATTGTTGAAACTGTGTTTGAAATTTACAATATAATCAGGAACGCTCAAACTCAGTCAACATAATTAAGCTAAAAGTTGCCATTTTTACTTTATTCTATGCTAAAAATTTGTAAACTTATTAAATCAATCTAGATAGGATATTAATGTAAGGCAGAATACTGCTCTCATTGAATTGATTAAGCACAAGTTTTTCACAACGCAAGAAATGTTAGGTGCTGGCATGCTCTTTGCAATTCTTTTTATTATTCATTTATTTATTTATTTAAAATATATTTATTTATAGTTTATTTATTTATTTATTTATTTTACATATGCTCGCATTTAAATTGAAGGAACTACAAAAAAAAAAAATAAATAAATAAAATTGCTAGGGCAGCAAGTGCATTTTTAGGGGGCTTACATTTGTATTTTTCAAGTAATATATTTGAGTGGTTAAATATTGACCAATGCTTCTGAAAATATCAGCAACAGTAGATTTTATTAAAAACGAAAATTTGACCTTTGACGTTATAATTGATTTAAAAATTTAAGTAATAATTTGAAAACTGAAGTAAAATTTTTTTCCCTTTGTGTTTCATTTATTTGTGCAACCGTGTTCTAGAGCTTATTACTCTTCTGTTTAAAATAATTACAAAATATACGTAAAAATTGCTGAAATGTTCTGTTAACTTATTATTGTCGATCATTATTTACTCAGATTTCATACAGAATATTTTTGAGCTACATTGAAGTTTTTTTTCCTAATTAAGAAATAATAATAATAATTTTAGCAGATTTTTAAGCTTTGAAAAAAGAAATCATAGATAATTTTACAAGATATAATTTTAAAAGTACGGAGTATAAATAACAACTCACATTTAGAGTCGCATACTTTTCTTCGAATTGAAATGTTTAGCCTAATTAAATATAAATTTTTTGATTTGAAAGTATTTAGACCCGACTGATCAGAGTATATAAATATTTTTCAAATTTTTATAATTCTGAAAAGTTGTGTCACGCATAATCTCTACCCCAACTGATTGTGACACTTTTCCCCAATAGTCTTGCCATTCTTGAACTGCATTGCAGCAGGATGAATAAATTCTTTTAAAGAAACATAACTTTATTGTGGATTACATTTTAGCTGGCTGAATTTAAAGCTTGATGAAAAAAAGCTGAAAGGGGTTACGCTGTACCAAACGTCTAATAAAGAATCATATCAAGTAAAATAAAAGGAAAGACCATTGAAATATTTTGAACTTTATTTACAGAAATCCTTCAGGGTACAAATGCTATTTTCGTGGGAGCGATAAAAATTTCAATGAGTTTCAATTCAAATAAGTTTCAAACTATAGTAGAAATTTATACGTTGTGTCTACAAAATTTTCGCGTTTCACATAAAAGTTTCCTTGTTTAAAAAACTAGTCATTTTTATATAATCATGTTCATAATTTAGGAAGTTTTAATTCTTAACAGTTTAACTAGAAGGAATAAAAATAGTAGTTTTAAAAAAATATTACGATTAAAAAATTATTCTATAGTATTTAGTATAAGTTGTAATGCTTCAGCATATATTTTAGGAAATCTCCAGCCTGCAATTTTCTGTATTTTAAATAGATTGTGGAAAAAATGATTACGATAGAATTAGAAACTATTATTATATTTTATTAAAACTGGTTAACAAAAAACCAATTATGCGATAAATTAGTAAGAATTATAAATGTGCGTAAATACTTTGATACTATGTTGATAGCAAAACACTTTATTTTTTATTCATTTATTTATTTTTGATCTTATAAAAAGTACACATAGTTTATTGTTTCGTTATACATAAGTTAAAAATAATTTTTAGATTAAAAAAAAGGCTAGTTAAAACGTTAAATAGAAAAATAATAATAATATTAAAACAATATTCTCATAATCTTTTTCCGGTGTTCCTTAAATTCAATATTTTAGAAAATAATTCTTACATTCCTTATTTGTTAACAAATACTATACTTTACGGATATTAAAAAATATTAGTTGAAGTCTACTTTATAATTAAATTTTTTTGATGCTTATAGCTTTCAAGATACAAGTTCTACGTTTTTAAAAATTAACAAAAATATGGCTTGTACATGTTTTATTGCTACAACGTTTGTAGCAACGCAACAACACTCTAACACTTTTTTGTAAAAAAAAAAATTATAATAAATGAAAAAAGACCAGTTTTATTGGGCTATTTAGGGATTATGGCTGATATGTAAAGTTATACTGTCTAAATCGGAAATAAGAAAAGTAAAAAAAAAGAAAAAAAGAAATGTTATTTAATAAGTCATTTGGTTTTAAAACATAGTTTAAAAAAATAAAAAAATCCATTTTTGGGGAATAAATCACTTGCAAAGATTTTTGGGGATTACTTCAGGGTTTTATTGGGGTTTTGCGGGTTATTCAGGGTTTTTCAGGGTTTTACTCTTTCATAATATTGTGATGATCAAGAGTCCGAAATTGTAGAAGAAAAAGCATGTTTCTTCAGAGAGAGTACGTTTTTGCTTTTGATTTCCTAACTTAATTTATCTCCCACGTAATCTAATTAATCGTAATATTAGCCTCATGAAGCATTGTGACTGCATCATAGCAAGTGATACTGTACCTTTAACAATTTGCAATTTTATACGCGGGGTCGAAAATACAAACCTAATGCTAGAAGGTTTATAGGGGCTGACGCAGATGCTACATCGCACACCCAGGCGGCAGCGATTGTCAGAGATAGAATGATATTGACAATAAAGTAGGAATCCATCAGAAATTCAAACCAAACCGATAATCTTGCTTTAAACAAGCATTGATTTTTTTGAGTAGTAATAAAATTACCGTAAGTTTCATAACTTCTCAGTGAGCACTGCTTAGAACCTAGAAGACATGTCAACGCGTATGCAGGAAGACATGCCATTGCTTGCCTTACCATCTGAGATTCTGAGCACGACTTAATGCCCATTCCCTTAGCATTTAGTTTCTCATCATGCATGTGAAAATCTAGAAACTACTTCAAGAAAAACTTCTTGCTTGTTGCAATAGGTTAATCGCATGCAGTAAGAATGGCCCCTTAAATATGAAACTTCCCCTTAAATATTAAAACTTAAACAGGAAAATGGTATTTTATTTTAATCTTAGCATTTTTAAACTTCATCCTAAATGAATCCATATTTACCCTTTCAAAGGTAGAATCATAGTTTAATTTCAATTCGAACAGCCTTTGCGCTTGACTGTCGACTCAGTACCTGCGTCAGACTCTAAAAAGTATCTAGTTAGGATTGCGTTTCCAATTAGCATTGCTATTTCATCCAAGTTAACCTTCCAAGTTATTATTTATTCTAGTTTTGAATAACTTTGTATAATTTCAAAATGACAAAAATACTTTAATAGGGCGCAAAAATTCATATTAATAACGAACAGTTAAGAAATCGTTTCTTTTGATTTAAATATATTTCGTTGCGAAACTTGCACTTTTACTCAATATTAATTTAAATGGGAAAGAAATTAGGATATTTCGCACGTGGCTTACTAATTTTACAAACCCCCTTGATTGCTCAACATTCATCATTGTTTTTTTTCCCTAAAAACAACAGAAATTTTGTAAAAAAATAAAAATAAAAATATAGAAATAAAATATTACTATTCAATTCAATATATTTGTGGTATGTTAAAATTAATTACACTGAAATAAGCGATTACCTAGATTCGAAAAACAATCAACTCTACTTGAAAATAAAAATATGGACTTAGCAATATAGAATAGCAATATGAACTTTGCAATTAGATGTAATTTTAATCATGGACAATAATAGCGATGATTATATAACAGTTTGAATTGAAAAAGATTTTTTCTCTCTAGGACGATTTTTTTAAATTTTTACTTTTAAAAATTTCAATAAAAATATTGGCATTTATATCAGGCTAAATTATATGTTCACACATCAAGTCGTATGTGAGCTTATAAAATACAAATCTCGAGAAAATGATACGAAATTTCTTACAACAATAAATAATCGTGTATTAATCAAAAAAAAAAAAAAAAAAAAAAAAAAAAAAAAAAAAAAAAAAAAAAATCACCACAAAATCATTTATAATTAATTACATTAAACTTTGAAAAAATATAAATAAAAAAAAAAAAAAAAAAACTGTTAAGTTTGCCAAAATATTTCTTTCAGTTTATGAAATTACAACTATGTATTAGCATTTCTTAGATCTGCAGAATGCCTCACTTGGTATTTCTTTATAAGTTTAACAGCTAATCATTCTTGAGCAAACTGTCTGTAGTTAATTTTTTTTTCAGTGAATCGTATTGCTTATACATTTTTCGATTAACTTTCTTATTTTCAAGTTTGTATGTCTTACAGGTTTTATGTCACAAAATAAAATGGAATGAAAAGTTGAAAGCACAAAACAGCGACTTTTGCTATGTTTTACTATAGAGAGTGATTAATGTTTCTCATTTATATTTAATATGATAAATCAAAACCGTATACGACACATAAAAGAGGATATAGCAAATGCTGTTTCCTAAACTTTAAATTAATTAAACTTAATTTATAATTCAAACTAAAACAGCTGACACAAAAACAGTTGCTCTTTTTTAAGCCGAAATCCATGCTACCCATTGTTTAAAAGAATTAGAATATTCTTTTTTTTGGAGGGGAGGGAATGTAATATTTTGCATGTAAATATTTATGTAATATTTTGCATGTGGACTGTAATGTAAATATTTTGCGGTTGGCAGTAGGCATAAAAAAATAATATTGTTTTCTTATTTCAGATAAGATATAAGTTTTACTCAGGGAGACCATTAATATTTCAATTGATTTGTTAAATATTCCTTTTTAATTGAATTTCCTCACAGAATTTTAAATTTTCTTGCTATTGTCATGCACTGTGTTAATGCCATTATTTTTTTTAAAAACAAAATCTAAAATTTTAACCACTTCGGTTTAATAATTTCTTATAATTTGAAACTAAAAACTAAAGGGAATTTCTTAATTTTTTTTTAGAAAATTTACATATTGTCTTATAAATAAAATATAATGCTGTATAAAAAAATAAAAAAAATCCAGCTTATTGTTTAAGATTTAAAAAAATTTCTTTTTTCCACTGACTTTTATAAACCTTCAAAGTATGAATTAGGATGTTATTTCATTGTGAACTAATTTTTTAAGTTATTTTAATACATGGTCTATAGAAGTATATAATGATAAGAATAATACAAAAAGAATAATGTGACTTTAAAAAAAAAGTTGGAATTTTCTTCAGTGTTTTTTATAATAAATAAATAAGCCAAGTTAGGTATTTCAAAAAATGTAATTGTAAAAACCTCAATAAACAATAAAATTTTATTTCTTATTTATTGATTTTTATTAATTTTTTAGTTTCAATTGAATCGAAATATTGTTATTAATAAGAGTAAAATAAATTAAAAAATATACGCAAATAAAAAAATATATAAAAGGTGTCCTGAATATGTTTCATTTTTCTATTAATTAAACTTCTATCTGAGCGCCAACAAAGCTACTGTCAAAAGACTATTCAAGGGCTTGACCATTTCTTTTGTTGTCTCATTCTGAAGGAAAGATGGGAGCCCTGCCCCGGGTGGTCTTCCGATCTGGCGCAGAAGATTGCCTATGCTAAATCATCCTTACCTAATTACTGTAAGATGCTACTACTGAGAATTTCCCGCGCTTTTGCAAAACATAGAACACGTGTAAAGTTCCCTCCTTGTATTATTGACTGGGTGTTTAATTTGGAAATGGATTTTTATTTTGAGGGACTGATTACATGTATTTTTTTTATTTCCTTCTAATTCCACTTAAATTGAAAATCTTAAAAATGGATATTTGTGTAAAAATCACTGTTCATTCTAATATCTGTTTGGTCGAATATAATTCCCAGAACACTGTATTGAAAAAGAAGAATGAACAAATAAGTGATTTCTAACAAGTTAACAAGGAGATATTTCAATAGTTAATAAATTAATAAAGTTCAATTTAACTACTCCAAATAAATTTAATTGTTGAAAGGACTTGAAAGCTTGAATTGTAATAACTGAAATTTACAAGGTAAACAGGAGCCTAATCTACATAAATGAGCGGAAAACCGTTATCTGTAGCTCATTTAATGCTACTAAGTATATGAACTTAATAAATCTGTATAGAAACATTATGAAAAGAGGTAAAAAAAAACGGTTCTTGTCTCAATAGAAATAGTTGAACACAAGCTTTAAAAATTTTTAGTCGTATTAAAAGCTAATATATTTCTTTCATTCTTCATATTACTTATTTATTAAATTTGTTATTTACATACTCGCTCATTCAAAATGAAGAAACTGAAAAAAATGTGCTGCTTGTACATTTTTGTGATTGTTGTTGTTACGGTAAATGTTACGCTTTACGTGAAAAAATTTAATCAGTTAAGTATTGACCAATGCTTCTAAAAATGGCAGAACAGTTTGATTTTATAATAAGAGTTTTATTTTCCCTGTTTATCTCTTGTTATAAGAGCAAAAGTACAATAGAAGTTTTTATTTTTGTTTTTTCATTAATTTCAAAACGTATGTAACAATTGTTGAAAACTTAATATTAATCATAATAAAGTTTACTTAAAATAGTATTTGTTAGCTGTATAGTAAATTGTTTTTTTCCCTCTTTTTTTTAAAAAAAATCCTAATTTTAGTAGATTTTTTTGAGTTTGAAAAAAGAAAATAATTTCAAATAGATTTTAGAAGCTTGTATAATTTTAAAAATAGGAAGTAAAAATGTACTATGACCTGTTAGAACCTAATATTTTTTTTTTCTTAAAGAAAATATTTAGTTCAATTAAATATAAACTATTTAATTGAATAGTCATGAAAGCATACAGAAAACATCAAACAGAGCATAAAATGTATAATTTAAAGATCTATTGAACTAGTTCTATTGATCATCTTTATTGATCTTCTATATATTTTTCCTTTATATATATTTATGAATAAAGGGAGAAAGGAAAAACAGAAAATTTCGCAATTTCACTTTGCATCCGAACCTCTGAAAGAAAAAGAAAACAACTCAAGAACCAGATTTTACAGAACATCAAAAATAAAATTGTTTTAAAAGAAACCCAAGTAAGTTAAAGTATGGTGAGGCCTGCGATTGGAGTACTAATGTCAACGCAGAAGCCTTGTAATTTTGAACCCAATCCAGAAGACAAGGGAACTTCTGGATCAAGTATTGGGAGAAATTTGTCTTCAAGGAGGACTTTTTGATGGAATTAAAACGCCTTTGCGTTACATGGAAAGGAAAACCGCGAAAGCCTTCCACGGCAAGCATGACGACAAGGAGACTCTAACCAATGATCCCTCTACCACTGAGGATATTTTACGTCAGCACTGCGGACGGTGTGATCCGTGTGCGGAATTCGTATCGACCAGGATTTGAACCTGGTTCATCTCATTGGGGGGTAAGCGCTCTGTCTCATGAGCCACCACGGCTCTGCAGATAGTTATAGAAAATTAGTTTGAAAGACAAGGCTTCCTTGGCTTCTACCAAAAGAAGTTTGTAGATAAAATTAGGAAGGTGGATAAGGGTGCAGCTGAGAAGTTTTTCTCATCGGATGTTAGTTTTACAACGATCTTTTATTTAGGAAAGCATTTATGATATATAATTTATAGTTTTTTGTTTTGTTTTGGTGTTCCAAAATTAACAATAAAATTTTTTTTAAAAAAGGCATTTTAATTACTCAATGCAAGGATCACAAAAACCAATTTTGTCCTCATTGCTTAAGATAAATTAGTATTACTTTTGTGTGATTCGAATTGAGTAGTTTATTTTTTACGTATAAGTTTTAAAAAAAACTATTTTCCATTCTCAACTTTAAGTAGAGTTAAGCTTAAATTTTAGCATTTTTAAGCAGTGAAGTAGTTTTTCTGATGGTGCGGCATTTTCACAGAGATGAGGCAAGTCGGTGTGAGACAAGTCTAATAATTTGAAGCAACGTTGCTTGGGTGCCGTTGAAAATTGTTAAATGGTTGTCCGTTATATTTGGTTGATTGTATTGTTTTTCCGAAAAATTTTAATTAAAAAGCCTCCCTAATAAAAGTGAGTCAAGTGTTGATTGTTTAACACTTAAAACAGTCAAGCATTCTTGCAACAGCCCGGAGTGTGATAGAGGTTAAGTTTTACAATTTTCAGTCTAATCATTTCAAACTGTACATAACAAGATTTACAGTTGGGGAAATAGTATTTAAAATATATTTTTTATTAATTATTCATCCACTCAGGTAGGTTCTTAAAAAAAAAAAAAAAACACCTGGAAATTTTCAGAGTGAGTAAAATCATACCTACCATAAAATAATCCTGCTTTCAAATAAAGTAGAAATGGTGAAATACAAAGCCAAAGAGAGATATTATTTGCAACTGTATTTATTTGATAGAAAAAAAAACAACATTTTTCTTCTATCTGTAGAATGGCAGAATGAAAGATATCATTATCCCTGATAAATTTACATATTTCTTCCGCTTTTAAGAATAAGTTAACTGTCTCAAGCAAGAATTAAATTAATTAATTCTTAAATAATTCTCTTGATTATTACGGCCATGTTATTGAAAAAGAATTTTAATTTTGAAAGCTCTAAGGAAGTCAAATTTTTACTCTGTGAATCGTTATTGTTTTTCAACAGTGTAATTTTTACACGTAATATAATTTTAAAAAGGCATTACACATAATTTTAAAAAGGCATTTTGTTGCGATTCTGATGTAGATTAACAAAGCCAATTCTATGTTTTCTAACAATATTTTTGATACACTCATGAAAAAAAAAAAAAAAAAACAATCCACGATTCCCTTTAAAAATATTTTTTATGTCCAAAATAATAATGAAGTCAAAGATTTAAATTAAAAAACAGCTATAAAACCCATTGTTTATTCTAGCTTGTATGTACCCCACACCGTAAATATATAAAAGTAAATTTTATATATTACATTATCAGACGCTATAAACGAAGCTTTTTTTACTATCAAGTTTTAGTTCATAATTAGCATCTGTGTTGACTTACTAATTGATATGGTTTAAGATTGCTCGGAAATGTTTCGTAATAGATTTGCTTTTAATTAGAATTTTTTTTGTTTAATTTTTTCTTAAAAGATGAAGCTTTAGTATTCATCAGTATAACAAAAAAGTATATTATAAATTTAAATAGCATAATAAATTAGTATAAGGTAAAATAATTTAAACAAATTATAGAATTATAATTAATATTTTAAAAAAATACTTCGTAAAGCAAAATGTTTGTTTGTTACTCTTTGATGAGAAATTAATTTTTAAAAAAAGTCACGGGAACAAATAGTAATTTTGTTTATGAATTTATAAAGGTATTTTCTACATTGAATGTTACGCTACAACTCCTTACTAATAACCTTATGGTAAATGAAAACACTTTTTTCAAAATGTGTTGATTTTAATAGTTTAATGTTTTTACTTTAAAAATAAATTAGGTAATTTTTTAATTAATATTTCAAAAACGAAGTCTGCAAGAATTCTATACTGCAAAGAATGCTGACGATCTTCGCATCCACCCTCGAAAGAAACACTTAATCGGCTCTAATCGGTCAGTAGACAAGTGACTAGGATCGCGCTCACTTAAAAAAAGGGTCGAACTCCCTGCTCCTCGCTGCCGAAAGGCAAGCTTAAACACATTGTGAGTTTTAGAAAATTCCACTATTCTAGAAGTTAAAAAATGTGGACTCTTATATTTTCCAAAATGAAAACTTTCAAAGACCCCCTTCAAAAATGTGAAATTTTTTCTTTTTTATATAGATTTTTTAATATTTTCAATTAATTTATACTCCTAAGAAGATTAAACGAAATTTTAAATTGATCCTTTGCTTCCTCAGACCTAAAAAAAATTAACAATTTATTACTTATAATTCACAAGATATGTGAAGTTTCATAATCATTTTAAAAAATTTATCGAATAGTCATTTTTAATTGTTTAATAGAAAGTAACATATTTCGGTTTCGTTGTAAATTTTTATGACAAATCATCATATCATTTGGTAACATATTAAATTGAAAGCAACAAACAATTTAATTTTGTTTCTAACATGATTTAATGTTTTTTTTTTACAAAATATTGATTCGATTTTTTTCAGAGAAAAATCAAAGTTGATTTTTTAAAAAAAATTTAAGTGCTCTATTTTGATATTTGAGATTTTGAAATTTATTATTTATCAAGTCAATTAAGCATTTCAGCAAGGAGTTGCACCAAAATAACGTAAAACATCAGTAATTCTTGATAAATTATCTGTATATTAAGCATTTTGAAGCAATTCATAATTCATTTTTTTTTCGGTATGTTATATAAAACGTAATCCTGTTAACCATATATCAGTAATTTTTACAAGCATTCTTCTGAAAAATATTATTATATTCATCACAAATTTTTTTAAATTATTTTTATTTGTATTTGAATATTTTTAAAATGACTCAATGCTTTACCACCGTTGTATAGTTTAGTAAAGCTTGCTTTTCCAAAACGAAATTTTAGTGGATCTTATTCCAGCAGTTTTTTAACAAAAGAAAAGGCATGTATTTAGTGATCTTATTGTAATATTAAAAAGTGACAAAATAATTGCCTCAACAACCTTATCTCTCTAACTATTACTTTTACAAATCGCAATTACAACAATTTAAAGCTAAATTTATACTCAATATCTATCTTTAGATATATCGATTCTTCAGACATATTTATTCTATTTCTTGTATGTATTTATACTATGTTTCAACTATTGTTTATTATTTTACCAACTTGGTGTTCTTCCTTCGTCCCGTAACAGCTTTATTCCGGAATTCTTAATTATGATTTAGGTTCAATATTAAAAAATATCTCGTAAAATATGAAGATCGATTTTGTCATGATATTTTTTTAAAATTCGATAACCATATTCCGTTTTCGAAATTGATCACTTCAAATATGCCAAAAAAATGGATACAAATATAATATTTTTTGTACGAAAATAAAAATAGTAATATAAAGAAAGTAATAATGTGAAACAAAGTAAAAATAATAAAATACCAAAAATAAAATAAAATATGTAAAAGTAGTATAATAAATGACAAAAGCATCAAAAATTTAAAAAAAAAAAATAACAGGATAATCATTTTAATATATATTTTTATTCCCTTAGTTACATGCTCTTGGACCGGTCTCCAAAGATTGAGACTGGTGTTCAAAAGCTAGAAGGCTTTTGGAAACAATTCTTAGGGGGCGGGGGGGGGGGGGGTCAAGAACCTGTTTCACTCTTCCCTCAGTGAGAGTTATGTCATACTTCCATGTCGTTGTAAATAGTCAGAGAAGAAAAAGAAAAAAAAAAGTAAAAGAGCCCGCTTTTGCTTAGATCGTTAACATTTTTATTTGGAAAAGTATGCATGAAATATGAAGAATTTGCTTGAAATACATTTAATAATGATAATATGATACCCTTTAAAAAAATGAACTGAAAGCTGAATATATATATATATATATATATATATATATATATATATATATATAGCCACACTCTTCAGAGTAGTTTGGAATAAGAATCAAGCAAAAAGAGAAAATAAATCAATTAAAGAACTACGCTAGATGTTTTAATTAAGTAAACGCGTAGTAGTTGACATGGATGTTGAGAAAATTGTTGTTAAATAGTAGCAAAATAAGTGACCAAAAATTCTAAAATTGGTACAAAGAATTTTGTTTTATTTGAAAACTATAGCGGAGATAGTATCAGTGGTTCTTTTGCGAATCATATGATGCAGTTAAATGTTTGTAATAAAAATAAAATTTAAAAAAATATATATTGAAAAAGATTTTTTGACTTTCGGTTATAAGATTGACTACCAGAATAATGTACTCGTTTTACAACATAAGTGTTCGGCTTTTTCCTAATGAAGCAAAGCAATGTGTTACAAAAAAGTAATAAAAAATTATTTTATTACTTTTTTTCACAAAAAAAAAATAAATAAATAAAAAGATACACAATGTGCATATTTATAATGGATAACGTAGGTAGTTCACGATTTTTTTTAAAGCAGGCTTGAAAACTTTAAAAAAAGTAGTTCTTAGAAAAACGTGTTTGATATCTAGCATAAGAATATTCTCTTATAAAATTGACAGTTTTTAATGAATAGATAAGCGCATCAACTAAAAATCTTAAAACGATTAATAAAATTATAAAAAAAAAATGAATATATCATACGCAGGTCGAAAATTTCATGTGCAGTAGTTTTTCGTTAAAGAGCAATATCTTTTCGAAACGTGAAATATTTACAACTAAAATATATTGGTTTCATGCTTACGCTTATTATGTATTAGATAAAACTAAATGTTCAATAGGTCATTCAAGGGTATAAAAGATCACTCAGTAATTCTGGAATCAGAATTGAAATTATGGAATTTGAAAATTTTTTATATTTTATGTTCATTAAATTTGAGAGGGAAAGTTTCTGATAGAAAATGGGAGGCCATTCATATTATACTAAGAACAACACTGATTTCAACTGTTTTACAGTGCCAAGTTATTCTTGGTTAATGTTAAATATTATGAAAGTAAAATAGAACATGAAGACTTACAATTGTTTCTCTAGTTCCTTGTAATTTTATATTATATTATTTGTAGCCTAATTGTACAAATATATTTTGTAAAGAAGAAGCAAAGCCTTATAATCTGTGACATGCTTTTTTTTTTTTTTTTGGTCTCATTCTATGAAATTCAACCGTTTGTGGTAATTTTGAAAATTAAATCATATCGTAGGAAATAAATTATTCCTATAGTATCTTCATAAGCAACATTTTTCGCAGAAATATGTAGACCACTGCACTGCCGCATTGCGTAAGGCGATCATGGTCTTCAGAAAACTTTAAACTGGTAGAAACATTTTTAAAAGAACATTCAAGAACTCACATCTTTAGCTTTCTAATTATCGAAAAAAAAAAAAAATGTTAGAGAACCTGTGCGAAGTATTTCTGTTCTCAGAATATTTAATTTCATGTATTAGTTTTGAAATTTCAGAATCAATTTTGAGTTTTCTGAGGGCGTAGGCCAGCTTACCAAAACAGATACATTCATGCCTAAACAATCGTTGAGAAAGACTTTACTGAGTGGTAGCAAAAGGATAATAAAATTAGGAGAGCAGTTGCATGTCAGGGGATAGAGCGCTTACGTCCCAATGGGGTGAACCAGGTTCGAATTTCGGAAATGGCTGGTTGATTTGAATTTTGCACCCGGCTAGTACCAACCACAGTGCTGAGGTAAAATATCTTCAGTGGTAGACGTATCATGGATTAAAGTCCCCTTTCAATCCGGCTAACCGCGGGAGTTTTTCGTGATTTTCTTCTTTATGTTACGCAAATACGTGCCAGTTCCATCAAAAAGTCCTCCACAAAATCAAATTTCTCCCAATACTTGATCCTTGAGTTCCTTAGTCTTCTGGATTGGGATTAGGTTCAAAATTGGAAGGATATGGAGATGGTATAGTAATAAGTAAAATTGGTAGTCGTATACCCTAAATTGGGTCGGCTGTTTTCCACAATCAATCTGTCTTGTTCTCTGTTTCATTTGCTTCACTGTATTGTGATTTGTTATATTTCGGCCGTATTTCTGTATTTATGATTTTTATCTTGTATTATTAATTTTTGACCCCACATAAACGTATTTTTTGTCTTCAATTTCGACAAATATTAAAAAAATAGTTTTCAAGGGCGGTATTTACAAAACAATCTGATTGACCTAAAAATAAAAATTTTCATGCCGAGCATTACTAAATATCAGAGCATTATCAGCTAGTCTGCAATTTAAAAATTAATTTAAATAAAAGTCTGATGAATACTTTCACGCCTACTTAAAAACGATCGTTTAGAAAGACTTAACTGAGTGGTGGCAAAAAAGGAAAATAAGATTAGGAGATCAGTTGTGGGTCAGAGGATAGAGCGACTGCTATCCAATGAGGTGAACTAGGTTCGAATTCCGGCAATGCCTGGTTGATTCAAGTTTTGCACCCGGCTTGCACCGACTCAGTGCTAAGTTAAGATATCCTCAGTTGTTAACGGATCATGGGTTAAAGTCCCCTTGCAGTCAGTCTAAGAGCGAGAGGTTTTCGTGGTTTTCCTCTTCATCTAACGCAAATGCGGGCTAGTTACATCCAAAAGTAGTGATTAAAAACAGAAAGCTTATAGAAATCTAACAAACTACAATAGAGGACTGTGAATGTCCAAGAAGCACAAAAATAAGTTTTATTGCGGGTTAAATGTCTTTAATGATCTTTTTATGACTAATTTCTGTATCTTTTCACAATCAAAACTGTTTTTTCTCTGTTTCATTTGCTTCACTGTACTGTTATTTGGTATATTTCGTCTGTATTTTTGTGTTTTTGATTTTTACATTGCTTTATGAAATTTTGACTCCATATAAACGTATTTTTTGTCTTCAATTTCGACAAATATTATAAAAATAGTTTTTAAGGGCAGTATTTACAAAACACTCTGAATGACCTAAAAATAAAAATTTTCATGCCGAGCATTTGTAAATATCAGAGCATTATCAGTTAGTTTGCAATTTTGAAAATTAATTTAAATGAAAGTCTGAGGAAAAAAATATCACTAACAAAGCCTTAAAGTATAAGTCAATATCATTTGGATGATTAGTCACTAGTTTTAATAAAATTTGCTCTTCATTATCACTTAAAAAAGCTCAATTAGCCGCGCGTAATTAAGGTCCGCGATTGGCAGTGTGTATTGTAGGTCCTCGATTAGCTGTGTGTATTGTAAGTCCTCGATTAGCCGTGTGTATTGTAGGTCCACGATTGGCTGTGTGTATTGTAGGTCCACGGTTGGCTGTGTGTATTGTAGGTCCTCGCTTGGCTGTATGTATTGTAGGTTCTTAATTGGCTGCGTGTATTGTAGGTCTGCGATTGCCTGTGCGTTTTATAATAATAAAGTTCTAGTTTGAAGAAAATATCTAAAACTGATTTCCAGCTTAATCTCAATTAGAATCTATTAAATAGTAAAAAATTTAATAGTTTTTTTTTAATTTAAAGCAATTTATTTCGAATATTAAATTTAATTACAAAATAAGTTTAAAATTTTTTTTCGAACGTATAGTTCTAATAAGTTCTAATTATTAATAGAGTTTTAAATAATATTTTAGTCCTAAGAAAATGTCAGATATAAATTTTTAAAAGCTTCTAATGTAATCCCTAGAATACTTTATCAACAAAATTAAAAAAAATTTTTATTACAATTTATAAAAAGAAGTTTTATCATACAAGAAAAAGTAAGAAAAATAGTTTTCTTTAAAAAGTGTGTAAATATTTAAATATGTGTAAGGTGAATTTCTAAAAAGCTGTTTTTTTAAAAAAGTAATTCATGTCAAACTTAAAGCAATAAATAAAGAATGAGAGTTTTTTAACAATTTAAACTTAAATCACTACATTTTAATTAATAATGACTAAATAATATTATTTTTCATTAACATGTTCTTCGTTATAAACATACCAACACCTTCAGTTAAATAAAAGTAAAGAAAATCATTAATTTCCTTTAAAATAGTGTGAAAAAATTTCTATGCATTTCATACATATTAAAAAAGAAACTAAAATATGGATGTGATAATTTTTCAAATAGGAACAATCATTTATTCCTATGCATTAACTGATGAACTTTCATTTACATTTAAGTGATAAAAATGTCCGTTAACGTTGTGCGTAAATATGTTTAAGCATTTCCTTAATTTGTTTCATGCTTATTCGTTAAATACGAAAAAGACCGGGGTGGGTGTTTCCGAGTAGGCGGTTTCACAGTGCAAACGAGGACGCCCGCTGAACGTGTGGTTTTATTGACCCACCGAGGACGTCGTTTTTGCACGCATACACACTTCGACTCGGCTCATTATACACAGTGTTGATAAACACTGCCAATCGAGGACAAAATTAGATTTTGCTAAAAAATGTTCTGGGACTATTTCATGACCCCCTGAGTACGAAAATACCATTTTCTAACCGAGGACGTCCTCGGTTGGCACGAGGTCCTCGGTTAGAAGGTGAAATTGCCCGTGTGTGTCCTCGGTTGCCGGCGCTTGCGCACACACACACACACACACGCACACACACACACACACACACATATATATATGTAATAAAAGGGCTAAAATCCCTGTTATCAGTGTTATATAATGCAGTCGTAAGCCATCATACGTTCTAAAATGGTTTATTAACGGTAGGTTGGTATTGATAACAGTTCACATCCGCTCTCCACAAGGGAGGGGATGGACAAGACTTCTGACAATTCTGGAACAACTTATCAGGATCACAACATGATGAAAAGGACACGCAAAAACTATTGTTCCTATGTTTTATACAAACACATATTGGAGTAAAAAGGCACAGTCTCTGAAATACTTGTATCCTTACGCGATAAGGAAAATCATTTAATGCTTCCTAATATGGAAGTGAACGGGGGAGAGATTCTAAAAATAACTCCTCGTTTGAAATATAAATCTAATTATTATTCATTGGTATGTTACAGCCTTGAATTCCCAAAATAGAATATATCTACGCTTATTCTTTAACAAAGACATTTTATGAAAACGAAAGAGTTTTAATTCTTTGATTAATACAAAAGTATTATAATTTTTGTATTACACACACACACACACACACACACACACACACACACACACACACACACACACACACACACACACACACACACACATATATATATATATATATATATATATATATATATATATATATATATATATATGTGTGTGTGTGTGTGTATAAAGAGTACTTATTTGAGGATGAAATTGAAAGGCATTTATTAACGAAATGCAAACACACTACTTTTATCCAGACACTATATAATGTGAGATTTATGTATTCCTTGCTTTAATCATACATTCTTGATAGCATTAAATTTTATACACAGTATGCAGTACAAATGTTTTATACTATTAAAATAACTGCACGATATGTAATTCATGTTTGGTGCTATTTAAGTAATAGCATGTTTCATAGTTCACTTCTGATTCTAGTAAAGTAGTTGCTCATATTGTATTGCAGGCATGTTACTATTAAAATTATGTTGAATTACTTTTATTGTACCGAACATGTATTACCATAACCTTCAATTACTATCAAACATTATTACCATAGTTCTAAATGTTTTAATAATCCTAAGCCAGTACCCTCACATTCGATAATACATTAAGAGTATGAAGCATGCAGCATATAATGTGTAATTAATTTAATGGTGTCAAGCATGCACTAATTCGGTCATACTGTTTGACAGCATAAAAATAATCTCGAACTACATGTTTGGTATAGCTATAGTAATAAGATATTACGTAGTACATATTTGAAATTATTGTATTATTTGCACTTTAAATAGTAGATATTTTATAATATAGATTTGGTAATATTCAAACAATTACCAATTTGGTAGTGAATGTTTGAAAGTAATTGCACGCTATGTAATACATATTTGGTACAGTCAAAGAAATGAAAGAAATGAAACATTTTATAGTACATGTTTGTTGTTATTAAATTAATTACACGTTATGCTGTACAGTCAGCTACTATTGAAGTCATTACTTTTTTATAGTCCAAGTTTGGTTTTTTAAAACAATTATACGTTGTGTAGCAATGTTTGATATCATTTAAGCAGTTTCACATTATTTAGTACATATTTAATGATGTACATATTTACTTCTTAGTTATCGCTACAAAAGTATAACATAGTTTTGAGAAAGACAATTTAGCGTAAACTGGGAATCTTAAGTTCAAATTGTAAAACTAGTTATTTTAACTAGTAAAGTATTTTCAGTATTAATATAAACTTTTAAATGATATTTGTGATCTAAAAGGTTTGTTTTTCCAAAATACAGTAAAAATTCCTTAAACGATCATCTCTAAATAACGAAAACCTCAGAATAACGGCCATATGTTTATGGAACCGAATGTTTTCCAATGGATTTACGTTAAGGGAATCTCTGAAAAGCGATTTCAGAATAAAGGTTACAGCATGAATTCTGATTCAGCGTGTATCTTAGTCAATTTTTTTTTAACTATTTCATCTTTAGTTTGCAATTATTTTAAATGATAAGTATTCTGACGTAGTAGATCGTCAGAGGCAAACGGATCATGGGTTAGAGTCCCCTTGCCGTCAGGTTAACCATTGGTAGTTTTCCTCTCCATGTAACGTAAATGCGGGTTATTTCCATCAAAAAATCCTCCACGAATGCAAATTTCTCCCAATACCTGATCCAGACGTTCCCTAGAGTTCTAGGTTCAAATTTACAAGGCTACGGAGTTGAACATTGGTAGCCGTCAACTCAAAATTGGGTCGGCTGTTAAACGACGGTTATAAAATAAAAAATAAAATTGATAAGTATTAAACCACGGTGGCTCAGGGGATAGAGTATTCGCTTTCCAATGAGTTTGTCCCAGGTTAAAATCCCAGAGGTGGCTGGTTGGTACGAATTCTTCCTCCGGCTCGCACCTCACCACAATGCTGACGTAAAATACCCTAAGTGGTAGAAGGGCATGGATTTAGAGTCCCCTTGTCGTCGAGTTCACCATGGAAGATTTCCGTGGTTTTCCACTCCATGCAACTCAAATGCGGGTTACTTTCATCAAAAAGTCTTCAACGAATGATAGTTTGCCTCAATGTTTGATCCCTGTGTCGGGTTCAAAATCATTGGGTACGGAATACTGATAATTGTAAACTCAGAATGGGGTCGGCTATTCAATGCCGGTCATAAAATAAATATATAAATGGTCAGTATTGAACATATTTTATTTCAACGGTCATCGCATTCATCTCACTGTAAAAGAACAATGCTTAAGCATTTGAGCAAGTTAATCATAGATATCATTCGATCTATAACAGTTAGCCTTCATCTTTCGTATGAACATGATTCTTATTTCATCATTCACCCATGGGCGGTAATTCCTGGATGCATCATCAGTCAATTTTCAATTGATGCAATTCAGAGAAATGATCTCACGCTTGCTCGAAAGATGATGCACGCGCATTGACCGATTTATTTTTAAAGTTCTAGACACTTTTAGAAAGTTCTGAAAAAGAACTTATCGAAATATGAGTGCCACGAATAGCAAGTGGAAATTCCTTTCATCTATCTCTCTAATAAAATAAAGAACTTGGGTGTGTGTGTGTATACCGGATTGCTAGTAAACCGAAGGCTCTAAAAATAATTCAAGATGAAGCTAAATGACAACAATTGTAAACAAATTACGAAGTCCCATTTTTTATTCTTAATTAAAAATCTGATCCATATGTGAATTCCACATCAGATTTATCAAAGAATAAATCCTCTAAAATGAGTACTTTAGACAAAAATGTAGATTTAATGTTAAGCTCAACAGGTATGCTTTTAAATCATTAATTTTTCACGCGCGACGTTTTCATTGAAAGATAATAAAAGTTGAGAGCAGAAAAGCTATCAACAATGACAAGAGAACGTCACATTTCATTGTTCGCAGAAGCTGCACGTCAGACTATTTTTAAGTCTCCATTAAAGATTAACGGATAAAAATAAATATTTCTTAGGCAAGGATTTGTTCGATAAAGAATGATTCATTTGATACGAAAGTCACGCCATCTTTCTCATCGGCAGAAAGTAAAATTTTATTTATGATTTTAGAATAGGAATTTATTAGACAGGTGTTCTTGGGAAATGTATTGTTATAGAAGCCATGGGAAAGGTAAAATTATTTATTAGATGAGACATCCTTTGACCACACGTTAAAAAAAATTCAGATTTTATTGGTATTCGTATCCAATTTTAAAGTACGAAAATATTAGTATTTTGGTCTAGGTGGTTTAGAAACTCTGTATTCTCATCATCTGTAAAAATTATCTTTTAAACTTTTCACAACATATAATTTATTAACTAAATTTACAGTTACAATATGTTATACTTCTCATGCAACTTATTTTAGTTCAAAATTGAATTTAAAACTCGTAAAATTCGAAAAGTACTGGCTCTTGGGATGCCGGTACTTTTTACAAGAACACGTTACAGAACAAAAATTCTTAATATATACCGTGATTTATACAGTAATAATTACCGTAAAATCGATGAATCACTCCAATTAAATGAATATTACTGTACAAATTTTGGTATAATACTTTACAGTAAAAATTAATTTTACGATAAAATACATTTTACGAGTGATGCACCCGAAATCCCGGTAAATTATACCGTCATTTAATCAGAAATTTTTTACAGTGTATATATTATATATTTCAGAGCATATATTGGTTCAAAAAACATTTTAAGGCTATAAATGGTAACCACGAATTATAATTTAGATTTTATCATTATAGCAAAGCACTTAATTTTAAATTTTGACAAGAAATTCATTTTAATTTAGACGTTTGTTTCTTAAATGAAGAGTACTCTACATATATATTGTCTTTGAAAAGAAAGGAGTAAATTCAATTCGTTTAGTACTGTACCGTAATCACCACTCTCTTTATATATTTTTTAAAATGGCCTTGTCAAAAATGAAATAAAAAATATATACGCATTAGAGTTCTCAAATCAATACTTAAGCGATAAATAAATCAAAATTTAACAAATAGCTTCAGAAAAAAGTGGTCTTAAAAATACTAAAACCTGTTTCATTGCCGATTGAAACTTATAATTGTTTCATCTCTTGTGTTTTTATCGGCAATCAAACGAGTTTTAATGTTTTTAATCCTACATACCTTAAAAGTTATTCGTTTGATTTCGGTAGCGTTTTTGAAGCTAAATAATTGATTGATGACCCCCAATAGTATATTTCTCAATTTCATTTTTGTCAAGGATTCCAAGAATGTATATTAAAGATAGTTAATATGAAACACCATATATGTACCAACTAAGCTCAGTAAAACTTGAAATACTTCTTTTGTTTGAAACTGTATAAAAAGTATATTCTCCAAAATATAGTATTATCGACATTTTAACAGTAAACTTCTTTTCCAAAGTTGCCTAAATGCATAAAAGTGTTTTCATTTTAATTCTTATGTAAATTTTTGAAACACAAATTATTATAATGATAAGATAGCACATGATAAAGGAGGGAGCATTAAAAAAATATGATCCCAGCTGTGAATAATTTAGCTGAACTTCCTGAGTTAAAAGCGGTAAACCTTATTAGTAATGGAAGTGAAAAATATGAAATTTTTAAGGCAAAACAAGCTAACTAAGTTTCATATTCGAAATTTTCTCTGCATAAGATGTTTTTTTTATTACCTCTATATTTATTTTTACTCAATAACTTGCAGTTTACTTAAAACTCTTAAATAATTTTTTTTTTTTTTTTTTTTTTTTTGAAAATTACCTTGAGAAAAAAAAATATGGTCAAAACTGCTAGAACATGGTATATATCGTAATAGATATATCGTATTTCATGTTCTATGAGAACACAAAAGAACTCAGTAATCTTTACCGAAGCACTTAGGTAATGGTTTTAGTAAAATTAGTAATAAAATATGTTTTTAAATTAAGTGAGAAATTTTTTTTTATCATGATACCTTACAACATGGCAAGAAACCATTTTTTCGGTTAAACTTATTTCTTACTTGTGTAATTTTTATTAAATATTTGGTAATAAAAAAATAATTTCAAAAACCAAAATTTCTGGTAAACCGTTACAATATGAACGGGAAAATTATAAAATGAATGGTTTAAATACCATATATTTTGGTCAGATTAAACAGAATTATGTTTTTTTAAATTTTATTTATTTATTTTGTTTCCACCGGAAATTTCATTACCGTACAGTACGGCAATTTTACCAGAATTTTTTCTCCCTGCAGAAATAAGTAAGAAACACATGTATTCTTATGTATGCTGTACATTAAAATGCTCTTTAAATTTACTATATACATTGGTAACTGTAATTCTAATTGAGTTATTTTATACGTTTTGTAAAAGCACTCAATTAAATATATCGATCATAAAAAATTAAATTTAAATTTTGTTCATATTAAACCTAATTTAATATTAATTAATTAATTAAAAAGGTGTATAATAAAATAATTCGTTATAAAATATTTGTAACTTATAATTCAAAGTAAATTTAAAATAAAATAAAAGTTAAGAAAAACTAAAAATTCTTATATTTTCAAGAGAGTTTTTATTTTTTAAATAATTCATAGCTCAAAAGATTTTAAATCATGTGATTTAAAAGTTTGTGCCCGATTTGAGATGCTGCACGTTTTCAATCAAATAATTTATTCATCAACTATGCTTTGTTTAGTATTTTTCATAAATTTCTTTATAATTTACAATTAGTCAAATAAATAATAAAAATATGCTTTTTGAATATGTTTACTTAATAACCTTTTTTACTCTAATCGTTAGAATTTCGATTACTAAAAACCAATCTTAAGGGTTTAAAAAGAGGACTTCAAATTTGGTAATTTATTCGTACTAGCTTATAATTATGATATGAAATCGAATACAAAAACATACTTTTTCTGAGAAAAAAAATTGTGTGTGTGATTTGAATTTTTAATCTTCAAAGTATTGGAGGTCGCTGCAATTTAAAAACTAAATCAAAATATAGAAAGTAATCTATTAGGATAAAATTGAAATTGGTTGAAATCACAATGAGTAAAATTTTCTTAAATGCATTTTAGTCTTACATTAGAATACTTTCATCAGCAGCTCTATAGATGAAAGTTTACTATTGTGACATCGAGACGCTTATCGGTTTTAAGAAAATTTTATAGTTTGTTATTTTTAAAATCTCTGTTATCAGTAGTTTAACCAGGTCAAATATATAAGGGCACCTTAACGTTAGTTTGATATTTTGCGTTATTTTCCTTATCTTATCTCGGAAATTTTTAAAGCAAGTTGAAAAAACAAACAAACAATGAAAACAGTTATTAAATTCGTTTATCAAAAGATTTTTTAAGTAATAAAATATAGAGCTTCTCAGTATGTATGCCTGATAAACTCTACACAACAACTCTACTCTCTGATAAACTCTACATTAAACAGTGTCACAATATACATTTTGAGACTATTTTATAACTCCAGAATCATTTGTACTACACAGTGAAAAAAGGTTTTCTCAAAATTGAGTAAAAAAGTATCAAAATAACTCTGAATGAAATATTCCTCGAATTTGAAAACCTCACGTATTCAAAATGGAAACAGCATAGACTCGTTTTCGGAACAAAATGCATCATCTCAAAAATGACACACACAAAAAAAAAAGAATTTGAGAAAGAGAAGTTCGTTGTAAGCCGGGAGGATTCGAACCAAGGACCTTCGGGTTCGTAGTAGGTTGTTCTGACCACTATGGTTGTATACCCCAGTCCAGGGTAAAGTTAGGATGCTTTATATAGTGAACGCCGCAATGACACATCATGGCATACATAGCATTCACCAAAAAGTTTTTATGATGTAGCGAAATATGCAAATGTGAAATTAAAAATACCTATCTCTTGTCTAAGTTATTAGAATCATATATTCCAAATAACAACCCTTCGTAATATTGGAAATAAGTATGGTCATTGTGGTGGTCACTATATAAAGTTTCTTAATTGTGAACTAAGGTGGTTAGATCATCCGAGTAGGATATCGGAGGTCCTTGGTTCGAATCCACCCGGCACTCAACGAACTTTTCTTTCACACAGTTTTATGTCATTTTTGAGACGATGCGTTTTGTTCCAAAAATAAATTGATGCTATGCCCATTTTGAATAAATTAGGTTTTTAAATTTGACGAATATTTGATTCAAATCTATTTCGACACATTTTTGCTTAATTTTGAGAAACCCTTTTTTTGCGGTGTAGGGTTTTGAAATTTGAACAGTGGGTGCAAGGGGCAAGTTTAGTCCCAGATCCAAAATTTTTAATTAAGGAAAAATTAATTTTTCGGACTCTGTTTAAATAAAACATTGTTAATTATTTATTATTCCTTATGACAGGCATAGAAGGCTACGTTGGTGTTTCTAAAGTTACCTGAAACCATGTGTTTAGTTATTTTATAGCAATACTTATGAAAGCTGTTTCTATAAAAACAAATAATTTCAATTAAAGGGCGGGAGTGACTACACTATTTATTAATTTTGGTAATATTTACTACTAGCATTTCGGTTTTTATAATAGGTAGTCTAATATCAGTATTCAATATAGAAAAGGTGAGAGAAAATTGTGATAATGCTTTCTTTATCCGGTGGGAATGAAAACCAGTTTCACGTAATCTAATGAAGCAAATTCATAACAGAGAGGAGCAAGAAATAACAAAATTAGATTTGTTAATTGCTCTTCAGTTCATTTCCTAAATCTGATCAATACTTATTTATTCCTTATTTACTTCTTACACGTCAAACGGATATTCATTTAGTAAAAAAACATTTTAATATTTACTTTTATTATTTTATTTGTATTAGAATAAATGCATTTTATTTATTATTTTTAATACAGAGTAAAACTCTTAACGTTTCTACAACGAGACCCAGTCAGCTAATCCAGTTCGAACAATAATTTAAATTTTACAACAACTTCCATTTAAGTAATCTACAAAATTCCATAATTAGACTTTCGATATTTTTGAATCCAATCATTAGACCAAAAGTTATACTTTTAGTTGCAAACAACATGATTACAATTTTAAATATTTCCCTAATACTAATGAACCGAATAAAGAGAGGAGGGTTGCAAAGGGAACAAAATAAACTTTTTTTATTCATTATAATTCAATTGTGAAAGTGAAAAGTTTCCCTTAAATAGTTAATTGCCTCTTCAGCAAAATAATGCCCAATCGTTATGAAATATTGCAGATTTAAGAAACATTTTCATAAATTCTGTCTTATTTTCAAATCAATTCTGTCTTATTTTCAATCAAATCAATTTCAATTATTGTCTATAAAAAAAAATCTGCTAAATTTACTGTCAGCTAGTGTGCCAGTATAAAACCGTTTATCTTACAGAAAAGTACTCTTATTTAAAAACAAAGATATGTTTTTTAAGTATTTTCATTTTAGCAAAAAGCTTTAACTGTGTCAGTATTGGGTGTGAGCCGAGAGTATTCGTACGACCCCTTTACTCTGGGATTCGAACATTGGTCACATTATTGGGAGGTGACCTCTGACCTTCGATCTATCGCAGCTTTTGTGTCACAGTATAGAAATCTTAGTCTGCTAATCTTAATCTGTTTTTAGATTAAAAGTCTCTTACTTTTTTTAAATAATATTTAATTATAAAATCGTCTAAAATTAGTGTGGTCCATCCGTATGAAATTTTTTGGCAACTTACCAAAAAATTTTATTTAAAGAAACATAATAATCAGGGAAAGTATTAATTTGACAATAAAATCGAAGCATTATTTACACGATGTTGAAAACGATAAAATAATTGCTGAAAAATAAGAACAAATCATTCGAAAAATGGTTTTGTGGCGCGTTTATTTATTTCTCTTTGGTTTCTCATATGCAAGTAAAACCAATGTTTATAATGTCATGATGTAGGGTGATGACGTCACCGAACTCGTATTTTTAAAAAGTAAATGAAATCATGTGTTTCTTACGTTTTTAAAGCGTGTTTCTTAATGAATCGGAACTCTACAAGAAATAATGAAATAGAATTCTTACTTGCCATGAAAAAAATGGGGTCAATCCTGAATATCATGCGTTAAATGATATATAATTTCTTTGGTGAGTTGAACTCTCATATTATTATAAATATAACAATATGCAGCCGCTACAGAATATACATGAAATAACAGCAAATTATTAAAATAAAATGAGAGAAAATAACCGAAACATGAAATAGAAAAGCAGCAAAGAATGCTTTTTTGTTTGTACCATTATTTATGTCACTTTTTACAACATATTTTTAATTTAAAGTTAAGTTAGTATACTTTAAAGTAAGAACATCTCTCGCTTATGTAAAATCGTATTTTAAATACGCGTAGCATTTTATGCAACAATGACTTTAAGGGTTTAACTGTGGCGAAACACCTGAAAAGTTTCGCTCGAATTGTTGAACAGTCAGCAACAAATCGGATTTCAATATTTACTTTAAAAATTTGTTTGCAAGGCTGAAATAATTTATTCCTAATATGGAAAAACAAGTAAAGAATAAAGGCAGTTCGACCAAACTTAAAGTTTTATTCAAACACATACATTTTATTTTTATTTTAAGTTGTAAGAAAATTCTTAAAGAGAAAAATCCTGACAATTTAGAAGTTGAAAGACAAAAATAAAAATATTTAACTTAGCAAAATCACTTATTTTTGTTATGATCAATGTATAATTTAAAAAGGCGCATTGTTTTTATAATATTAAAAAGTCAATCTACTGTTATTTTTTAATAAGATAAAATATTATTTCGTTGATTTATTTTTAAACTGTTTAATCTACATTCCCGTTTTTTATGAAAAAAATTTCTTTGGCCAAAATTGGACCCGCAAATTTTTAATTATAAATCTTCAATTTCGAAAAAGAAAATTAATATACTCAATCTTATGGTGACATAAATAATAAAAATTCCAGGAATAAAGTTTCAAATTTTCTAAGAAGTGTATTTTTGTTGTAAATAGCAATTGTTCAAAACAGCAAAATTCACTTTTCGTAATAAAGATGTTTATTTTAACAGGTAACCTCTCTTACGTACTTAACAAGAACGTAAAGGATTAATATAAACTTGGGCCATGGTAGCGAGGTGGTTAGAGAATTGGACTCTGGTCCGGAGTAGCCGGGGTCAACACTCGACTCCGCTAAGACCCACTAAGCACATGTGATATACGTGATCGTAAAATCTATGGAATCGAAGTCCTAAGATCGATCGCTGAGAGGTACCATGGGGATCTGGAGAAAATTTCTTTCCCCTTCAGATCTAGGTCTAAATTGAGGAAGTAACCTCACGGATGATCAGCGTTGCCATCTATCCGTGGAGTTCTGAGGCAAGTTGTACTTTACCTTTTACGGTATTCTTTTCTTAAACGAAAGACGCACATTCCTGACCTAATTAGCAAAGCCAGTGGCCGGCCAGCTTAACTTGTCCAAGTGGCCTTAGAAACAACAACAAATTATAAATTTAGATATTTTTAAAGGAGATTAGGCTTAACAATTATACTTTATTTAATTTCAATCAATTTTTGCTAAATTATAGCATAGTACATATTTAGCTTAAATATGTCCTTTATTTTAAATCACAAAAATCATTTTTAACTTTGTACTGTTAAAGGAAATATAAAGTCAAAAAGGTATGTAGTAACTAAAAAAAAAAATAATGGCATGTGCTTCATTTTAAACTACCATTGAATTTCTCGGAGAATGTTATATCGAAAGGAAAAAGAAAGTATTTCCTATAAATGACAGAAGAAACAAGTTTAAAACATAATGGGAAAAAACACAAAAAACTATATTCCTCAAGTTTAGTCACTTAAGTTGGAAAATCGGTATAAAGTCACGATATATTGCATTTTTCCAGTTATGCAATTGAAACTCTTCTGTCTAGCTATTTTGTTTTACTAAGATTTTGCTTCAAAGTTAGAATCTGAAATGAGAATATGACAGAAAAGAGTTTTTTTTTTTAAATTTATTTTTAAGCATAGCATTTCTTGAAATTTCTAAGATTACAAAATCAAGACGAGAAAACTAATTTAATTAGTTCCGAGCTACCATGCTTCAATAAACAAAATCAAAATCAATTTTTTTTATAAAATAATAATATTTATGAAGAATGAATCTCTTGTTTTTTCTTAGAATAAAAACACAGAATAAGGAATAAGTAAATCGAATCAAAGATTTTTATTCAATACTTTTAGTAAACTCTCATCAAACAAAAAAATTAAATGAAAAAAATCTAACTTGAATTAAAATTTTGAAAATTAATTGTACACAGAGAAAAAAGGTTTAGTTAAATGGTTAAACAATTTAGCTATGAAATCTTAGTAGAAGAAATTTCCTACTAACAAAAATCTCGATTGACAAATTTTTTAGTGAACAATATCTCGGTAAAAAGTGGAAGTTAGCGGGATTCAATTTCAAAGTGTAAACTGTCTTAAAAAGTAAAGTTTCCTATTTTTTTAAAGTGACAATCATCCTATTTTTTTTAAATAGAAAATATCCTAATTTAAAAAGGAAAGTATCCTACCATTAAAGTGGAAAGTATCCTATTTAAAATTGGAGAGTGTTATATTTTAAAGTTTGGAATATTGTAAAGGAAAAAGTGTCCTATTTTGCAAAAGGGAATGATATCTCAATTTTTAAAGTTTAAAGCATCTTTAGTTTTGAAATGGAAAGTATCTCATTGTTAAGTTAGAATGTGCAGTAATTTAAAGCGTAAAATATCCTTTAAAAAGTAAAATACTATGTTTCAAAGATGTGGGTATCATATTTAAAAAGTGGAAAGTATCTTATTTAAAAACGGCAAGTATTCTATTTAAAAATTTAAATAGTTCTAAAGGAAAAAGTGTCTGTTTTCTTAAAAATATATATCCTATTTTTTTAACAAGAAAATATTCTAGTTTTAAGTTAAAATTATACTAATTTAAAGATTACAGTATCTAACATAAAATAGAAAATATCCATTACATAGTGGAATAAAATAATAATAATATCATAATTGTTTAATGTTAGATTTTTCATTTTAACACACTGACGCAGATTTTTTATTAAACATAATTTTCGCAGGAAGGAAAAAGTGTTGGTAACAAGAAATTAGTTATGTAGGGGAATAAACTTAGATCAGTTTATAAAATCTTTATTATAGTAGCGGTTACATTATTATAGTAAGTCGAGTAATTTACAATAGCGGTAGCATAATAGTAGTAAATCGGGTAACAAGAATTACACCTGTAAAGAATTACAGTTGAAATTACATTAATTACATATAAATTACATTAAAATTACGAATTCCATAATTAGAAAACATCTGTAGTAAACAGCTAGAGCGAAATTATTAAATGCCTTAGATAGGCGGTTAAACTAGAGCAGTTCACCAATAATCTAATGGTTTACAAGTAAGATAATACTCGTATTCTAATAAGTGATTGAAAATAATTACCATGAACTAAACTAGGACTAAGTTAATAGATATGATTTGAAGATAGGATTAATTATGAGGGAGTTAAAATTGTTAAATTAGTAGTTAAGATGGGGTAGTAGTTTACAAGGTTCAACAATTATGAAAAAAGAGGGAAATCTCACCGAGTTATGGATCTAGTTAACCGAGGCTTAACTAGATCAGTAACTTAACTGCTTCAGATCATCCAATCATGCCCAAATTCATAGATCTGCTTTTTGGATTCTATCTTTTTAATGGCCTTGATAGGAACTCCACGTAATTTTTAACACTGGTCAGAGGACGTGGAAAGCGCCTGAACTCGTATACACGTCAGCTGTTTTTTCGGATGGCAGGATCAAAATCACACAAAAAGTGCGAGTAACACGTTAGCCGCCTGAGCGCACTTACATATCAGGCTGTCTCATTATAACTGAAATTGACTGTTCCAAAAGCAATGAGTGATTTTGTCATCTTGGTAATGCCCACTATGAAAATAAAGGTTGAAGCTACGCTTTCTCATTAGTTCTGGTTGTATTTTCAATTCTTGAATTGAGATGTTTGCTTTAAAATATAAAATAGGGTTTATCATAATCAGTTTCTTTTAATTTAGCTTTAAAAAATCACAGCCAAATTCAAACTATACTATTAATATTTTCATAAGTTAGAGATGTTCTTAATAATCGATTATTATGCATCTTTACTTCGCTATTGAAATAATGCAATCAAGGAAAATATTTAAAGAAAGTTTGAATCAAATATTGTTTTATTTAAAAAAATATTGTATTGAATAGAATAAATATTCAAAGGCAGCATATTGTTCTTTACAACGTCGAGATCCAATATGCTAGCTTAATATCTAATGTTAACATAGCTTAGGCCATCGTTTGAACAAAACATATCACAGATTTTTTTACACAAGGAAACAATCGAAAAATTCTTCACTACAACAATTCTTCACTACCTAATCCTAAATATGATTTCTTTTATTCTTTTGTTGCCAAGGTACATAAAACACGTTTTTAACTGTTGATATTTAATATGCTAATAACGCCCTCTGAATCAGTAGAGTTGAGATATTACAACAGATTTAATTTATTTTTAAATAACTTAATTGATTTATTTATCACTTAGAAACAAAGTTTACTGTAAACACTTTATTAATAACTTATCACATATTTTAGAGCAAACGTTAGAAAGCAAAAATATATACCTGCGCTTGCTATAAAGACAATGAATTATTTCTTGTTATAAAACAAATTTATTTATTTGTGAGCTGTGTGGAAATGATGTTTATAACAAAGTACCATTGTTAGAATTTGAAAAGAAGTGCTCTACGTGACATGTTTCTAATGAATACTATCTGTCTCAAAAATTTAGTCACGCAACAAAAATTGTCTTCAGGGGGTACCGGCCCCAGTGGCCATAAAACAAAACCTTTTCTATTGAGGGAGATGGCAAAAGCTTAAAAAAACTCCCTCAGTACCCCGAAGGTTTTGTATAAAAGTCCAGGAGAAAAAACCATGTAAGACATAGAACTAAATACAATTTCATCAGAAAATAAAAATCATCAGAAAATAAAATAAAAACTCACATAAACAAGGTCAGACGGCGAACTCACAAGCAAACCAAATGAAATGGAAACACTTAAACGAAATGAAAACAACGCCCTCTTTTATATTGCGCAGATTGAAAAAATGAAAGAAAGAAGACAGATTACGTCACAAATTAATAGAATGCTTAACTGGGGCTGCTCAGTTAAGTCTTGAATTGCGCCCTGTTAAAAGAAATAAAAAACTAATATTCTTCAATCATTTTCTTAATTCAAAAATTAACATTACAAAAATTATAAGAAGATATTAAAAGAATTAAAAGAAGATAAGAAAGTTATTGAAAAAAGAATTATTGCGTTTAGTAAAAAGTTAAAATGTAGGTTAAATAGGATGAAATTTCCATATTTATTTCCTATTGTTAAATTTCATAAAAATCCTGTTAAATTTCGGTTTATAGCGTGTGGTACTAATTATTACAATTCTGATATTCGTAAAAAGTTTTTTAGTTTTTCAAAAATTATTTTGCTTAAAATTAAAAAAGAGAAAAATATTGTTATTAATAGTAATGTTGAAGTTTTGGATTATATTAATAATAATGATATTTCCAACAATAATACATTTGATTTTGAAAATTTGTATACAAGTATACCACATGATAAGATTATTGAAATTTGTAGTGGCATATTTGATAAGTATTTATTTAATGAGAAAATAGATAAATCTAATTGGTTTGATTTATGTAGGTTTAATCTTTATGAGAATGTTCTTTTTAATGGTTTAGATTTTTATAAACAAATTATTGGAATTCCACAAGGTAATTACTTTTCTGGTGCTTGTGCTAATATTTCTTTTGCATTTTTTTGAAGCTAAATTTCTTGAGTATAATGAATTTAAAGCTTTTAGATATATTGATGATTTGATTTTGTTTAATTGTGATAATTATAATTTTATTTATAATATTTATCCCAAAGATTTGGTTTTGAAGAAAACTAATGAGGATTGTTTAAATGTTGAGTATTTAGATTTTAAAATTGATATTGTTGACAAAATAATTAAAATTGGTGTTTTTGATAAAATAAAAGCTTTTAAATTTAAAGTTATATTTTTCTGCAACTTTAATACTAATTTGTGTAACAAAATTTTTAAAAATTTAGTTTTTTCACAATTAGTTAGGATTAAAAGTATTTGCAATAATGTTGAAAGTTTTCGGGAAGCTGTGAATAATTTTTTGAATAATTTGAGTAATAATGATTTTCCTTATAATTTTTGTAATGTTAATTTTTTAATTAAGAAAATGATTGAAGAATATTAGTTTTTTATTTCTTTTAACAAGGCGCAATTCAAGACTTAACTGAGCAGCCCCAGTTAAGCATTCTATTAATTTGTGACATAATCTGTCTTCTTTCTTTCATTTTTTCAATCTGCGCAATTTAAAAGAGGGCGTTGTTTTCATTTCGTTTAAGTGTTTCCATTTCATTTGGTTTGCTTGTGAGTTCGCCGTCTGACCTTGTTTATGTGATTTTTATTTTATTTTCTGATGATTTTTATTTTCTGATGAAATTGTATTTAGTTCTATGTCTTACATGGTTTTTTCTCCTGGACTTTTATACAAAACCTTCGGGGTACTGAGGGAGTTTTTTTAAGCTTTTGCCATCTCCCTCAATAGAAAAGGTTTTGTTTTATGGCCACTGGGGCCGGTACCCCCTGAAGACGTCGGCTTCAGTGGTCATATTTTTAATTTTAGTTTTATTTCCTTCGCTTCTTTTATTTCTATTTTTATTCTCTCTTTCTTTTGAAATTTCTGCTGCTTCTTAGCGCATTTTTTTAAAAGAAGTTATGTCCATTTTGTTTAGAAATTATTTGTATTCTTTTAGATAAAAGGGACATTTTTCATATACATAATCATATAAAGGGACATCCAATCTGCTGCACAAATTTGATTTTAGTAAAAAATTAAAATGTATTCATTGCGTAATTTATTTGTTATAATTGATTGTTTGCTGCTATATTGTACCAAATATGGTTCAACATAAAGAACCAAATAACTACCACAAACTCGCAAAAAATAAAAAAAAGTTCATAATAATATGACGAATTTTTTTTATTTATTAAAATCTTTATAATTATGTATTAGTTATGTATTATGTATTTCATTGAAATCTTTGTAATTATGTATTAAGACAATAATGCATAAAAATATTTTTTCAATCTTTAAAAACTAAAGTTTATGATACTATTGTATTTTTGCTGCTTCTATAATATACCATATATTTATAAATGATATGCGTAGAATAAATGTGAAAACTTTTACGTGGTCAGCTATTCTTCTAAACCAGCAAAATTCAATTTTTGTTGCGTGACTAAATTTTTGAGACAGATAGTATTCATTAGAAACATGTCACGTAGAGCACTTCTTTTCAAATTCTAACAATGGTACTTTGTTATAAACATCATTTCCACACAGCTCACAAATAAATAAATTTGTTTTATAACAAGAAATAATTCATTGTCTTTATAGCAAGCGCAGGTATATAATTTTGCTTTCAAACGTTTGCTCTAAAATATGTGATAAGTTATTAATAAAGTGTTTACAGTAAACTTTGTTTCTAAGTGATAAATAAACCAATTAAGTTATTTAAAAATAAGTTAAATCCAGACTGAATTCAATTGTAACCGTCAGACTTGCTCATTACTGAAATTAAATCTGTTGTAATATCTCAACTCTACTGATTCAGAGGGCGTTATTAACATATTAAATTTCAACAGTTAAAAACGCGTTTTATGTGCCTTGGCAACAAAAGAATAAGAGAAATCATATTTAGGATTAGGTAGTGAAGAATTGTTGTAGTGAAGAATTTTTCGATTGTTTCCTTGTGTAAAAAAATCTGTGATATGTTTTGTTCAAACGATGGCCTAAGCTATGTTAACATTAGATATTAAGCTAGCATATTGGATCTCGACGTTGTAAAGAACAATATGCTGCCTTTGAATATTTATTCTATTCAATACAATATTTTTTTAATATTTTAAATAATTTTAAAACAATATTTGATTCAAACTTTCTTTAAATATATTCCTTGATTGCATTATTTCAATAGCGAAGTAAAGATGCATAATAATCGATTATTAAGAACATCTCTAACTTATGAAAATATTAATAGTATAGTTTGAATTTGCCTGTGATTTTTTAAAGCTAAATTAAAAGAAACTGATTATGATAAACCCTATTTTATATTTTAAAGCAAACATCTCAATTCAAAAATTGAAAATACAACCAGAACTAATGAGAAAGCGTAGCTTCAACCTTTATTTTCATAGTGGGCATTACCAAGATGACAAAATCACTCATTGCTTTTGGAACAGTCCATTTCAGTTATAATGAGACAGCCTGATATGTAAGTGCGCTCAGACGGCTAACGTGTTACTCGCACTTTTTGTGTGATTTTGATCCTGCCATCCGAGAAAACAGCTGACGTGCATACGAGTTCAGGCGCTTTCCACGTCCTCTGACCAGTGTTAAAAATTACGTGGAGTTCCTATCATGGCCATTAAAAAGACAGAATCCAAAAAGCAGATCTATGAACTTGGGCATGATTGGATGATCTGAAGCAGTTAAGTTACTGATCTAGTTACGCCTCGGTTAACTAGATCCATAACTCGGTGAGATTTCCCTCTTTTTTCATAATTGTTGAACCTGGAAAACTTCTACCCCATCTTAACTACTAATTTAACAACTTTAACTCCCTCATAATTAATCCTATCTTCAAATCATATCTATTAACTTAGTCCTAGTTTAGTTCATGGTAATTATTTTCAATAACTTATTAGAATACGAGTATTATCTTAATTGTAAACCATTAGGTTATTGGTTAACTGCTCTAGTTTAACCGCCTATCTAAGGCATTTAATAATTTCGCTCTAGCTGTTTACTACAGTTGTTTTCTAATTAACTAGTTGTTATTTATGTAATTCGTAATTCTAATGTAATTTATATGTAATTAATGTAATTTCAACTGTAATTCTTTACAGGTGTAATTCTTGTTACCCGATTTACTACTATTATGCTACCGCTATTGGAAATTACTCGACGTACTGTAATAATGTAACCGCTACTATAATAAAGATTTTATAAACTGATCTAAGTTTATTCCCTTACATAACTAATTTCTTGTTACCAACACTTTTTCCTTCCAGCAATCCCAGACAGACGGGATTTAGTGGGTCTGAAGGGTTGAAGGATTAGGCACTAGGTGCGCACACACCTAAGGTAGCAGATGGTGGTTTCCTATGGAGTGTGGGGATGGCTCTAATAGCCACTACAAAGTGTCCTAAACGAGGACACCGATTCTAAAATCAAATATATTTTTAGCATTCTTATTGGACAAGCAACCCAAGTAAAAATTCTTGATGGTCCAATCAAAATATTTTGATGGTTTATGTAGGTTTCAGTGCGATACATGATGTTCCAACATTATTGATGTTCTATTATGCATTAATGGTTTTTGATGAGCCAGCAAACTTCCATCATTCCATGATGAAAAATGCTACTTTAATAGTATGGTTAGCCATCAAGAGAAGTTTGATTCTCATGAACCAACAATCCATGATGATTCGTGATGGTTCCAACTATACATTTCCATGATGGTTTAATGGGAATTCTTGTTGGTTCTCAGGAATATACCATAAAAACATTTTTTTTATGTTGGCCCATCAGAAATCAGTTCGAATTCCTACATTGGGGTGATCGTGATAGTTGATTTTTCCAACATTTTATTTTTAAGAAACTATGGAAATGGCTGATGATTCAACATAAACAAACCATCAAAACAAGTTGCTATTCTTATGAAGGACCATCATAAATCAGTCCGAATTCATACCTTGGGTTACTTTTGTTGGTTACCATAAAAAACATAATGGTTAAAGATGAAATTATTGATTGTTACCATCAAAATTCTGTTCGTCCAACAATGGAAAACCATCAAAAAATTTGACTTGGGAAACGATGAGTCATAAACCTCAATAAGCAAAAACTCTTACAGAAAATTTGTCATTAACATGATATAAAAAAATAGCTATCTCGGTATTCACGCGAAAATCATTAATGAGATAATTTTTACTCGAGAAGGAGAAGACCACGGATACACAACCACCTGACCCATCACCTCAGCGCCAGCTGGTTGCTTATAAACAAGATGGCATATTAATGTTCTGGATATTGTTGGCTAAGGTCAAACTAAGTTTCTTCACATAAGTAAGAATGTTAATTAACATAAAGTTAATTAAATACAACGCCGTATCGCATAAAGAACTAAAAAATATATTTTCCTCTTTATGTTTATTATTCAACTCAGATTTATTATTTGTCTATGTATTTAATTTTAACTGTGATTAATTTTGTTTCGTGTAACTGGCAACTTTGTTGCATAATTAGTTTAAACATGTTTTCATGCCTGTCTTGATGTTAGTACGGAATAAACCAAATCATTTTTTTAAAAAAAATGGAAAATGTATCTTTTAAAAGAATTTATATTTGACGGGCTAGGGTCCTCGAAATAGAGTGGAAAGAGCAGTTGCTAACATAAACGAATGCACAACAACCAATCAGGATGTATACTCACAATCACGTCGCTTGCAGGTATTCAATTGTTTTCTTTTCTTCAGGATCTTAAACCAAAAAGTAGTTTTTGAGTTTGTTCCGAAAATCATTGGTCATCATAATAACGGATAAGATTAAGGAACTTTATATTCCTGGTTGAAAACAAACCAGACACATTTTCTATTTGGTTATAAGATTGTGCTGTGACAAAAGTCAATTTAAAATTGGAAACACTATAGAACAAATATTCTAACTCAAAGAAAACTTTTTTTCTTCACTTTTCTGGATTGATTACTAAGCTTAAAAATTTTTCTCTCATCGAAAATGAAATAAATCTTTTCCGCGATATCTTCACAATTCTATTTTTTCTTTTACTTTAACTGAACCTTTCATTGGCAGCTTTTTTCCGACCGTCACAAAAGGCAGATGTTTTACAACTATTTTTATTTTATTGCTGTTTTTAAAGTGTTTATGGCTTTTTAATGGGTCTTTATGTGGTCTTTATCACTTATAATTCTTTTTCTTCAGAAACTTGACAACTTTTTTTCAGAAACAAATACAAAATTTCCTAATACCTGGCGGATGATGTATTATAAAAACAGAAAATAGTTTTAGTGGAAGGTAAACATTGCTTAAAAAAAGCATCTATGAAAAACTTATAAAAGCTATTTTATTGTTTAATAAAATTATTCTGCAGTTTTCCAGAGAAGAAAATCCTTTTAGAAATTATTAGCATAAATACGTTACTTTTCATTAAAAAATTGTAACAAAAAAAGTAATAGTTTAAGTTATAAGTAGCGATAAGAGGTATCGGAATTTTAATATCGCGATATATCATCAGGGACCATCGATATTTCACAATATTATACAATATTTTCAGATTAAATAATTAATTTAATTTTTATAGAGCGTTCGTCTTCCATAGGCCGGATTTGAATCCCAGTAATGACTTGTCGATACGTATCCGCAACCGGCTAGCACCGACCATAGTGCTGACATGAAATATCCTCAGTGGTCGACGGATCATGGATTAGAGTTCCCTTGCCGTCAGACTAACCGTGGGAGGTTCTTGTGGTCTTCGTCTCCATGTAACGCAAATGTGGGTTAGTTCCATCAAAAAGTCCTCCACGAAGGCAAGTTTCTTCCAATACTTAATTTAGGAGTTCCCTTGTCATCCGGATTGGGTTCGAAATTACAAGACTACGGAGTTAAACATTAGTAATCGTAAGCCCAAATCAATTGAGTCGGCTGTTCAACGACGGGTATAAAAAGAAAATTATTTAGGTACATCATTATATTTAAAATCATTATCAATCCCGCAATGGCTCAGATTCTAAAGGCCCTTAGTGGTCATTGTAAAGGATTGGGGTTTGATCCCTAGTCGTGAATTGAATCCCTTTTAATTTCAGATCGGTGCGTACCTGTGTGTCTGAGAAGTAAAGGCACAATGTTAAACACATTGCCACAATCATGTCATTGGTTGTAGAAGCTTAATTTAAATGACCCCGAAGATCACAACGAGCTGTAGCGGAAATGGTTTATTTTTTTAATCGAGTGGTGAATGGAGATCTTCTCTAAACTTTTTTCCAAAACATTTTGTCTGTTTATTTTGCATTTCCAATCTATACCCGCTACTTTACTTTGCTCTTTGTAAATAAACGAGGGTCTCAAGTTTGCCCAATTTCCTTCATCTTCACACATCTATCCTCTTCGTCACCTTGGTTTCGGTAAATCTTTGGTTTTCCTCAGGCCTGTATATTCGAAATTCTTGCTGGAAAAACTGGCTGGGAAAAAAGTGAGATTTGCCGAAATCATGATAACGGAGTGGGGGGAAATATGGAGAGTGGAGAAATCGGCTAACCGTGAAAAGTTCTATTTAAAAAGAGGCACCGCATTCAAGAGTCATTTCATCAGACAAACTTTTTTGATAGTATGATGTTATACCAGTCCCAGATGATGCAGTAATTGTCACTTTTTCGAGTGATATCATCGGCCCACATTTAAAGCGTGTTTAATTCAGTCAATGTTACCAAAACTTTATTGTTCTTTTTTATGTTTTATCTATGTTATTAATTTCCATTTTTATTCTCTTATTACCAAATAAACATGTTTTAAAACTTCTTTTTGTTGTCCTAAGCTTTTGAACGGATTTCCTTCTGATAGTCTAATCTCCGAAAACACACTGTAAAAATTTTTGTTTTTTAGTTCATTGAATTTAGCGTTGAACAAACCTAAAGAATTGTGTGGAAAAACAACATCAAATCGAGCATTCATATGTACTCTAAAGGTGTGGTTAAATTGAAACAAAAATAATTTAAAATGCTTACACCAAACTCTCGCACATTTACACCATTTGTTGATTATTTCACTTCCAAAAACATCTATTCTATTATTATTACCACCTCTATACGCTAGCCGATTCTGTTAACTTCACATTATTTGATTATCGGTGCGTGATTTTGTTATTCATTGTTAATTCTTCTCTTAAATGAATGTAATTCGGCATTTTAATTGATTTTTTATTTTTCTGTTTTATGATGTTGTTATCCATGGTTAATTCTTGTTCGAAATTAAAGTAACTTTGCCCTCAGACTGATTTTGATTATTTTGTTAATTTTAGGTTTTACATTGTTGTTGTTGTAATGTTTTTTTTTCTCTTCAATTACTACATTTTTGATTTTTATTTAATTTTCTTCGCAGAATAAATATTTAACACCAGTATTGTTTTCTGAGAGTTCAGTTGAGTCAAACTTAAATATTAGTTTTTGATTAATATTTTAATATTAAATGTATCAATTAAGGTAAAATCACATTCGAACGTAAAGTATTACGTTCATAATGCCTAACGCAAACTAGAATTGAAGGTAAAATAGATAGTGTTTTGGCGTATGTTTATAACATACATCATCATAACATCGTCCAAACTTGCTGCAACGTTATAATGGGGCTACGTCGAACCATTTAATCTTAAGGTTTATTATACGATTCTATAGCTCCGCTTTACCCTCGTGAGTGCTATTTTTTAAATAATGTTAAGTCAAAACATTTTTGGTATTGAGATAGATTTATAAAAAGAAATTCATTTAGCTTTTACATGATAATTTTTAAAAATTTAGGTTCATTTTTTGGTTGAATTTATCAAAATTTAACCTATTGCAAAGAATAAGAAATAAACTTGAATAAAATAGCTTATAAATAACCGAATTTATAAATTCGGTAATTTTATTATTACATATAAACTCGATGATAAATGATCAAATAAACGAACGCATAGAGCACAAGAGAGATTATCCCCTCTTCTAGACCCGACGCTAACCTTTACTGTTAGCCACATTTATCGAAACAAAGCCCTTTTCATTGGTATTTTTTCTGTTTCCTGAAGTTATCAGAAGTTGGCAGCACAAATTATAGGCGAGAAAATAGTTTCTCATCGACATGAGACTTTATAAAGGACAGCAAAATCATTTAATTTAGCTGTTTATTAAAATATGCAAAAGTTTAAGGTTAATTTTTTTGGTGAAACGTTTTAGGGTTAATCACTCATTCTGAAAGTATATTGACTGTTCGATATTAAGGCATACAAAATTAATTAAAATATTTATTCTATATTCTAACAACTAGAAACATAGAAGTCTAAAGTATAGTTTTCTACAAATGAGCGTGTTATGTAACCACCTTGTAAATCGACTAATATATTAAATATAAATCCAATATGCATGAAAATATATTGCGTAATTATTGATTATACCTTGTATTACTAATACTTGTAATAAACTATTCAATATTTCCAAACAATATATTCTCAAATAATCTTATTCAAATGTAATTTGTCTACCTTGATATTTGGGGTTGAGTGATGTTCACTTAAATTATATATCGATTGATTCTTATAGAAAGAAGATTCAAAGTCTGAAATTAATTATAGCCTTCGAATCTGAAAGGTCGGTAATTTTCTGCGCCCGAGACAATCGGTTTCGAAAGTAAGTCGACATTCCATCATTTCGAATTCTCGGCGACCTTTCTTAGAAAAGATTTCGAAGAATATTATTTCCGTCAATGCCTGTTACTTAGGAGTAATTAACTCGGAAAGTATTCGGGACTTTCAATGGTATTTATTAAATAGCTATCTCATACATATTTTGAACTTTTCAGTACGATATGATTCACTTTAGATGAGTGTATATATTAATAACTGAACTTTTCGTTCTTCGCCATTTATCGTTACCCAAGTGGGCACCTGTCAACGTTAACCACATCACAAACCCTGGGTCACATTCAATCATCAGAAGACAACACACAGAGAAACATCCATACCCAGAGCGGGATTCGAATCCGCGACCATTGGCTTCGCAGTCAGACACGCTAACCACTCCTGGCCAGCACACACACACACACACACACACACACATATATATATATATATATATACATACATACATACAGAGAGAGGATTTGCTCCTTAGTATTATTTCAAGAGTGAAACATTTACAAATTTCCAGAATTTACACAAGTTAACAGTACAATACACAGATTCTTCTCTTACTATTTATAAGTCCCGCAGTGGACTGATCGTTAAGACACGGTTCCCAGCAGATCACCGAAGTCAAGCATCACTGGCTGCGGTCAGTGTGCGGGTGGGTGACTACTTGGATCAGTCTGCGTAGGGACCGAGGGTGTGCGGTATTGGTCCTCGTTAAACTGTGCTACCGTAAAGTGCTCGACTTCGCGTGCAGGTCGTCGGGCTACCGAAGCGGGGGTGCCATCCCCTCTGCAGAGGATCAAAATTGTGATGGCATGTCATCGGATCATCCTCAGGGATGCTTCCCAGACCGTCGCCAATAGCCCATTGTGCAGCTCTAGTGCGACGTAAATGAACAACATCACACTTACTATTTATAATTGAATGTTTGGAATATTTTTTTTTTACCAAAACTTTCTACAATTCAGTAGGAAGTTTTTCCCTCAGTTATACTCCTTTACAAATTATCTTTCTGATTCATTTGAAGAATCACAAAGAAATTTACTTAGTTAAAGATTTTTATAAGATTTTTTAATAATTCTTTTCAAATGTATCTAAACCGAATTCCTATTCAAAAATTTTATACGTTCACGAAAATGATGAAAAGAAATAGTATACATTGAATGTTCAAAATAATTTTAGCACTAAACAAGGTGACGTCAGCATGCACTTATTTATAGGCTTAAACCGTTAATGTCACGTAATAAATTGAAATCATATTATTTTATCATTACAAAAAAATGAAATTTTTAATAGAAAACTCTTTCCTTAAAAGCATTAAAACTATTTAAATTCTACAACATAACTGACAAACGCTATTGGGTGAGACACCCTCTTGGTGACGTCAAAAGTTTTTTTAAAGAGGCTTTCTTCTTGAGGAGGTGTTGGTACAATACAGGAATAGAATTTTCGAACTAAACAGATTTTAATCTACTTATTTAATAAATAAGCTCAAAGTATTATTTATTTCTATCAAAAAAGTAACAACTATAAAAAAATAAATTATGATATCTAAATTATTTTTTACTTATTCATTTAAAACACATATTTTAAAAAAAATTTCAATCGATGAATGCGTTATGAAGTCATTATTTTAGTTTTATTATTAAATAAACGTTATATGACTGAAATTTTTTGTGGGACATTTACTTTCGAAATATGTTATTTTTTTTGCGGTCGAAAAGTCAGATGATCATAAAATGATTATAAAGTTAAATATTTGGTGAAGAAGTTCCTTTATTTAATAAACTTTATGATAAATTTTTTAGGTAAAATTAAGTTTTGCAATTATGTTGTTATTTATTCTGTTGAGGTTTGATGGTCATAGAGGTTATGTGATTATAAGATTGTTAAAATGCTAAATATTTCGTCATAAAGTTCATTTATTTAATAAAATTTGAGACTAAAAGTTTTTTATTAATTTTTTTTATGAAATAACGTTATTACTTGCGTTAAAGACATAAAGTCGTTTTCTTCTTTTTAGTCAACCTAGAAAAAGAGTTTTTATTTTAAATTTATATTTTTTACAACAACCTACAACGTCAACAACCTTTACGTCAACAACCTAGTTTTTTTTAAAAATTTATATTTTTTATTTCATATGATTCAATACAGTTCTTTGAAACAACATGTACATAACTTCCTATGCCAGTTAGTTAGTCTACAATTTGAGTGTTTTTTTTTTAATTAAAAAATTATAGAATTAAAGAGAATTATGTCAAATGTCTTTTAAAAGAAATATTTCTTATGGTTAAATAGTGTTTATTGTATTACTGTTTTTCAAACTATTAAAGAACGGATCAAATGTTATGAACATAAATCACATTTAAAAACATTATTTTTCTTAAAAAGAATTCATTAGCATATCTAGCGAAATATATCCTCACACATTATAACAAAGAAATCGTAGTACATAAATTCAGACACTACTTTATTAAGTAAAGTTTCTATTTATCTTTACAAAGTGGATTTATTATACGAAAATGTAAATTCTTATTTACATAAAAATTTCAGAATTCCTTTCCCTTTTTTTCAAACAGAAAAAAAATAGTATTTGTTATTTAAGTTCAAGAACAAATGATGTTGTAAATAATACAAAACATTTGCATACATCTTCCGTTACGATGCAGTTTAAAAAACAACTATTAAAGTAAGTCGATGAATATAAAATCAGAAACTATAAAAAGTGGCAAGGGATATTTTCTAGAAATATTTATAAGTTTGTATTTTATGTACACATAATTTTTTTATGTTTTGGAAAAGATACAAAAGACATTAAATTAACAAATATAGTATTCATAAAAACATTTTAAGCGACAACAGAAAAAAAAGGACAAGATCTCTCTTGAATAGATATTCGAAAATAACAGATATTGTTTGTAAAATAAGTGTATGAATAACATAATTGAAGTTGAAATGTGAAACATAACATCAAATAAGCTATATTTATTTTTATCACCCTTACTAAAAACATTCATAAAATTTTTTAATCGTTGTCTATTATTTTATCAAAACATATTAATATAATAAAATAATTGTTTCATTGTATAATCACTCTATTATTAATTAATAATTATAAAATTCTCCCTTTCGACGTATCAAAAATCCCTGATCTAAAATTTAGGTAATTTATGAGAATAATTTTGTCACGAAATTACGTGAATTTGCAGCGAAATGTGAGCTCTCAACTGTATGACAAAAAGGTTCCTCTACTCGAAGTCTCATAGTAGTCCATTGTGGGAGATTATATTATCATTTTATAATTGTCGTTGAACGGCCTATCCAATTTAGGGTTTAAGGGTATTAATGTCCAACTCCGTAGCCTGGTAATTTTGAGCCTAATTCAGAAGTCAAAGTAAGTCCTGGATCAAGTATAGGGATAAATTTACCTTCGTGGAGCACTTTTCAATGCAACTAACCCGCATTTGCGTTACATAGAGAAGAAAGCTATGAAAACCTTCCACGGTTAGCCTGACGACAAGGGGAATCCGTCCACCAAACCCATAATCCGTCAAACACTAAGGATATTTTACGTCAGCTCTGTGGTTGGTGCGAGCCAGGTGCGGAATTCGAATCGACCATCTATCGCTAGGATCAATCCCGGGTCACCTCACTGGGAGGCGAGTGCTCTATCCCCTGTGCCACCGCTGCTTATTGTGGGAGATTCTAAAATATAATGAAGAAACTAGAAGGAAAACTAGACAATCGAATATAAAGTGACGGAACAAGCCGACCGGTGGTCAAGGAATTGACCTCAAAACAGGAAGGTAACCGGTTCGAATCCCGCTACGGTCACATGGTCAAAATTTATCTCTGTGTTCTATCTGTCCATCTTAGGTTGTTTAGGCGACATTGATCCCCCGACATGGTGTCCATGGTAAACAATTAGGCGATATAATTTTTTTTTAAAATAGAATGGCGAAATATTTCTATGATTTTGACAAAATTTGTTTCTTCCTAGAAATGACGACAGCTATTTCGTCACTTTGACGAAATTTTTGTTCGGAGCATATATCAGGAAACGATTTTGTCAAAAACGAAGAAAGTTATGTGGAATTTGAGTATCCATTTTTTATAGTGTAGAATGTCCATTATTCAAGATTACAAAAAAAAAAAAAAAAAGTTACAGAATTAATCTTGTAATTCTAAGCTGCTTTCTTGTAAGAGTGAACTATATCTTTTGAATTTGGAGAAAACTAAAATAACTACAGTGCACTCCCGATTTTCCGGGTTAATCACCGGGACAGGTCGCACGGGCAATCAAAAAGCACGGATAATCCGAAAACTTCTTTTTATTAAAGAAAAAATCCATATCAGTACAAAAAATATAAAAATTACTAAAATTTGCATCCTGCATAACATCAAACTAGGAATTTTCCTTTTAAAAAAATGTGTAATGCGCCACATATTGACACACATTTTACGAACTGTAGTAATGTCACCCTAATCTTATCCTCCTATACAATCTAATAAGATTGTAGATCAGCAGAAATTGTATTTCCCTCATTTATTACATCTTCTGCATCAGTTACTATCATCACTATTTGATTTAACAACATAACGATGTCTTCATCTGTCAAATACTGGAAATCAGGCTCACATGCATCACTTTGAAACCAATCTTCTAATTTTTCTTCATCAAGAATTTCGAAACCTTAGATTTCTTTTGCTTGTTCGAGAATACTGCTATCATATTTTTCTTGAATATCTGAAGAAGATTATTCATCAAGCGGTATGATCTTTCTCCACGAACGTGATAACATAGACGATTTTACCTTTGACCATGCTGCTGATATTCCATATACTGCAATCCAATAACGAATATTGTTTTCCAAAAATTTGGAAGTGTTATAACTTCATGAATCAAATTTTTTTAATTTTGAAAATGTAAATTTTTTAAATTTAAATTTTTTGTGTGACTCCGGAATGAGCACGGATAATCCGAAAACCGGATAATCCACGCACGGATAATCGAGAGTGTACTGTATTTGGATATTTTTCATGTAACACATGTAGTAGGCAAAATTTATTTTCGAGTACAGAATTTAGAAGTCGAAAATAAAATATCTCCTCTCTTTATTATTGTCCTTCAAATTTCAGTATTTGGGATATCTTTTATTGTCCGGAGGTGGTTACGAATATTACGTAATTAATCTTAGAAAAAATAGAAGTGTAAGTAATACCGGACAATGGTCCTTACACTTAAACTAACACCCATGTAAGTAATAGTGTGCAAGTATATATCGGGCAATGGCATTTTGTAAAAATAAAAAAAAATCATTGATGTAGGAAACCCAGACGAGAGCTAGGGAAATTGTGCTTTAAATGTTTAAAAAAAAATCACCGGTGTAAGAAATACTGGGCAAGTGCATACCGGCGAATAATGACACTTTACCTTAAAAACATTGAATTATGATGCATTTTCAAGCTATTTAAACCTATAAGAGAAAGGCACTAGTGCTGCAGATTTGTTCTTATAAAGAACAGTTGGTGACAAGAAAGATCCACTTGCCATGAGACTCCAGAGCCATGATGGCCCAGGGTATAGAGCGTTCGCCTTCCAATCAGGTGAGCCGGGTTCGAATTCCAGCTATGGTGGGTCGATACGAATTCCGCACCCAGCTTGCACCGACCACAATGCTGATTTAAAATATCCTCAGTGGTAAACGGATCATGGGTTAGAGACCCCGTGCAGTCAGGCTAACAGTGGAACGTTTTTTTTTTCTTTCGTGGTTTTCGTCTCCCTGTAAAGCAAAAGTCCTCCACAAATTTCTCTCAATACTTGATCCAGGAGTTCTCTTGTCTTTTAGATTGGGTTCAAAATGACAAGGCTACGGGATTGAACATTAATAGTCGTAAACCCAAAATTAGGTCGGCTGTTCAACGTCGGTTATAAAATAAAATAAAATGTAAAATCCAGATAATTGAATAATTTTAAAAAATGAAGATAAAGTCAATTATTTCAATTATTTTTCATTTTTAGTTTGGGACTGGAAATTGTGTTAGTTTGGTACAAAGTTCAAGTTGTACATTAAAGTACAGTGCGCAAACTAAAAACGAGAACACAATAAATTTTGATCTTATGATTGAATTTTTTCTTATTAAGATGCAAGATTGATGATTTGTGAGACTAACCTTAGATATTCTATTTAATCTGTGCAGACGATATTTTAAGCTACGAAAATAAGCGCAGAAATTAACTTTCTCCGAATAAGCATACTTTTTTCTCCGAAAAGTTCTAAACCAATAGAAAATTTTTTGCATACAATTATAAAATTTATTTAAAGATAATTCCTTGTAAAGTGAATTTCCCGTTAATTTAAGAAATAAATTTTTAATTCTGTTGCGATTCAGGTCTGTTCTCGAAGAACTGTGCTCTTATTTTAGCAAATAACAGTGGGTTACGCTTTTTTGAAGTGGCTAGTTAAATAGCTTATATACATTTAGGATAAAAACTTTCAAAAGATTCTAAAGTTATTCAAAAGTGTATTTTTTTAAAAGAACTTTATTTAATTTCAATCATAAAATTCAAAAAGCAATCAGTTCTTCTAATTAAGAACGAAGCAATTCAATACTATTAATATAGGAAAACTTCTACTAGTTTTAATATCTTAGACGAATTTATTAAATTGTTAGAAGTGGAAAACTTTTTAAAATTAAATTGAAATTATTATCAGTCGCCATATCTTAGCGAAAAAATTCTTTTTTTAAATATTGGTGTCATTTACCTTTAAAGATTATGAACCACTTAAAGGAAATTGTTTAAAAATCAGAATGTTTTTAAAAGTATACGGACGGGATCTGTAAAAACAATTTATTCTTTGATCTTATAAATCCGAAGTTTCAAAAATAAAACGACCTTAATGATCAAAAGATTATACCGAATGGCTGTCGAAAATGTGAAAAGCGTTTTCCTCCATAGACACGGAACAAGATTTTTCTTTTTAGCACTCAATTTTCATAACAGAGACTGTTAAAGTATGAATAATTCAGCTGTGAACATAGCGTGTGACTATAATTCGCCAATAAAACTAAGATATTTCGACTATTTGCTACTGAAGAACACGTTGTAAGCGTGATCGAGTTAATAATTTTTTCATATAAGTGACAAGTAGTACTTATTTTAATATTTTAAAAGTGAGTGGGCGGTGAGTTTTACTCATTTTTATTCGATTTTAAGGTGTAAGAGTAAATAGAGGACATATATATATTTAATTTAATCTCCGAAATTGAGTAGTTGATTTACAAAATTCACAATTCTCTTTCTCTTTCCCCCACGGCTCAAAATTCGTGTTTATGAAAATGGATACAACTTAAATACGTATTTTCAAATTTAATTATTACGCAATTTTCTTTTTCGTTTTTATTTAAACGCTAAGCATAATCAATAAGGGGTAAAGCCCCAGACTTCGACCCAGTCGAGGTGGTTATGTATGTTACAGATGTAACTTTTCAGGTGCTATCTTCGTATTCCAAACGAAAAAGTGAGTTTTAAAACTCTAAATTCTTACGATGTAAATTTACTACCACCATGAAAAATGGACCACATCCGGTTTTGTCTTGTAAAAACAACTGTTGAGTTTTAAATTCTTTTAAAAAAAGACTTATTTAATAAAATGTACCAATAGATTTAGGCAAATGGACTAAATCACATTATGAATTTATTTGGATTCATTAGTTTATTCCTTAACCCTTTGACGAACGAATTTTTTTAAAACATATTTTTCCTAATTTTTTCATTATTTCATATTTATTAAGATCAAAATAGGCGAATAATATTATATTTAGCATTTTAATAATTTATAGTTATGAAACATAACAGGAAACACTTACAGAAAACTTTTACTGCGCTAATGGTAAAATCTTCCAAACATCCATCATTGAAATTTCTTTAATTTACAAAATCAGTAAATGATACATTTTTGAATAGGAATAAAAAAAAATTTCCTTACTACTACTTTTGAATTTTATACATCAGTAAAAATATAATTCCGATAATCTAAGAGATTCTTTAATAACTATTAGACTGTTTTTTTATAGTAAAAAAATACCAAAATATCTTTTTACTTGTAATTAGAGATTCAGAAAAAAACATATTTAAGGTGAAAATATATTCAAAAAAATATAAAAAAATATATTAATAATATATAAAAAAATAAATTTAAAAATATATACAAAGGTGTCCCATGTGCGTCAAAGGGTTAATTGAATAACAATATAGAAAAAGAAAAACGGAATCAAATGTTATAACCATTTCATTAAAATACATTTTGAGCTGTGTCCACTTTCTCAAATAGGAATTTCGAGGTGTGTCCAGGTTTTTAAACTCATCGAAGATCTATTAGTCATATTTATACCGATAACAAATGACTGTTACTACGAATAATAAAATAACATTTAAATCTTACATGATTTAACATGTTTAAAAATCATATTTAACTAAAAGGTTTTTACTTTAGTAAGAGTCTTTCTTTTTCTTTAAAATTACACAATATACTAAAATAAACTTGTTCAAAAGGCATTTTAAAGTGTTTAATTAAATCTAAACAGTTAATAATTCAAACTGTAACGAGTTACTTTGTGAAATCTTCGATATGATTAACATTTAACAATCGATAATTAATGCCATTTACCAATTCACGACTATCAACCAATCATTTCAAATGATTGCAATACTGAAAGCAATTTATCGATCCGATACAGCCATAGAAATAAACTTATCAAAATCTAAAATACTCTCATTAGTTAACAATGCGAAGCATTATCATTTGGTTACGATAATTAGATGTGCCAATTGCTTGACCCAAATTCTAAGCTCTTAGGCGTCTAAAATGTTTATGTAAATTTTACTAAATGTTAATGGTTTCTATTGAATGAGTTTAAGCGACAGTTTAATTAACAAATCAAAATTAATTATATACAAATACAATCTGGCTTGTTGTAATGGCAATCTTTTCTTATAAAATATCATATAATTATTACAAATTATTTGACTGAAATTAACTTGGATGAATTCAGTTCTTAAGAACTAAGTGTGATATACTAGTACGGTATCAGTACTAACCTGGTAGTACTGATATCTAACGTTTAATATTTTATCTTTTCAGAAGCATAAGTAGAACATTCATTAATATTGATATACAGTGGGGAAAAAACGGGACCACGTTGAATAACTTTTCATCTAATGATCGGATCTTCATGTTCTAGGATTCAACCGTAATAGCACGAGGGAGTGATCTCAAATATTCTAATTAATAAATGCAGACTATATTTTAAATTATAAAATCTGACACAAAAACGTTCTTTACCTGAATAAACATGTCTTTTTTTAGACGGTTTTGGATTTTTCACCCCAATAATTAAAAAGGGGTTAGCTGCAATCTGGGAAATAGTCAAAAGAGAGCTCCTAAGTTTTGACCCATTAATGTTAATTTTACTTTTTGCGTATTATTCTTGAGGACTTTTTAAGCGAACTGAAAAAATTTTACACACAATTATAAAATTCCTTTATCCAAAGATAAACGAATTACACAAAGAAAAACGTGTACACAAAGATAAAAGCAACTTTTAGTAAATATTTATTATTTTTTATTATTTTATTTAAGAATGGTCAAAAAAGTTTTGAATTGTAAAACAATTTTTTGCACGATTTAAAAAATATAATTTTACATGGCGAAATACAAAATTTAAGCAAAACCGGTTGAATATTTCCTGAGAAATTGTCACGTTTTTGTACGTTTGAAAAGTACGTATTTGTGCCTGATTTTGAAACTTAAAATATCGTCTGCGCTTATTAATTAGCGTATTTGAGGACACCTTCACTATTAAGATTGAGTCCTATAACGTGAAGATCCGATCATTAGTTCGAAAGTTATTCAGGGTGGTCCGTTTTTTTTAACGTACTGTACACAAGCTTTAAATGTTATTAGTTTAGATTTATAATAGATGCGATAAAACAATGTAGAACATCAATTTAACCAATTCGTTCAAATCATTAGTTTTATTTTAGATCAAACAATGAATGATAGCAAAAATAGCCTTCGCTCAAATTGATCAAAATTATATTTTAAACATAAAAATAAGCTACACTACAAAGAGTAGATGAAAATAAAATAATTTTAAGGAATGAATAAAAAACGCGCTGGAATTGAATCACACAAAGAAAGTATTGGGGTTAGTTAACTTTCATGATTCTCTCTAAGGTAAAAGATTAATTTAAAAAATAAAATATTTTGAACAGGAGGAACATTGAAATAATGAGACAGAATATTAAGTTAATCACTATATTCCAGTTTATTATGACTTGATTAAACACTATGACAATCTCACACCATCAGTCGAAAACATAATACATAATCAATTATTTAAATTGATGCAGTAAAATTCCTAATTATGTCCCAAACTCATTATACAAATATTTAATTTTTCGTTGAATCATTTTACTCATGATGTACTACTCAGATTCCTCCCAGCATATATACTACTCAAAATTAGAAACACGCATTTCTTAGGGGAAAAAAAGAGGCTCTTACACCGGAGAGGGGGAGGCAGCAAATACTCAAAATGTCACACTTCTGAATATTATTTTGTGTGTGTGTGTGTGCTGTTTGACCCCGTCGCCATTCATGAGTGAAAGTTCTTCTTACCGAAAGCGATATTCCCCTCGAAATGGGCAGCTTTTCTCTCCCTAACATTAGGCTTATCTTGTGCTGGTTGCATTGGTGCATCTTTTCTTGACACACATTTAAAGTTTATTCTACAGTTATTGGTTAAGTCCGGGGCGTGCAGAGATTGTCGTGATGTTTTAACAATAAGATTATAAAAATAGTTTTATTTGTTGAAATTCAAGTACAGTGAAAATTGTTTGGAGCATGTTTAAACCCAATATCATGCAAATTTGATTCACTCTTCAATATGGGGCGAATCTTCAACTAGATTGAGTGGTTTAACTTCTCCGGGAAAACGGTTTGATTTAACAACTAATTAAAACTTTATCCAAAGTATCCCTGGTTTCGAAAAGATGTTGTCAGACATCAAACTAAGACAATGTTTGATGACGTGGAAAAGCACTTTTGGGACAGCATTCTGGCTCTGGGGTATCAAGATTCCACAGGAATGGGACGGCCCCCATATTTTTCAGATCTGAACACACGTGATTCATTGTTATGGGAAGATGTTAAATGAACCCTATTTCAGTTCAATTTAAGCTTTGTAATCAAGATTAAAAAGTAAAATAATCGAATACAGCTTAAATCTACATTAACGATGCAGCTAATTTTATCCATAACAGAGTGCAATCTTAGTAAGATGTTAAATGGATTTCAGTTGAAATATAGAATCTTATAATCAAATTTTAGAAGAACGATAGTATAAATTAACTTGACACTACACCGAAGGTGCAGCTATTATAAAAAAAAGGTATTTGTAATATGGTGCATATTTGCTGCAACTTTAATAGGATAATGAGTTTAACCCTATTAAAGTTACCTCTATTATATTATACCTTTTACTAAAGTTACCCCTATAACGTACGTATACCCTATTATTATATATTTAACCTCATTTCCTTTCAAGCTGAAATATATGTAGTATTCTATATAATCAATTTTAAGATAAACGATAATCAAATGGAACTTAACACCATATAAAAACATTTAATTTGTGTGATATTTTTAAATTTGCTGTACACTTCATTTACAACACGCTCCGAATTGACTAACAGCCATACAGTAAAAAGACAGTAATTAATATTTGAATGAAATTTAAACATAAAACTTTGAAAAAATATGTTTGTTACTTTTCTCTAGAGTAGTATTACTTATAAAATTTAAACATTTAAATGAATAAAAATATTAAATGTTATAATTTAAAACTGATAAGATAAGTATAATCTAATCTCTTCCAAGCTGTCAGATACTTTTTCTTACACTATAAGCAAAAATAAATAAATAAATAAAAGAATTCACAAAAGAAGAAGAAAAAACGCATTCAATATATACAAAGGAAAACTTATTCTATAGTTTAACTAAACCTTAGTATTGCTTAAACAACACTATTGAAATATAATGATTAATTTATTCTACAATAGAGCTAAAAATGTGACAGAAATAGAAAATGGCAAGTAGTTACTCATTCTATTTCGAATCGATATGCCATTACAATTTTACCCGATATCCAATGTGAATTGCCTTCATTATTAATGATGGTATTCTTCGAACAACGAGAGATAAATTGTATATGCATCCAATGAGATGTTTAAAAGGTCAAGACCAATATTAAACCGGAAGATTTTGGAGAGTTTTCGAGCTATAAGGATGTTTAAAATATTGAGAGAAAATGTTTAATGATACCCCACCTAAAGATATTGTCTCTGTAAAGTAATTAATCTATGACTACTTCAAAATGATGGGGCATAACCGACTATTATCCCGAACTAAATTAACATTTTGAGCTTATAAAAGACTCCAAAATATTACTTTATTTTTAGAAACGATTGTACTAAACTCTACTCAACTCAGAAGCAAATTTGAACTATATCGCTCAAATTTGGTTAAATTTCAATAGGGGCTAATTAGAACTATATAATCAAACAAATGAAATCTTCTTAAACTTCATTAAATCATAATAGGGTTCAATTTGTAGGGAAACTTGATTTAATTATCTCTTTTATTAAGAATACAGCACATTTGCACATATTATGGATCATGACACTAAAAATGAGGTTCAACTTTTCTTTTAAAGTACTGAATAAGGAAAAAAACACACTAATTTATCCTAATTAAATTAACAATTTAATCTTTTAAAGTATTGTAAAATATTAGTTTGTTTTTAGAAAAGATATAGTACTTATTTGTTAGAAGTTTTAGAGCTGAATCGTTGAAATTTGCTGCAACTTCGATAGGTTGCTAATTTGAATGTTATTATCGTACAAATGAAAGTTTTTTAAGCTTGATTTCATTATAATAGGATTCAATTTGCAAGAAAACATGATTCAACTTGTCTCTTGGTTGTAGCACATTTGCACGGTATGATGGCTCACTGCACTGATGATATGGCTCAACCTTTCGTTAGGAAACGCGGAATAAATAAAAAAAACATACCAATTTTTCCTAATTAAATCAACTTTTTAATCTTTATTTGTTTGTTTTTTGAAAAGATACAGTACTGATTTATTAGAAATTTTGGAGCGTATTGAAAAATTATATCATTCAAATTTGCGGCAACTTGACAAGTTGAATGCGAGGGCAAGTTGATAAATATTTTCGGGTAAATTAACATTTCCCTAACTTGATTACATTATGCATTGTTAGAAATTTTTGGAAAAATTGTTAAACAACAATTTATTTTACCACATTCAAATAAAATAGTGAAATAACCATAAAAAAAGATTGTATTCAACTGTTAACTGGGAGTAAAACCGTTTATTAACTATTTTCATTAAATACGGTTAAACAACCAGAATTTTATCCCTCAACTAGGTCTACCTAATGAAGCCACTGATTTCCTTATAGCCGGGTACATATTAAAACCGAGTAGGCTAATCTGACAATTTCATGACCGACAGAATGGGGTTTCAAATCCCAGCGTTAACACCATAATATTTCCTTCCTATGGAGACATTCCAGTGTTCTGCACTCTCCAATTTGTGAGCCTGGACTACTAGAATATGATACTCTCCTTCATGCATAGATGGCATACCGCAAAGCTGTTTAATACAAAAAAAGTATAGTATTTCCCATCTCTTACGATAGGTAAAACAAACTTATAAATAATTAAGCCACATGTCATGGTTCATTTGATAAAACACAACTTATCCCTAACCTAACTCCAATATCCGTTACTTAACAAAAAGCTTATCTCTAAATGTCCAGATATATATCTTTTTTAAGGTTTTGAGACCTTGCATGTTGTAAATGGTTAAAAATGGTTTTTCTACCCTACTAGTTTGTAAACGGTTTTAAAACAACCGTAAAGGTAAAAACTGTTGTTTACAGTAAACTTTACGATTAAATGGATGGACAGATTGTAGCCAGTTATTTTACCGATAAAATTTATTTAATAAAACACATTTAAACGAATAAAACAAAGCAAAATAATAATAAAAATATTTTATCACAAAGAAAAGAAAGGCTAATAAATTCACGGTAAGTTTCGAATTATATACTTTCTGTAAATAAACAAGAAATTTTTTTCAATGATTTTGGATTTTTTACCCTCAAAATATAGGAGTATGGAAAGAATGGTTAAGTATTATCAGTCAAAAGAAATTGTATCATAATAGTATCATAAATGTAATTTTTAATTTTTGTGATTTTTGTCATATCTTAGTGACTAATTTCGAAAAAAAAAATATTACATTTATAAGAAATTTGATTCAACATTATAAATTATTTTAATAAATATAAGAAAACATCAATGATATTTTCTTATCAAAAAAGATGATCATTGCACGTTCTGCTAGATAATCTGAATGATCAACGTAATCGTGGTACAATGGTGGATTACGTCACCAAAGTAGTATTACTAATGTTATCTGAAATCACGTGCTTTTTCTTCTTCGTAATTCTTTTAAAATTTGATTCTATAAATCTAAATAATTTAAAATCAACTGTTATTAAAATAAAAAAAAGTTTCGTACGAAAAGGCAAAATTAATGTAAAAATGGTACAAATTCGTTTAAGAGTGCGTAAAAAATATGCAACTATTACTGTTATCAATAACGCTTAATAATTTTGATAATTGGTACTGACTGAGGTAAAATAATAAGCTATGTACTAAAATGCAAAACTCATGGAGAAAATGTACTCATTTGTTATGGAGAACCGTAAAATGCTTCCATACTCTTATTGACACCGTTGATGCTTAAGTTTGGTAGTAGGCAGTACTGGCATAATGGAAATTGATGCAGTTTTTAACATGTACCAAATATTCTCTTATATATCATGACATATAAGAGTATATTTTATAAATACAAAGTATTTCATAAGTAAATTTGGTGCCTATTAAAGCTGCATTAATACTGTACTTTTTTATGATAGATACTGAGGAAATAGTTTTGTACGGCGTTATGAAGGTATAAGTGCAATTGGATTCGAAATTTAAAATATCATGAGCTGTCTAGAGCAACAGCATTATGCCAGGTGATACCATATACAGTTAATTTTTATTTTGATCAAATGAATGGCTAAGTACTTGTTTTGTTCGATCTAATAATGTAAAACCAACAAGAAAGGCAAGAAATAATAATAAATAAAAAAACATTGGAATTTTTTAAGCTTTATTATTTGTGTCGGTATTTGTCTTCTGGTTTTGTGCACAATTTTGTAATGTTGTTCTGTACTGATTTATGGATGCAAATTTTTTTCACCCCTTACTAAAAACGGATATTCAGCTTATTAGAAATATTAAGGGGAGCGGAAAGTAATGTCGTTTGGGCGCATTAAATATTCGTCAGTCTTAAAAGTCAATTCTTTTTTATCTCGATCCATTTCGATTCATTTTCGATCCGGTAAAAATCTTGATAAAAATAAAATCTTGATAACAAATATCAAATGCACCGAAACGACATTACTTTCCGGTCCCCCTAATATATTAATCGCAATATCATAAGGAAAAAAAAAATATCTATAGTGTACCGTAAAATTAATTTTTTAAAAATTTGCCTTTGTTAAGATGCCATAAAAGTTAGAATAACAAAATAATAATAACCGATATACATTAAAATAATGAGTAACAAAATTATTCAAAGGACTTGAACCAGTTTTCTCTAAGACACGTATCCTATTAAAAAATATATTAATCACAATATCAGAAGGGAAAATAGCAGATGTATGTAGGATACTGTAAAGTTTATTTTAAACGTGCATTTTTTAAAGAAAATGTAGATGTTTTTATAACTAAATAAACATAACCGAAATATAAGAGATGATGAAAAGCAAAATTATTCAAAGACTTGTAACAATTTTCTATGGCATGTATCCTATTTAGAAATATATTAATCACGATAAAGTAACGAAAAAAAAAAAGAAACTAGAATAAGGGGAGGGCAAGGTTTAACCTTTGGTAAAAACAGAATCTGGAGAGAAAGGAATTGGATTAATCTGTGGAGCGTAAAAAGGGCATTTGGCGAAGATTGGCAGGCAGAGAGATAATGTGGAAATAGAAGATATTTTTGTTCTTCTCTTCATCAGGAGTCATGAAAAGAATAAACAAAATACTTGACATTCCAAAGAAAGATGGATCGGCCTATTGGCGACGTTTGACTACCGAAGATGACAGACATGTCCCAGTAATGGTAAACAGAAATCTTTAACTAAAGTGTTCATAACTATTAATAAAGTTGCCAAATGTAATGAGATATTTTTGCAAGAGTCAGCCTCTTTTTCATAATTGGGCATGGCAGGTATGGCTGGATATTTGACTTTTTATATTTTTTTTAGAAATTTTCAGGATATGTTCTTTATGTAAAACTATTGGGCATGGTATTTTCACTCACATTGAGGGAGGGTGTTAATTCATAAATATATTAATATTATATTTATAATGGGCCTGAATCACATATTTGAAAACATGTATTACAGGTTTCAAATAGTGGGATACATACAAGTGACGCAGTGTGGGCATCGCAATCCTGATTGGTTGTTGACACGCGGTATTTGTTTACGTTATCAACTGTTCTTACCATTCTATTTCAAGTTAGCCAATCCCATCAATTATCAATTCTCTTCAGCGTCAAATTCTATATTCTTTCACAAAAATTACAATATTTCCAGTATATATTTCTTAACACAAAGACAGGCACGAAGCTATGTAGAACGCAAATAAACTAATAACGCATCGAAGTTGCTACACAAAACAAAAATATATCACGGTAACAGTAAAATGCGTAAACAAATAATTTAAGTTAAGTAAAAGATGTAAACGAGAAAGAATTATATTTCAACAATTTTTATGAGTGATACAGCTACTAATTCCACGTTATTTAACAATCTGACGTATGTAGTAACTGAGCTCAACTTTAAGACGCCATTTTGCTCAAAAACATTCAGCTGGCTCTTACGTCATAGGTCACATATGTGTATGTTTGTGATCATCTTCTTCTTGAAGTGCAAGTCCCTAATTATTTTTGTATTCAATTACTAATGTACGGGCTTCAAAATTTAGAGCCATATTACATAAATGTAGAACCATACATTTGTGAATTGATTTTGCTTCTGCTGTACTTATGGTTTTTCCCCCCGTAAATTTCACGTTTGTCTAGTTTTAGCAATGGCAGCTTAGGACCTTGAAATTTCAGTTTTTGGCAATTTTAAACTCAAGTTTAAGGTCAAACCAAATTACACTATGCTGAATTTTTTAGGTACCATTCAGTAGCATAAAATCATAGAAATATATACCTTTGTGGATCACTATTTGAAAAAAATTGTTTTATACGATAAAAAAAGTTAAACTCTTTCAGATTTCAGATTAAAAAAATTTCCCGTGTCCATTAAAATATCACTCATCAGGCGAATTAGTATCGAGGTAACAATGAAGTGAAATTAAGGCCAATTAATTTACCAAGAAAATGACGGGAAAAAAAGGGAAAAGCGATTATTGGAAACTCAAATTTTGCAATCTTTATTAATTTTAGTAGTTAGATTATAGAAAATAGTTGTAAGATTGTTATTTTTAAAATTCTTAAAGATTTTTATCCTTTAAAATCCTCTTTCAAGATTTATATCTTTTACAAAATTCTTTATATAAACACTGTAAAAATAAAAACTCAAAAATCATGAAATTTTCTTCGTTTTTGACGAGTACAAAAATTTGTCAGTGAGACGTAATAACTATCGTAACTACTTTGAGGAAGCGATTTTTAAAGAAATATTGCATCATTCTATTTCTTCCAAAATAATAATAATAATAATAGTGTCGAATGTATATAGCGAGATTTGAACCCCTGATCTTCCTGATATTGCCTTACAGACCAGTCGGCCTAATTCGTCACTTTATTTTGCGATTGTATAGTCTTTATACTAGTTTCGTCATTTAAATTAAAAATCTCCGAGTTGAGGAAACATTTTCGCCTGATACGAAATGATTCTCAAATTTAACTGCTAAAAGCTTTATTTCTGAGAGTGAATGATTCTATCGAAACTAGTTGGACCTTGATTCATCTCCCAATCTGTCGATTAGAAACCAGTTAAATATATTCGTTCGGAATAAGTTCGTTTAAAATGTACTACCTCAGTGCACTCATAAAAAGTATTGTCAAAACGACTAACATATGGTAAAATTTACCGTGTTTCTGACTTTGTAAAAGTACGATAATCTCTACCGAAGCAGTTTGGTAATGATTTTGTTAAAATTAGCAATAAAAAATATGGTTTTATATTGGGAGTACAAATAGGTTTCCACCGTTTTCAATCAAAAATTAGCAGTTTATTGCGAAAAAACGATACATTATCTTTTAATTCAAAGTATTCTCCATTACTACTTTTTCCCATCTTTCTGGGAGCATGTCGGAAGAACTCTTCATCTTTCAAGGATATCCACGAATCAACCCATTCTTTGGTTTCTTCAAATGATATAAATTTCTGCTCAGACAGATTATGTGCCATCGACCGGAATAGGCGATAATCTGAAGGGGCAAGTTCTGGCAAATACGGCGGGTAGGGTAAGACTTCCCATTGAAGTGTTTCCAAATAGCAAAATTAATTTTCATGCAAAATAGAGATTCAATGTCTGTGTTCAGTTCATATGAAACCCAACTTCTCTGTTTTTGGATCAATCCCAACGATTTTAAACAATGTGAAATTGCTTGCTGAGTCAATTGTAATAAAGGAGCAGGTTCTTTTTGCGTTTGGGAGTGAATCTTCTTCCGATAATTCTTAAAATTCCTTGTTTTCGTACAATTTCGGCCTTTCCCTGCATTTTTTGTCTTCCACGTCAAACTCACCATTTTTAAACTTCTGAAACCACTCACGACAACTCAGTTAAAGCAACCTCACTATATGCTTCTCCAAGCAATCGATGAGCCTCAGCTGCAAATTTCGTCTAATTAAAGAAGTAAATCCCGCAAATGACGCTTATTTGGCACAAAACTTGACATTTTTGCACGAAAACAATTATGTAATGCTAATACGGAATCACCAATACATTAAGGCTATGTTGTTACCAGTAGAACAAACTTACAATAAGAAGTTTAACACCAGTCAGTTTCTATATAACCTTCTGGTAGTGCCCTTTGTAACGAAGGGCGGAACGTATTCTGCACACTCTATAACAAGTGATAAAATTTGGTAAATGTGGTAAAATTTGATAATTTTATCATGATATCTTAGAGCGCGGTATAAAAACCTTTTATTCTGTTAAATTTACTTTTGAGCTTTTTTTTTTTTTTTTACTAAATGTGTTGTAATAAGAACTATAATTTTGAAAACCAGAAAATTTTCGGGAAAAGCCGTAACCATATATGAATGAAAAAATTACTGAACAAAGGGTTTAAATACCCTATATTTTGGTTTTTATTAGCCAGAATTATGTTTTTTACTACAAAAGTGATTCCCATGCAGCACAATAATTTTACTACATTTTTTTTTCCGAGTGAAGCTACAATTAACACATTTAATGTTTTCCCTCTTTTTAAAAAAAAAAAAAATTATTATTAGATCAAAAGTTATTAAAAGTGAATCATTTTTATATTTTTACCGTCGTTACATATTAAGATTTACAAATGAAAAAAATAAATTAAAAAAAACATTGGGCTCAGAGATCAGACGATGTTTTCATAACGACATCTGCTGCTAAAAAAAAAAAAAAAAAAAAAAAAAAAAAAAACGTTTTCTTAATACCAAATGTCATTTTAACTTTTAGAACTCTGGTTTTCTACCTTTGCTGTATTGATTAAATAAGCCTCTCAGCCCAAAGCTTTGGTTTCAATATCAACACAAACCGCTTTGATCCAGATTGGAATATTTGAGCCAGAATTCCACATGCTTGAATTATTTGTTCCGGGAACAGTCTAAGTAGGCATCGATTTTCTTGAATTTTCTCTTTACTAGGAACTGAATTTGAGGGTTGAGTCTTAAAGGGGTTCAACTTCAGATTATCTGTTTGTCGGGAAAAGGATTACAGATTTACACTGATCTGATGGCACTATATTTAGAATTTAAAGCAGTATTAGGGATGAGATTTTCAAAACTTTTGTTTATGAGAAGCGAAAATGTGTTTACAAAGTTATTTGCAACGGGTTTTACAAAGTAAATGATAATGTAAATTATGCAAACAATCTTAGAGTGTTGTTTCTGTTTAAAGTACGTGTTATTATTTGAAATTTAAAAATCAGGGAAATTTAGCAGGATCATATTCTGCATTTTCGAGCAAACAACAATTGTTTTCAAAAAATAATAATAAATAATTATCTAAATAGAAACTACAGACATGCGACGAAGTTATTTGTAATTTGGATTTTTGTATAAAAATTCCGTATCAAAATAAACTTTAAGACTTAGATTTTTATGCAAAGGATTTGTCATTTTCCAAACAGCTTCGAATAAACGTGTGCTGTTTTTGTTTGAAGAAAGAGTTATTGTTTGAAATAATAATTAAAGGTAGAAATTGGGTAAAATTAATGTCGGCTTTTTAATATAGTATTTTTGAACAAGAAATAACTAAGCACAAAAAGTCCTATGAAAAATTTGGTAAAATATATTTTAATGACAAGCCACACAGAGAAAGAGATCAAAACTACCATAAAATGGCAAAATGTACCGTGTTTTTGGCTCTATAGAAATATCATAAATAAGGTAAGTGTTACCCATACACCTTGTTAATGATCGTGGTAAAATTAATAATAAAATATAGTTTTATAATATGTAATAAAATTTAGTAATTTTATCATGATTACCTTAGAGTTAGAGCATGTCATAAAAACCATTTATTCAGGTAAATTTATTTTTCAGTATTATATTTTTTTACTAAATGTATTGCGATAAGAACTATAGTTTTTAAAACCAGAATTTCTGGTATATACATGGAAAAGTTATCAAATGAATGGTTAAAATACTGTATTTTTGAGTTCTATTACCATAGTTATTTTTTTTTATTACCAGAAATGTCATTACCATACATATGGTGATTTTATCAGAAATTTTTTCAGTGCAAAATTCAACAATGAAGTAAATACAATAGTACTTTAAGTACAATAATATCTTAAACAACGGTTCAGGATAACAACAAAACTGAAGTGACCGAAATCAGTGCAGAGAAAGTCTCTGGAGTGTCAATATCTTGATATAATAATAATGTTAATTATCTGGAAAAAACTTAAACACATGTTGATCTTATTTGAATTTTTGCTTAAAAAATACAAAATAGATAAGTTTTAGTGAAATAATTATTTGAAAATTATTATCCTCTAGAAATAATTACTCGTTTGCAGAACTTTTGCATTATTTTCTATATATAATAATAAACTCGATCATGTGTTGTTTTTGTTTGAAGTACCTGCTGTTGTTTAAAAAAAATATAAATAAACACTAGTATTAGTCCCGGGGTGAATTCGGGATGTAAACTTTCCTTCATTTAAAATTCGGTTTCTTAATGTTAATGAATGGGAAAATAGTGCGCGCACTTAAAAAATCAGTTAAATTTACAGAAAAAAAAACTGTTAACTGATGTGCTAGTATAAAGCCGTTAATTTCACTGAAAAAAACTGTTAGCTGATGTGTTAGTATAAAGCCGTTAATTTCACTCAAAAAACTGTTATTAAAAGTCGGAACTCTATTTTTTACGTAGATAAGTACTTTTATTTAAACAAACAAACGCTGTTCTTTTAACAAAACAAAAAAAAACTCTGTTATTTTAAGGAAGAAACTGTATAAAATAACCATTTTTGTCGATGCAAGTGGAGAGCAGAATTTGCACTACCAGTTAACACAGAATTAGCCTCATCCGAGTCATCTCATTAGGTGACGTCATCTCACTCTGTCTCCTCATTTACTGCAGCTCCAGTTAGGAAGAAAAATCTTAATTATTGAAAACAAATTTAAGTGTAAAAACGTTTGTGGGGGAAAACTAACATGAATTAAACTAACAGGAGCCATCGAATAATGAAATAAAACTAAATTGCCAAAATAAACTATTTATCAAAAACTTTCAAATAAAAACAGCCATAGAATATACTTGAATTTCCAAAATAGCTGAGAAAAGGAACTATGCTCCCTGAAGCTTACATAAGAGCTAAAGTAATAAAAATAAAATAAAACCTTGAAAAATTCGACGATTGGATTCTAAGGTAAACACGCTATATGAAATCGCTAATCCAACTGACAATCAGACAAAATATTCCAGTTAACATGAGTTTCACAGCGCATGCGTTACAAAGCAACAAATAACAAATAAAAAAAGATTTCTTCTAACAAGTTATTGTTAAATTATTCATCTACTGCTGAACAACGTTTAAAACTATGTTGGCCCAACTTTATTAAAATGTCTGGCAATTTAACTTACCAAAAAATTATATGTAAAGACAGATCAAGAAGGGTATCATCAATTCGACAATGAAGTAGAATAGCAATTTCATTCATACGATATTCAATATCATAAAATGATTTTTAAAAATAATGAAGTTGTCATACGGTAAGCAAATTGCATAGCGAAAATTAAAATTGTAATTAAAAGTTTTAAACCGTTTATGATTGAGATGTAAAATAGAAAACTGTTTTGTGAAAAAAAACAGATTTAAACCGTCAAATGCACAGAGAAAGTCTGTAAAAAAAAACGGGAATTATTTTCAGCGCGCGCGTAACAAGTAAAAACAGAAAAATCTGTATTTACTTTTAACAGTTATTTCACATAAGATAAAAAAAAAATTTCCTCTAGAATTCACAATTAATTTTTATAGAATAGATGGAAAATTTCTGTACAATTTTTCACATGAGCTATACGCATTGAAAGTTATCGACCTATCTTCAATTTATTATATTCAAACTTATGTTGTTTAAAGTATAGATTGTTTAAAGAAAATAGCTATTCAAATAGTTTTATAAAGCAAGTGATTATTAAAGTGATACCTGTCAACTTGACTTCTTGTCTACGTTAACCCCTATACTCAAGATCGAAAAATTATCTGATATGATAAAAAGAACAAAACTTTTACAGTCTGATCACCTGCTTATTTTGTATGTTGATCACTGAAATAAATTTGTCTACAATTGTTAGGTGAATGCTATTCAAAACACTTTATGAATTGATCGAAGATTAATTGATTCACCGAATTGGTGAAGAAGTAAAATTTCTTGCGACATAAGAAAATTATTAATACGATTTTTGTAATAATGATTTGTACACAATAAATATTAAGGTTGAAATTTATAGGGTGTTAAGTTTTCTAATTGTATATTTGATCTTGCGTGCTGATATTTCAAGAAATTATTTATAATTGATAAACTGCATGCAACACTAATCAATTATATTTAATAACTAAATGAAAAACATGTTGTATTTAAGAGAAACCTCTACAAGTTGACCATCTATTGTACATATTGTATTGTATTGACTACCGATTGTATGTGTTGCGCCAACTGTTATAAGTTGACCACCTGTCTAAGTTTATTACTAAACCAATACACCACAAAGGGAACAATGTTTCATTTTGTTTAATAATATAAGATACTTGTTGCCATTGTTTAAATTAGAAATTTTCGTTCAAGAACTGTAAAATCAATGTAAATTTTTTGCTGAACAAATATGAGTTTTCCAGTCTACATTATTTTTAAGAAACTATAATTTATTTATAAGAGGTTAAAAACGGGTATTTATAAAGTAAATAATGAATATATATTTATTTCTCTTATGTAGCATAAAATCGTAGCTATTTTTCTTTTTAGATTGACATCACTTATAGTCATCTACAAAAATTTCTTTTGTTAGATTGTCTTAAGTAATAATTCGAGAAGTGTTAAATAATTAGTTATACGTCAAGTATTAGGGGAACCGAAAAGTAATGTCGTTTCGGTGCATTTGATATTTGCTATCAAGATTTAGTTTTTAATCAATAATGTATTCACACTCTTTAGCAACAACCTTTCAATGCCGGATCGAAAATGAATCGAAAAAAAAAAAAGAATTGATTTTTAAGACTAACGAATATTTAATGCGTCAAAACAACATTACTTTCCGGTCCCCCAATATATGTGCTTAGATTAATTTTGTTATGTTGTCTTAAGTGATAGTTTCAGCATTGCTAAATAGTTATTTATTAAACTTCTGATTTAGAATAATTTTTCAAAAATAAAAACTTAGTTACGAAGTAATTATTTAGATTTCTTTTTGATCGTTTCACAGTAGAAATTTTAAACAATAAATGGTGGTGCTGTCATACTGACTTATTGGTGACAGAGTTACTAATTCATATACTAATTAATGGTGCCTTTTTCAAACGAAGCATTATATATATATATATATATATATATATATATATATATATATATATATATATATATATATATATAATATTTGTGTGTGTGTGTAATGTTAAAAAAATTATATATTAAATATAATCCATAAATAGAGCTTATATCTAACGCGCAATCATTTAAAACCTTTCCCACAAAGAAAGTAATGATATTGATTTAGTTATCTTAGAAAATGTGTGTTTTCAGTAGCTTGGGAAATTGATCAGTCCCACGTTACTAAAACGTATTAATATTTAAATATATTGTCCAGAAAGATATAAAAACCCTTTTTCCAAGGTCAATTCGTTCTTCTCTATCTATCCACCAGCATGTAATGTTCTCTTACTTTAATAAAATTCTATTATTTTCTCCATGTTCCTGTATCTTTTTCAATAAGCACGAATTTACAATGCCTTCAAAGCGTAACATATATAATTCTTTTAATATTACATATATCATACAGTAATGGCGACACGAGACGAGGAAGTAGCACAGCATTAGAAAGAGTCTACCTCATCTCACAACAGAGGTTGGAAAATTTTTAATACTTCTGCTGCCTACAATGTCCTAAACTCATACTAATGGTGGTTTGTGTTACTTAATTGCTCCCGGGCAAATTTTAGAAAATGTAATGAAAAGAAAACTTAGGCAATATCACGGACAGCTCTTGAAAATCAAAGTTCTTCCGTGCGGGCAAAGTCGTGGGTAACAGATAGTTATACACTATTTGTTGTTATTCTTTAAACCACACAATATTGTGTTAAAAATTAATATTCCAAATTAAATGATAATGTCAATCATCGGAATAACCTCAAAATGTGTTGTCATTGTTTACAGTTTGAAGTTAGGCTAAAAAAAAAGTCGCACCAAACAAATTTAATTTTCATCTGAAAAGAAAGACATATTCGTCAAATAAAGCGAAACTATTATGTACAATATGTATTTAAGCTTAAGAAGTCATAATTATTATTAATATTATATTTTTGTTGAGGAATATAAATTAAATAAGAATAAAATTTATGGAATTATTCACGATTTTTTGCCAAATGGGTGAGAAAAAGTCTTTTAGAAAAGTGCACTTCGTAAGATAATTTTTAATTTTTTTTAAAAACTCGTAACCAATAATAAATGATATTTTAAGAAGGCATTGTAAAATGCAAATAATAAAAAAAGTTAATTTCTTTTGCTACAAAGTTACTTTCTAATTTCACGATAGCTTGAAAAAACATTACTCAATAATTCAATAAATAAATGAAAAATGAAATTTAAAAATCATCATTATTATCATTAAGCAAAGGGACTTGTTCGGGTAACAGTGAAATGATGAAATGACAAATGTCTTATAAATCAATTATAAAAAAAGATTTTAAAAAATATTTTAACCATAATAGTAATATTAAATTATTTATATGCAAATAAATACACATGGGATACAATATGTGATTTACACTTCATTCATATATTTTTCAGAGTAGAATGGAAAGAACAAAAGATATTTCATAAAAAATTTTTAAAAAGAAGATTGCATCTAACGGAATAAGGGGAGTTACTTTTTTTAAAATGAAAGGCAACTTATCAAAATCTGGATATAAGTTACAAATAATAAATTGGTTAGATTGATCATTGTATATTGTAACACTCTATTTTGTATAACTCAATATTGTATTACTCTATATTGTATGATTCTCGGCTACTGCGGTTTTTCTAGTTTTGCTTTTAAACGTGTCTTTCCATTTTTCAATAACAACTTTACATTTTCTGATTCAAATGACTTTTGTTTCCTCGTTCACGTATGGCAAGTCTTGATAATGGTAGCATATTATCGAGCGCTCGAACCATGCCGACTTTTATTTATATCTTAATATTTTTGTAGCAAACGAAGATTTTAAATCTTGAATTATATCTTTCGCCTTCAGTTTCTTAGGACTATTCATTTAATATTACTATCTATTAGTTTCATTTGTTACACGTAAAAAATTAACTGGCAATATTTATCTAGTGTACCAAGTTCAAGTGGATGAAATTAGTAATATATTATTCTGATTATTTTTTAGTATGCTAATTGATTTATATGACATTTAATACATATGATAATATTAATTAACATAAAAACAAATAATTTTAATAGGTTAATTAATTATGATTTTTTATGTATATGTTAATTGATTTATCATTAATATATTAACTAATTTAGTTAAATTAGAGGATAAATTGTAAATCGCAACTGTTTCTTGCCGGTAAAATATTATTTTCTGAATAGATCAAAAAAATAACTGTTACAATACACCGATAAGTTAAATAACAGTTTTCAATACCAACTATTTTATCATCAAATAAGCCTAACATGAAATTATTAGTTCTTTTATGACTCGAATAAAGGCGATTATTCAAATAATGAATTACGTAAAAGTTACATGATTGATTTGGCATTTCGAAGAAAATTAGTTTTCCTCAAAGAAGGCCGTTCCATTGTTTTGGAACGTTCTTTACTAGTATAAATCTATCGTCTGCAGGTTTCCCGCCATTGTCTCTCTATTGGTCATCCAAAACCGCTTTTCACCAAAATCAGCCACTTTCATCTTCACTCCGTCGTTAAATTTGCTTTCTAAGCAATAAATAACGTTCGAAGATGTTTTATGGCCTTCCCTTCGCCATTGAAAAGAACACCCGTGAGGAAGATGTTGTCTCGAAGATGTTAACCACCTTTTTACTCTTCTTTCAAGAGAACACACGAGGATAGAAAGCAGAGGTATTAAATAATTTTCTTTGGCAGCAAAGCAAAGTCGTTTGCTAATGTGAAAGAAGACTAAAATCATTGGAAGAAACGAAAAAAAAAAAAACGTCTATAAAGTCAAAATAAGAGGTATAGAATAAATTCAAAATTCTTTAAACCTAAACAAATTTTTAAATAAAGATGTTTTTTACTCTCAAACGAATTAAAAAATGTTACTTAACTATCTTTAAATTATTAATTACAAAAAAATATTAAGCGATTACTTTCAAAGTTATAACTAAAACCATACTATAACTCCCATTTTCTTAGAAATGTTTCCGAGTGTTTTTATGACAGTAAAGCTATTTTACTTTAGCTGTCTGAAAAACATCAAAGAGTTTTAAAAAAAAAGTAAGACAGACATATATGGATCCCTCGTGCTGTTTGAGGAACTTACTCTATATTTTTCACCAATCTTAAGCATAGTTTCTATTCTCATAAAAAAAAATGGCGCTGCTAATAGAAAGAACAACGAAATAATTCTTTTTGTCGCATTTCAAACTATTCCAACTAAAATATTAACGCATGTGTTTGTTAATTGGTTTTTAGACTATAAAACGCTGCTACTACAATTTTTAAACCATTGTTGCATAGTTTTTCTTATATAGTAGCGCCATCTGTTTTCACACTTAGTAAGTAATTACGAATCTTTGTGAATCTAAAATTACTAGTTTCTTAAACATAACGTTTCCTTTTGCTTTTATTTTAATAGATTTTTCAACGAGTCATTTTCGAGACTCCTGTTATTTTATCTTAAAGTTGGAATGCAAGTTTGATCTCCCTTCTAATTGTATCCAATATGACATATTTATGAGCCAACGGTAAAGGTTTCTTTCTGAGAGAAAAGTATTTTATTTCCTCAGTATAAACGAAAAAAAAAATTTATGAATCCAATTTCCTTGTTCAGTAAGTAGCTTATTGATATTTTGTAATAATTTTATCTCACGTCACTCATTTAAATGTGCTCATTGAACCTAGTTACCAAATTATAAAGTCAGAAGTATTTTTAAAACATTTTTAAAAATTATTTTATAACAGCTTTACTGGTCACATCATAATTGAGGATTGTGCCTTTTTTATAAAATTCTCCATATGCTAATATCTAAACTTATCAGTAGTTTACTTAGTGCAATTACTCCATATTTTTAAAAAATCAATTAAAATATTTTGTTAAATCAATGATGTTGTTTTTTTTTCATTTGTTTTGTAAAATTTATTTTTTTCTATCAGAATAAGATTGTTGTGTTGCAAAGCAAATCTGTTAAACTGAAAAACAAAATCGAGTCATTTAGTTAAATATCGATATTTTCTAACGAAAATAAAATTTCATTGACACTCGGCAGTACAGTTTATCCATAAATCTTTTTAATTTAAATTTTGAAAGATATAATATTAATTAAAAGAATGTCCTTACTTTTTTTCTTTTTTTGAAGGAAAAAAAAATTAGTAATAAACTTAAAAAATGTTTTTTTTAAGTTTCATTATTTTTTTAGAATTGTGTCAGTATTTTAAGTTTGTAGGAAAAATGCCCAAAACCTTTAAATACATGTATAATTCCTAAAATGCATATAAAAGTCTTAAGATAAATATAATGTCTTATGTATTTATTCATAGGACATTTTCTTTCTAATTTAATTGACTTTAAAAACAAATATTTAAATATTTACAATCTAATTTATATTTTATAAGCTTGTTAAAATATATTTAGAAATTATTTAGAGAATTTACAATAAATAGATACTTTTTACAAAAAAGTTAACTGGTATTTTTTTTAAAAATAACTTCAGCTACTACCATTCTATTTCTACTAAAATTACTTAACTATTTGACAGAAACAATAACGGAGATGGTGCATCTTTCAGAACAGTTATTTAGTACACTGTGAAAAATTTTGGAAAAAAATAAGGGGAAAAAGTGCTGGCACCTTGAGTGCAGGAGCCGTAAAATCTAATTTTACCTTAAAATTTTATACCGAAATTTCCTCAGCAATGTTTATCTAATTATAGTGTTTCATTTATTTAACAGTAAATATTACTGTATAAAAGTTACGGTATATTAGATTTTCTTTCCGTGAAATTGTACAGTTAAAAGGGATTTTACGGTAAAAAAGTTGTCATTCCTTTTTCAGAGTAGATAACATTATTATATCCGAGTGCCACGTTTGTTATTGTTTGTGTTTATTTATTCTGTTGTTTCTCCCTTTGTGGTGAGTGGTCTTTTGTAACCTTGGTCATTGGAAATAAAAATATAAAAAAATATCCGAGTGTAGTTCATCAAAAGTTTAACTTATGTTTCTAAAACAATAAACCATAATAGTAAGTTGAGAACCTAGTATTAAGCATTGTGTCCTTGTATTAAGATAGTCAAAGTCATCTTTATTGTTTAATTAAAAGTTTTTTAATTAAATATTTTGAATATTTTATTGATATATGAAGTATAAAGTATAGAGTTATGTATGGAATAATATATTGAAAACATGGTATTAGTGATTTCGATCGTATATACGAAATTTTTAGTTCAAAATTTCAAAACCATTTTTTTTCTTTTTTGCATAAATGTGTCTAAGTTTCATCCGTTCAATTTTGTTTTCCAGACGCAAGTAGTTATGGGTGCCAAAAAAATCAAAATAAATAAATGAAGAAAGTAAGAAGCGTTTTACATTGTAAAATTTAATGATTCAAAGTAGCTAGTTATGGTCACCAAAATCGGAAATGACTCAATTCTTAAAATAATGTTCAAAATTAAAAAGCAATATTCTTTCGTGTATCGCTTTATTTTTAACAATATTTGACCATCCGATATAATTTCTTCTCGTGAGATTAAACAATCACATTTAAAATGTTGCGCTAATGTCGGGATTATGATTTCATTAAAAACAGCGTTTTAAAATCACAAATAGTAAAAATGTATTAAAAACCAACACGCGTTTCAATGTCACAATAGTACATTTTCATCAGTGAAAAAAAATCCGATAAAAGAGATGATAAAAAGATAAGTGAGCTGATAAAAGACCTGTCGTTTACCCAACTGATGAAGATGTATAACAACAAAGCACGTCTTGAGTTTTAATACATTTTTACTATTTGTGACTTTAAAACGTTATTTTCAATGAAATTCAATCAAATTACAAAAAATACTCTCGCTATTTTATAACCTTGGCTGTTGGTGTGTTCATATAATATATAGGTTAGGATAAAGACCAAATGGTTTGTAATTTAAATTTTATTGGAATCATATTTCATTTATTACATTTTCTTAAAAACATATTGAAAATTTATGAAAGGATATTGAAAATAAAAAACAAACTATTTTTAAATCGTAAGAGATAATGAATTAAATTCAAATGCATAAAGATATCTTTTTGATAACACAAAAATAAACTATTCAATATGTAGCGTAAAGGGTATGATAAATCCTGCTATTTTAAGTATATTATGGAAAATAATAAGAATATTAAAAGTCAATTAAGCTTTATAAATAGAATTTCAGTTCGTTTAAACATAAACCTAACTTCATTCACGCAATCTAACAATAATGGCTCGAATTTACTTATTGATTAAGGTTCGTAAAACTATACGAAAACAGAAGGCGATTGCATTTTTCTTTTTAAAGCACAACATGATTGTTTCCAAGGATGTAAAACTGCCATTAAAGAAAAATGCTGTGTAAATATAATCATTTAATCAATATGGGAACCACTTGGTTCAAATTTGGCGCTAAGTTGCAATTTAAAAATTTGTTTTGTGCCAAACTCTATGAGAAACTAAATATTAAAGTTATAATTAAAGTAATTTTAAGACTAAAAAATTATTTTATTCAAGAGTTTTCTTTGTTTAATTTTTAAAATAGTATGCATTGATTTTAATCGTCAAAAAAATGACAAGAAAGAAACACCAACATTAAGAACATTAAATACTGTCTATTTTATTGGCTATTTTCTTGAGTATACTGTTAGGACCACACAGTCCAAATTATAACAAATAATTTTTTCTGCCCTCACAAACATAACTTTGTTTTGTGACTTACAATAAACAAACATTTTGAATAGGCTTTTATGTAATAATAAAATTCTTAGCTGTAAGTAGCAGTGTTAGTTTTAAAAACGCCTTTCTTCATAATTGCTTGACAGTAGAAGCGTTAAAGTGTTTTATAATTATACATTATAACCTTAACGTCAAAAAAATTAATAAAAAATCGAAGAAAAATATTCGTAAATATTTAGTGTTTTGTGTTTGTTTTGCGCTTTGACTTTGTGTTTTGTTTTGAATTCAAAATAAGAAATGTATTTAAGAGCAAAATTGTATTTCTCATTAAATAACACTAAAACATTTTTTTCACAAAATTCTCAATTTTGACTACCTAAATTACTAGGTTACTTAAACTTAATTTGAAAATGATGCATATTTTTAATCCAATACAATTTAAATAAATTAATAAATACCTATTACATAAACACTACACAATTTTTAAAAGCTAAATTGGGCATAGCTATTTCAACGATTAAAAAAAAATTTACCTAAAAAAAAGTATTTATTTAAAAAAAATGATGCTTGAAAAGATATTTAGAACACGTAGAAAGGTTTTTAATAAAAACTTTAAAACAATATTAAACAAACTGCAAACGAAGAATTTAAAAAAGTATTAATCTTAATAATCGTTCGTTGAATCTTATTCTTTAGATTTGTTTACATTTTTAATTTTTTAACAATTTTTAAACAGATATGCGCAAGTTAGCTACCTCACACCAGCAAAGATAGTATGTTTTAACTAAGGTCACCTTCCAAATCGCTTATTTGGCGATACTGTTGCATAAAATCAATCTAAAATGATTCATGCATTATTAATCCCTGGAAAATATGCAAACGATTTTTAAAATGTTGCCGAATGGCAACATTTATAGGATATTAAGAATAAAAAAACAAATGATTTTTAAATTGCAAGCGATAGTTCATACATAAATAAATACAAAATCCTTGATTTTGAATTCTTATTTTTAATTTTAACTAAACAGGCGAGATAAAAATAAATCGGATATAATGAAATTACTAAAATTTATTCTGAAGGTTTGTGCGATCCCGTAATATGACGCATTGAAGCCAAGCCCTCATCTTTTACAGTGCTTGGCTACCTTTTCGCCGTCGCCAAGAACGACCGGCACAAGATTAGGGGAAATATAGAGAAGAGAATCATCTTCAACGGAAGAGGTGGAGATGCGAGGAATTGTTCATAGGTGATGTAACGAATCGCGAACGTGAGTTACTCTGGAATAAATCCAAGGTTTTGCTTTTGAAAAGGGTGAGTAAAAAAACTAAATTTTTATTAAGCGTTACGATATTAATGACTTTTCCATTGTGGTATCTGGCACTGTCATTTAAAGGAGGAATGAACAAATTGCACCGGTGCTTATGTACCTAGGAACATTAGTAGTAGTAATCGTTTGCTATCGAACGTTTTTCATTTAATAGTACTGTATTCGAAGTGACATTCAAAACAAATGCAAAACACATTTTTGAAATGCTGTCAGATGTTTTTTCTGGCATAAATTCAGAACTATTTAATGCAAAGAAAAAACCCAGCTAGCTCTATTCTATTTAAAGTTTCATTAAATTCAGCTCTCCCTTTAGAACTGAGAAAAAAATTTTAAAATATATATGATTGCCAATCAAAATAAAAACTCAGCTATATTTTAACTTCAATTAAAATACAAAAGCTAACGTTTATAATAAGAATGTTTATATTTTATTAAATTTCATTACATCACAAACCTATTTTGCTTTAAATATCTTTTTATAAACTTTACTTTGTAGAAATAATGTCTAAATTTACTTTAAAGTTACAATATCTAAATTCAAACTATACTTGTTAAGAGGAGAGAGAAAAAAAACAGCTTTATTCAATAAATAAAACTTATGAGATAATTGAATCCTTTACAATAATTTATTTAATTTATTTGTTAACTAATTATTATTTTTGTTATTTTGTTTAAAAGTCGATAGGTTTAGGATTCAGTCTGTGCGAAATAATGAAAAGAATTTATTTGTCCCATTATATAAAAAGCTTAAATTATACCTTTAAAGTTGGAAAAGACTTGTTTGTATTTGTGAGCCATGCAACTTTTATTTACGCAAATGTTTTAAAAGGACTATATTTTATCATTCTATGAAAATAAAATGCATAATTTCAATTGGGTAACAATAGTTTTCAGAAAATGAGAAGAAAATTGTTAGGAAACTATTTAACTTGCATATTTTTATATTCTAACATTATTTACATAATTACAATATTAATCTCTAATACTAGATTTACTATACTAGACTATGAATTATAGTTTCTATACTAGAATATTAATGATATGTAGATTAGACTAAAGCAAACTATTAATTCGAATTAAAACTTTCGCACTATATTAATTTTATAAATTTAAAACAGTTATTTTCTTAAAAGAAAAATAAGTTCATTTATGTTTTTACAGTGTCTTATTAAAATTGTTAAAGGGCTATTAGCATTGATGGAACTTTTTATCACTGCTAAATAAGCATATTTCCTGAATAATTATTTCTCGCTCTTTCTTTATGTTTATTTATTTTTGGAAGTTCGATTTCCTTAGGATATAATAGTTCATTTAGGAGAAAATAAGAAAAACATATAAGCAAAGGATCAGATAAACAAACAGGCTTAATAAATTCTGCTCCAATCGCAATATTACTTAACAATTTTTGCATCCTAATTAAGTAAACATGTTTCAAAACGTAAGCGTTAATTTGATAAACATATAAATATAAAGAATAATAGGATTTCCTAACTATTACTTACGTATCACTCAGAAAAAGATTTGCTATGAAAATCTGTTTTATACAATTTTCTACAATTAAACTTCAACTGGATTCGCGCGTAAAAATTCATCACATGAATATACGAGGATAGAGAAGTATTTAAAAAAACGAAACTCAATATTAATGTAACGTTTCTAAATAGACAAGTTTTAAACCAAAAATATATGAAAACATGTACACGTAAATTTTAATTAGATACACAAATGGGAAATACATCATATAAATATATAGGTATAAAGAAGTTGTTAAAATGAGAATGAAACTCTAAAATATGTTTTATAACAACCATATTTGAAAACATGTGCTAGTTTTAATGAAATACACATATTGAAAACATATCAGAGAAATTTATAGGGGTACAGAAGTTCTTGAAATAAAATTGAAATTCCAAACATGTTTCATAACAGACATGCATGAAAACGGGCGGTTAAACTTTAATCTGATAATTATATGAGAAATATATCAAATAAATACTATATGGGAGTAAAAAAGTTTTAACAATAAAGCTTTAAAAAGATAAAAGTATATAGTCACTGAAACTCATAAAATTTATAAGCGTCATACGATTAATTGTACAAACTTCTAAAGAAACAGTTTCAAAACCCTTAAGAACAGAAATCCAGTACAACATTTATCGAAACACAAGCATACGTAGTTATGAAAGGGATAAGAAATTAAATAATTTCATCATTTAAAGAATAAGTAGAATGCATGATTCTATAAATACTCAACAAATAAAAAATTCTAATAAGCAAATAATGTTGGTTACTGACTTTTGATTATAATTATAGCAACTAAAAATGTAAGTACTGAAAATAGAAGGGGAAAAAACACATAAAAAAAACATGGCAACTGGCTTGATTAGGGCACAAAATAAAAAGATAAAAAAAAACATATATTTTTGAAAACTAATCCTTTTTTATGAAAATAATTTATACTACAACACCAAACTTGCATGAAATGTAAAGTAGGATAAGACATGCAATCACAAAGTGATTGCGCAGATGCCGCTATTGCGCAGGTTTATTTATGCCACTGTCGGTAATATGTGGAATAAATTTCGTTAATTTCTGACATGTAGTTGCAATTTCCAAAAAGCATTAATGTATAAAATGACACAATATAAACAAAACGACGTATATAGGATAAAACTGCCAATTATGATTTTGTATTCTTTTAAAATGTATTTTTTCTTCTTTTTTTTTTCTTTTTTGTGGAAGGGGGAATATTTTTTACTATATATAGGTACACGAAAATTCTGCATATTTTTTAAAGAGACATTATTTAAAACATATATTTAAGATTCATAATTTTTTATATCTTTTATAGTTCTGAAAATATTATGCATTATTTTGAATAATTTCTTATTTATTCTGAATAAAATATAAATAACAGCTGAAATAAAAGCACATCTAATTGAAAAAAGTACAAGCAAATAAATTATTTTACTTTAGTTTTTTTTTTAAATTAAAAAAAAAAACACGAGAAAACATAGTAATAATCATTCAAAATTTCAGCATTTTTTGAAGTTTAATACGATAAAAAAAACGTATTTAAGTAACATATCGCAATTTCATTAAAATAGAAATAATATTTTTCACGATTTTCAAAAGAATTAACGCCATTTCCTAAAATAATAAAAAAATCCAAATAATTTTTATGATTTTTATGTTCTTTACCTCTTAAATACTTGCCCGATGCACATCTGGTACCTGAGTGTTTTTCTACGACAGCCTTCGAGGTAATCGTGATTCATAATTTTTAAATTCTTGCTCTTGTACAGTCAAATACTATACAGACAAGAGTAACTGCAAATTCAGTATTTTTAAAAACGCGGACGACATGCCCAAAGCTACATTCATGTATATATTGTACGTGGATGGTACTTATCACCATATATAGTACATCGATATAAATATTACTACAAAAATAATTTTAAAAATTTATAAATACATAAGTGATAGTTAAATTATAATTGAACTAAAACGTTTTTAATGTTTTAGAATTTTTTTTTAGTTCGTGAATAATTTGATTCACAATTATGCACGATTTGAATATTTTGTACTTGTAACTATCTGTACTTTGAAATTCGCGATATCTTGAATAGATTTTTTTTAAAGAACACTTTCCTTCATTGAGTCATCAGAAAAATATTCTTTGTAAAAAAAGTTCGATTTAATAAATGTGCCACTAGTTTACTGTGGCAAATTATTTGTCACAGATTATAATTATTACAAGAATCAAACTTGTTTAAATGTTTTCATTCCCGTCTTCTTCGGAAATTTCCTACATACTTACCATAGATTTCACTACAACTAAGTTTTAGTTGGCGACCTCTAATATGTCTGTATTTTTTTCCCTTTGCTTTAAATAAGAACTCTAAAATATATATCTAATAAAATGTCTTTCGATGGATAGAATTTACAAAGGAATTAGCTAATTCCAAATATATAGACATTTTATAACTTTAAAATATTCACAACTTACGTTGAATTTGTCCCTAATTTACATTGATGGTTCTCTAGAAGAGGGATCGGGCACCGCTATACATGACAATATCAAAAGGCCACACATATTCAGGTCATCCTGTAATTTATTTAGGAGTGAGAAAGGGAATTGGCTGCGAAATTTTTCTTTGATCAATTAACCGTCACTGAAAAGGGAAATTTCTTTATTTGTTCAAAACAAAAAAAATCTTTATTTGTTCAAAAACATGACGCCATATAGACTCGAGGGAATTTCGGGGATTTTATTAATGAGAATATTTCTAAACATTATTACCAAATAACCTTTTAATTGGAATATTGATTATTTATGGCTCCTTGTGAAAAAATTGCTTAAAATAATAAAATAAATCTATTTTAAGCTATGAATTTATGTAGACAGACACGCATGAAACATTCTATATTAAATGTAAAGTTAGGCTGATGATTCCATGCCCGAGATAACATTTTTATCTTTATCACAATAAAATAGCTTCAAATATTAATATGTTTTTTTTAAATAATTTTATTCTTATTTCTTATATTCTTTCTGTTTTCCTATATGATATTTTAACAACAGTTAAAATAATTTAGGAAATTTTTATATTGAGCATAGATTTTTATAATAAAGATGGGCACTTTTTGAAATACATTCAAAGAAAAATATGTAAATCCTTAATGCTTACATGATACATATTTTACTCTGAATGTATTTTTATTAACATTCAGAGTAAAATTTGTTTCTTCTGAAAGCATTGCAAAATATACATATCGTAATTATTCTTTATTAGTTTAATTGCAATATTCTTTAGACATAATCGCTTTAATTAAAAGAAATTATACTTTTTTTAAAATTAGGTTCTAAATATTGATGGATGTAAATGTTATAATAATAAGTAATAATGTAAATTAAAAAAACTATCGATGTAAAGATTCAATGGAATGCCTAATTATAATGTGTTACTTATTACACATGATACTTAAAATCATATGAGATTAAATAAATATAATTCATTTTTTAAATGGGCAGATTACTAAAAATGATTTTTAGTATCGTATTAATCCTTAATTAGTTCGTTATTTTTAATTTCCTTACATTTCTTTAAGGATTTTTTTTAATGGCGGGCACTTGGGATGTTTTCTTTAATGATAAATTCTAAATATAGTTCAATAAATAATAAATCGTTCTACTAAAGACTCAAATTCTTTAATAAACATTAAATTAAAAATCAATCTTAACAGAATTATACGAATCATTTGTTTTATTTTAATTTTTTAATAGATTAAAATAAAAGAGTTTCTAAATAGAGTCAAAAAGTGAATTCACTGTTATAATTTGGTTGTTTAGTTTGCTGACGAAAAAACAAATTCTTCTTCATTATGTTTGAAATTTATCTTCACTCGTTGGTTTTCATAAAATCATATTCTTATTTAAGACTCACCAAAATGAAGTCATATTTTCTCTTGTTATTTACAGAATATATTAATGTATTGTTATGTAATCACGATTTATGACGACCACTAGATGCAACGAAATTTTTTTGCTTTATATCCTTAATTTTCCTTTATTTTCAAATGTTTGAAGTTAGGCTATTGTTCTAAGAAATAATACCGTCAGGCAAATAAATATCATCTTGACAATTTTGATACAAAAATAAAGGAAGTTCTTATAATCATTAGGAAAAACGAAAAATAACTTCAAAAGAGTATTTATGAATAGGAAATATAAAAAATGGTGACCCAATAAATATTGTTCTGGCAGTATTGATGGAGTAAATAAATTTAAAAACTTGGGTAAAATAACTGTTAAAACTATACATATTGCCACAAGTGTATTAACCACAAATGCATTTTTTTGCTTAGTTTTGAGTTGTAAATCATATTCTCTGCAATTATAAAATCAAAATTGTTTGTTCTATTTAAATGTCAATAGCACTTACTAAAATTTAATAAAAACAATTATAATAATACTAAAAATTAAAATTATTATTTTTAAAAAAATTCGCGTTTTTCAATGCCAGCAACAACTATATATATATATATATATATATATATATATATAGTAAGTGTTTTCTTTTTTTTTGCTCTATTGAGTTTTGTACTTAACAATAAAAATAATCTCCCTGTAAAAAATTTCGGGTCAAATTACGGTATAAGTACCGGCGCTTAGTCGGGAAAAAAACAGTTTATACGGTATAATCTAATCTACGGTATAATCTATACGCTATAATCTAACCGTAAAATATTACACAGTATTTTTTACAGTAATATATCTTTTATAAGATTCCGTGATTTTATGGTAATTATTAACGTTAAAGTTTTTTTTCCTTGCATGTTCCTGTAAAAATGTATTTTACCATAAAATCGTAATTTGATCAGAAATTTTTTAGAGTGCAATGTTTCATAATTTTGATATTTGATGGTCTTTTATTACTACTTATATTGTTTGGTAATTTGGCAACTTTTCATTATATATTAATTAAAATAACTATCAATAATAATTAATTTCAAAATTAAGTCTAAAATTATCCATTTAAATAATATGTATTGAAATAAATTTATTTTTTTATGTATATAATAGCATGAGTCATATATAAGAGAAATTGGGGTCCATTAACGGACTTTTCAAGAATTTTTTATTGTAAAAATTGATTTTTTACGAATTATTCTTTGTAAAAAGGAACCTTTCATGAATTATTTTATCGTAAAAACGGTCTTCTTACAAGTTATTTACAGTAAAAATATATTATTTACAAATTATTTCACCGCAATAACTGAAGCTTTGCAATATTGTTTCATTTCAAAATGGGCCCTACACAAAATAATTTTTTTTTAAAAATCAATGAAGTTTTTAATTTATTATTTTAAAAGTGTTCCGCTTTGAAAGACGTGGTTTTTTTCTCCTCGGAAAAAATGGATCTGGCATAAAGATCCCATCTCTTCTTTAATTTTGGACTCAAAAAATTTTAAGTACATTTTTTACAAAATCTGACAAAATCAGTTTGTCTTGACAAAACTTCATTTTTGTGATTAAGGACATGTAGGATCTTATCATAAATTCAAAACCAATAAATAAATAAAATATCTTACAAACTGATAAAAAAAATATGGTCAAAACTACCAGAATATAGCAAAATTTACTATGTTTCTTGCTGTATGGGAACACCAAAAAGATCCGTAATTTTCCCGACGCGTTTTGTTAATAGTTTTTTCTAAAATTAGCAGTAAAATATGGTTTTATAATGTGCGTTAAAATTTTGTAAAATTTGGTAATTTCATCATGTTATTTTAGAGCACTGTATAGACCCCATCTGTTCGGTTAAATTTACTTTTAAGTTGTGTTTTTTCTTTTACTAAATGAATGATAATAAGAATTATAATTTTAAAAACCAAAATTTCCAGTAAACCGTTACCAAATAAACGGAAAAATTGCTAAATTAATAGTTTAAATACCGTATATTTTGATTTTATTAACCAAAATATTTTTGTACCAGAAATGCCATTACTAAACAGTTCAATAATTTTAACAGAATTTTTTTCCCTCTTAGTCAGAATCTGAAATGTAGAAAAACGAAAATGTAAAACTATCAAACTGCATCCTTATTTCTTTTTAATATATCCATGTTCGATGTTATGTTTTACAGTTAAGTACATAAATACACTGTCAGTGTTACCAGATTAGGGGTTCCCCCCCTAAATTTAGGTTTTTTTTTTATTTTCAGTGGGTATTTTAGGGGTTTGTTTTAGAGTTATTTGTGAGTTTTACTAGTTTCATTTTGGTTACGTTCTAATATCAAATTCTATAACTGAATGTGTGAGATGGTAATATGAAAATCAATATGTTAAACCAAAACAAAAAGATTAAGATTTAATTTTAGAACTTAACCGCTTTGTTGAATGTAGTAGGTTATTACTTAGCTCGATCAACCTGTACGTTTGGAGAATTTGAATTCAAATTATTTAAAAATTTTAATGTGCATGGTTTAAAAATAATGCCGAGGGATAAAGAAAAGAAGAAGTACGTACAAAGTAGAAGAAAGATTGGGAAGACGAAACGGAGTTTAAAGATTTAAGGGTAAAGGATTTTGTACTTTTTCCGTTTTAAAAATGTTTCACAGTGAAAACATATACAAATCAGAAAGTATTGACGAAAATATGTTGCACCCGGAAACACTGTTAAATTTATGTATCTGCTTATACATTCTTGAATTATTAATGCATGTAACTAACTAATTACAAAACAATTAAATTAGCTGGAAAAGACAATTACATCTTTTTTTGTTTATCTGGAATCATATTATTATGCTCCTTTAAATATTTAGCGTTTTCCGCCAATCGCATAAAGAACAAGAGCGTAAATTTGTATATTTACAAATGAAGTAATTTGTAAACTTTAACATCTTGATATTGTGTTGAAAATCGAAATAAACTCGAATATTACAATTTTGGGTTTACGACTACTTATGTTCAACTCCGTAGACTTGTAATTTTGGACCAATCCAGAAGACAAGGAGACTTCTGAGCAAACTTTAATATTTAAAAGATATTTTTTTAAATGCCTAAATTTAACATTCACTAATTTTTTTCCACCGCCGTGCCGCATATTAAAAATAACTAGAATCTGTACAGAATTGGTATTTTGACCAAACTGTTTAATATATTGTATCGTACTGTCTAAAATATACTTTATAATTAAATTTTAAACTATGCATTCTCAATTTGCATCTTTAGATATACTTAATTTCATGGTCATTTATAAATATTATAATTTAATTACACAGAACTCTATTATTTCTTACATTAAGGTACTAAATTTGAAAGATTAAGGCTATCATTTTTTAAGCAATGAATAAATAAATATCGTAATAAACAATAATGGTAAATACTAATTTAATATTATTAAATAGATAATAAAATTAAAATTCAAAGCTATTATTTAGTTACTTTAAATACTGTTTTCATTTCTCAAGGGTACTAAATTACTATTAAATTACTATTAGATTACTGATCGTAACTATTTACATTTAATTACACAAATTATTATCTAATTATAAATATCAGTAAATTTTAATATTTGAAACATACCTCTACATAAAGATTGAAATAATAATAGAATAATAATTCACCAAACATTTAAAAAGCAATAAATTAAGAATGGCTGTAATTTTTATTTAATCGTATATTTAGTATTTTGATTAAACAAACACATAACAAAAGCTCTTTCGAATTTTACGACACAAACTTCTATCATAACATTTTCCAATTGTATTCCATTGCAGATTCTCAAAGGAACTAAAGTGCAATATTTATTAAGCATACTTAAATAAGATTCCGTGATAATATTCCCCAAGTCAATTGAAATAGTTAAAAGTCGAAGATAAAATACAATTGAAATGACAATTGCTTAGTTGAACTGCTAATGGAAATGTGCCTTATTTGGAAAATAAAAACAGAAATTATGCAATGAATTTTGTAATATTGAAAACAGTAGTAGTAAACTTTTTTTTAAGTTTGTATTGATAATAATTAAATATTTGTATTTATAATATGATAATGAAAATATTTGTTTATACATTAAATATATATGAACAAATCATTGTCTATTTTTAGGCATTAAAATTTTTTATATGATCATTTTTAAATTGCTTTTGTTAGGGTAATTATGTATGTCTTTATTTTATACTGATTAATAATGAAAATAAATTATGTTATGCTTGATAAAAAAAAAATTATGTAGTCAGATGCAATTTAAATTAATGTAAAAGTTGTGTTGGAAAATAGTTTTTACATTCAAAATAATAATGTTTGAACAAAATGGCGTGCAAGATAAAAAACAAGTTTAATTGAACTCTTTTAACGGCATTTGTGTGTTTCACAAGCTTTTATTACCTTACATTAAAGTATTATTTTAAAACCTATTTTTATTGTATTAAAATATTATATCCAAACTCATAATTTTCATAATGAATCTTGCATAACCTTATTTTTATTATTTCATAATTCTTTTTGTACAAGAAATTTGTGCATTCCTTTAAGTAGTGAATAAGGAAGAGTATTCAATGACAATGATTTAAGAGGAAAAGAATTTTTTTTTCAATAATAAATAAATAAATAAAAACAATTTTACGATGATTTTTTTTATTTAAATCCAATATTTTTTCTAAATTAAACTAAGAAGTAAAATATCATACATCAAAATGTTTTAAAAGTCACTAAATCTTCTTTAGATTTTCTGAAGAACATAATCTATATCTACTTATTTAAAAATAAACGTATATAACGCAGTTAATAATGCTTTCACTTCTACACTAAGAAAATAAGATTGGTCAAAACTTCCAAAATGTGGTAACATTTACTGTGCTTTTGGCTCAACGGGAACACCAAAAACCACGGACAATTTTTTTTTTTTTTTTTTTTTTTTTTTTTTTTTTTTTTTTACCAAAGAGCTTTCAAAATTGTTTTGGTAAAATTAACAATAAGATATTGTTTTATTACATGTGATAAATGTTGATAAATTTTGTGACATTAACTAATTTTATCATGATACCTTAGAGCATGGTATAAAAACTATTTATACGGTCAAATTTACTAAATGTTTCACTATATGTGTGGTAATAAGAAATATAATTTCGAAACTAGAATTTCTGGTAAACCTTCACCATAAGAACGGAAACCATTACCATATGAATGGTTTAAATACCATGTATTACCGGAATTATGTCGTTGATTTTTTTACCAGAAATGTCTTTACCATGCAAATTATTTTTGTCCGTGTAGGAATAAGTTAAAAACACGTGTACTTATGTGCATCCTGTACATTAGAAGGCCTTTTAAATTTATTACACACACTGGTGACTGTAATTTTAATTCAGTTACTTTGTGCATTTTGAAAAAACAATAATTTAAAATTTTATTGGAAGTGAGTCTAATTTAATAAAATAAACTATAAAAGAATAGTGAAGAATTATTTGACCGAATTTGTAACAATTTTGTATTTTAGCACTTAAAGTTACGTGCTTTAAAATTATGCAAAATTGTGTCTTATAAGGAAATTTGTTTTTTTACTTTTTTATACTTAAATTATAAAAAATAAAAAATTAATTGTTAAAATATTCTCTTCCCCCAGAATTATCTTTGAGTAAGCGAATTTTTTAATTAGTTTTAGAAATTTTTAGTTTCTCTAAAAGGTTTTCGAATTATACAGAAATACACAAAAAAGGGAAATTAAAGTGCAACTGCTGACTATTGGAATCATATTTTACAGATTGAGGTTTTCTCTAGTTATTTTTAAGGTAAAAGGAATCCAAATACAAAAAGGAATTTTTATTCAGAGAAATTACGTTTTTGAGTCTAATTTCGTATTTTAAACTATTGCCTGCGAAAACTAATTAGCATGTTTTAAGCATGGCCATTGAGTGCACAAAAATCTGAGAACAGAAATTTATTTTATTTTGTGGTGCTGTACAAAAACCTATTTGATAAGAAGAAAGGATCTTCAAGATTTCGTATTCAAAACAGGTTTTTTTGTGTTCTTTACACCAATCAGATTACAGTTCGCAACAAATCTATTTAGAATTATACTAATTATATTCTCATTTTTTTTAGTTTTGGTTTTCTCTTTGTTTAAATATTAATTAAAATGTGAATGCGTATAATTTTCTATTATTTACACAGATTCTAAAAATACATATTAAGGGAGATCTTTTCAGAATTATTATTATACTAGGTAATGATTATATAAACACCTTGTATGTGTTTATTTAATCATTACATAATTTATAAAGATTATATTCTAATCACCCTAAGTGTTTTGAAAAACTAGACATATTTTGATAATTTGTGTTTCTTTTCTTTTTAAAACTGATTATAATAACGATTTATTTTAATCATTCTTTAAACTGTCGAATTAAATAATTTGATTTAAGGCAATGACACCCTTGCAGTTCATTTAAATGCAATTCACGTGTTGTTCAGCATTTTTTACATTAATTATTTCGTGCTTTTTCTACATTTACATTTAAATTATTGTATGGCATAAATTTGTTTCCTTTATTGCTAAAAAATGCAAATAATTTCCTGATCATAATCTATCGAGGTATAAAACATACATATTTAAGTGAAACTGTAAAAAAAATCGATTTAAAGCTAGAATCGTAGATATATATTATGTATTTAAAATATTTCAGTGTAAAATTCAATATTCAATATAAAATATTCAGGTTAATTATTACACATTTATTGATTACTAAAAATAAAAATGGTTGTTAACCAACATTGTTATAAGTTAATGTTTGAATATTATATTAGAAATAAAACATCCCAAATATGTTTTATATATAAAAAATATTATATAATACACATATTTAAGTAAAACTGGAAAAAAATTGATTTAGAGCTAGACGGGTACACGTATTTTCTATTCATTATGGTTCAGTGATAAATGATTTCAAACATTAATCATTATGCATTTATTAATTACTCTTAACAATAATGATTGTTCATTATTATTGTTATGAGCATATGTTATAATATTACTTTAGATATAAAACATCCCAACTATGTTTTATAGAAAATAAGAATATTATATATCCAAGATAACATCACAGAAATGCTTTTGTGAGCATATAGCTCTTATGAAATATTTTTTGAAAATTGAAAGCAATTATAAATGTATATGATTCGCTGTGTTTGTGGTTATTAATTGTAAAAACAAACTTTTTTTAATTAAAATTTCCAAAAATAGAAGCATAAAAAAATTTTGTTTTTTATAAAAATAGTACATTTTTATAAATTAATGCTTTAAAATATAAAATATTTTTATAATATGTATATTTTTATTTTGAACAAACAAAAATAAATAAACAAAATATTATGTAAGTGGCACTATTCATGTTCATTTTATTTTATTATCAATGTTCAACTCCATTTTATACGCATCCCAGAAGACAAGAGAACTGCTGCATAAAACATTGGGACAATCTAGCCTTCGTATAGGACTTTTTGATGAAACTAATCTACATTTACGTTACAGGGATAGGAAAACCACAAAAACCTCTCAAAGTTAGCACGATGACAAGGGGATTCTAATCCATGATACGTCTACCACTGAAGATATTTCACGTCAGCGTTGTGGTCGGTGCGAGCCAGGAGTAGAATTGACATCAACCAACCACCACTGGAATTCGAACCTAGGGTTATATCAATGGGGGGAGAGCGTTCTATCTTCTGAGTCACAGAGACTCATATACTCATTTTAATAATTATTTAATCCTAGAATTACCATATTTTTTGAAATATTAATAATTTTGAAAAAGAGGTTATTTAAAATGAAATTTAAACTAGCTTTAAACAGTTATAGTCGTCAAGTAAAATACCATTGACAAATCAAAATCTATTTGTAAAAATACTCTGCTAAATACGAAGAAAATCAATATTTAATCAAACATAGGTACGTTTAATTAATCATAAGTTGATTTTTCTTCTGATGATAAACATCAGACGTGGTTGAGTGATGATTGATTTAATAAGAAACATATTATTTATTTACTGGGTCGGGTGTTTGTTCAAACTCTTGATTTAATTTCATTAATAAAATTAGATGTGTAGAAGATATATTTTTTATTCAGTCCTAATGTTATCTCATAATTAGTTATCTTTTCCAAAAATGCATTTATTGATGGAAAGAGGAAGAAAATACGTGATATCATCATTGAAAAAAGAAAAGGTTAGCATCATTAAAATCATTAAAATCAATAGGGTGAATTTATTGTTCTTTACTAGCTAAAAGATGGTTTTGAAAATTTCGAAAAATCAGATTTGTGAAATAGACTAAATTTTATTTTTTCCCATTTTATATGATAATCGCTGGGACATTTACCATAATCCTCGTTAGTATGATCTAGACTACATTTAACAAACAAGACGAGCATTAAAATTTCAACATAAGAAAAACAATAGATATGTCAGTTATCAAGAATACGAGAAATCGTCGATTCCTGCACATTGTTGGAATTTTAGGTATAAATTCAATTTCAACAATACCAAAATTATTTGATATCCAGTCACATCAGCTCATCTTGATACCCTTAATCTTGTTTTTTTTTTTTATATGAATGCTGATTCCCCTCCTTAGTTCGTCACCACCTCTCCATAACGCGAGAAAATACATTTTACCATGATTTGTTTCTCTCGGCCTCTGTGGTTTTTCCTGTTCTGTGTTTCGTTTTTTTTTTCTCTCTCGGTTACGATTGCATTCTCTAGTTTATTTTCTCATTCTTATTTTTCGTTGGCAACTTTACATTTATTTCAAATCTCTTTTTCGTCTCATTTATGTCTGCAAGTCTTGAAATTGGACAAGTTTTTAATCAAATAATATCTTACCACTTCAATTTTTCAGTATTATTTATTTAATTAGTTAGTTGATTTAATTAGTTTATTTAATTGGTATTTAATTAGTTAGAACAGTAAGTTTATGATTCACAAACACACATACTAAATCTTAAAATAAAAACAGCTTAAAGACTCAACACAAGCATAGCACAGAGAGAATATCAAAGCAAATTCTAATTAGGCTTAACAGAGCAGAAGCAGATAGAAATTAAATGTTATACAATCGAAAGACATTTAAAAATTAAAATATAATTTTAGTTATCACACAACTAAAACCATATTTACATTACTCGTTTTCATGTTAATTGGAAAGAAAAGGCACTTTCACACAGTTTTTTGGGTTTAACCCCAAATTTTTTAAACTATAACAAAACGGTATTTTCTTTTTTTTTTTTTTTCAAATTCGGCTCATAACTATAGAGCCATAGACATTTCCAACGATTATCGCCCAGCTAAAGATCAAGTGTTAAATAAATAAATAAATAAAACTAAACTAAATTATAATTTAAAATTAGAATGTACAATTTACCATGTACACAAATAACATTCTTTTCAACATTTCTAAACAATCTATAATTTAATATTTTTGTGTGGAAACAACCTCGCATTTTTTTTTTAAATGTCAAAAGATTTAATAAATATAGCCGCTTAGCTAAACTTCTAAAAAAATATGATTACATATAGCAAGCGTAACATTTTGCTTCCGCCTGTTTACAGCACCTATTGTGTACTTTCGTTCGATAAAGCCAATACTCGAATAGAAAAAGAACGTTTAGAATTACCGATAAAAATTCTTTAGGAAGGTAACACGCACATGAACTCAATACATGCCGTTTACCTTAGGGTGAATGTTTATTTTTCAAAACATTCTTTTGAATGTTTTTTTCTTCACTTTTTTTGAAAAGTATATTGGAAAATATGTTGCACGCTATTTCTATTTCTGTAGAACAATTCTAGAACTTATAGAAACACGATTTTCTGTCATATTTTTGGAAACAAAATTCCAATATTTGTATTTGTTTAAAGATTACATTTACAATATGTTATGCAAAATCCCCTGAATAACCAATTTGGGAAATTTTCGATTTTTTGCTCTTTTCATGCAAGTGATTTCAGCCTGTTTATTAATGTTTACTGGCTACTTAATAAAGAATTTAATGGCTAAAAGGTGGGATCAAAATTGGAATTATTAATATCAGCATTGATCAAAAACTTGCATGCGAAATGGTTATGCCCGAATAGAAAATTTTCTAAATGTTTAATTCCTTTACTCAAAATGACTGTTGTAAATAAGTAAAATGTCATTCACCCACTCTGAAAAAAATCTTTTGAGATAAATAGTTCTGTAAAATAAAGTATCTATTAAATTTTTAAAGTACTACATTATAGGCAAGATTCCATAAAACAAAAACATTTTCTGCATCACGCTATAACGGCGTTGACGAACAGACAGTGCAAAATAATTTTTATGTAGCATGAAAGCACATTAAATAGTCCTGAAATTATCGTCATGTGTCCACTCATAAGAACATTAATTGACTGAACAGTCATGTGATTATCATCAGTAGTAGAACACTCAAAGGAAAATGATTTGGCTCTACAGCAGTCATATCAATATCGTCCTTGGGTAACACACTTGTAGAAAAATCAATTGACTGAACTATCATGTAACTATCATTCGTAGATAACTCACAGAAAAATCATTTGGCTCTACAGCAATCATATCAATATCGTCCTTGGATATCACACTTGTAGAAAAATCAATTGACTGAACTATCATGTGACTATCATTCGTAGATAACTCACAGAAACATCATTTGGCTGCACGGCAGTCAGGACATTATCGTCTCACTCGTATAAAAATCAATTAGCTGAACAATAATAATTATAAATTATATTTAAGGAGATTTGTTAAAGGATTGAAAACAATCAGCTTCGTGCACAATGTGGTAAAAACACAAAGTGTATTTAATATATGAGCCTGTTTTGTAATCGAAAGTATTTAATTACGCTTGTGAACTTACCAAATGTGTTACAATACCTTTCATTTTAAATATTATTTTAAAAAAAATTATTATTAAGAAATTTTATTTATTTTCACTAAAGGAAATGTTTGGAGGTGGGAAGATGAGGTACAAACATCAGCAAGTAGAGTTCTATTTAATAAATGTATTTTAAGTGAATACTTTCAAATTTCGTTAAAAAATAGTTTATGCCAAGAAAGAACAATTATTGCGAAGCAGTCTTCGGAGCTGGTGAGTGGTAGCAAACAGAGGCAATCTAATTGTAACCTATTTTATCTCGACCGTAAAAGTAAATATCATCACTTGAAAATTTTCTACGGTATAGAATTCCGTAGGGAACTAGATAGAATTCCAAGAAAAATTAGATTCGCAATTTTTTTTCCATATGAATTAATTGAGATATTTGGCTTAAGATTTTCCCTCGTCATCTGATGTATAATTAAAGAATTAAAATATAAAAACAGTAAAAATAGCAAATTCCTTTTTTTTTTTTTGGCGAAATAATATCTGAAGTGCCATGTTCAATCAACGGAGAATTAATTTAAAAAAAAACGTTCTCTTAATTTCATTAACGTAGAAAAATGCAGAACGCCTTTTAGACAACTTGCTTTTTTTGTGATAACGCAAAAATAAACAAAAAAGTTTTGGAATTTTTAAAAAGGTTAAATTTTTTTTTACAAATTTAATTAGGTATTTAAACACGAAACGGAAGGAGGCTAGAAATTTACTTTTTAAAATGTTGACTAGAAGTCCAAAAAGAGTGATGCGGAAAACGCTAACAGAAGTCGAGAATTTTCAATTTTCGTTTTAATAAAAATAAATCAATATTAAAGGTGCAATAGTTAATATTCTTATTTTTATTAGGAAAGTTATCCTAATAGACTCTTACGTTATCGTTTTTTGTTATTTGTATACTTTACGATATCGTTTTCGTTTTTTTATTCGAAAATCGCCCTAATATACTTTTACGATAAAATTTTTATTGAAAAAATTGTTCTAATAAATTTTTACGATATCGCTTTTGTCATCGTAATTTAAAAGGTTACGTTACGAAAATTCCCTGATATATTTTTAGGATATCACTTTTATTATTTTTATTTTAAAAAGTGTCCTACTATACTTACTATTTCTTTTTGTCATTTAAAAAGTTGTCCTAAATTACTTAGAAACACAATTTATTTTATTTTTTCAAAACGAGAGGTTTAACTTTGCTCTTCGGAAAAAGTAAGATTTACTTTTATAAATAAAGTGAGATTAAGATAAATATTGCCTATATAGAAAATTTTAAAAAATAACATGTTAAACAAACAAGATAACAAAATCAATTCTTTTTATACTTATTATATTATTTTATTTAAATCTTTGTTAAACGATGGTGAACGTTTGAAACGTTTTAAAAATATTTTAGAAATACGCAACCAAAATATGAGAAAGACAATATATTTCACGCTTATTATGTTTCCTTTCTTCAGTTTTCCTTTATAGATGGCGAAGCCAGAATTACAATCAAAAAAATGTTTGAAACATTTTGAAATTTTTTAAACAACTTTTAATGTTAGAATTGTTTCTCCATTTTTAAAATACTTTATGAAAACGCGAATACTAAACAAATATCGAAATGCGAATATTTAAAAGAAAAAAAATGAAATCATCTCCGAGAAAAAAGATTTGTTCCAAATGTTACAATAAAATATTTATAACGCGCAAATGAGACAAGTAAATTTTGTCAATATTATTGGTAAAAGGTTTTTTAGGATGTCTTTATTTTCAGCCCTTAATGTCTACACATTTTATGACAGCGAATCGATATCTTGCTAAATCAAAGTTAACCCATCAATTTTTTGAGCGCCTCTATTTTTCTAATTTGGCTTTTGATCTAAAAAATTTAAATGCAACGTAATTGTTTAAAAGAACTGATGTTGTAGATGATCGAAAATAATTTATATTCTTAATTAAGAAAATGTCTAAAAATAAATACAATTAAATCTAGATTATTCGTTTCATCCAAATACCTCATTAAACTTAGTTGATTCTGAATAGTATTTTTCTCTGTGCAATTAGCTATGAGAATATGCTAGCTCACAATATGCTTTTATAATTTAGCTAGACATTAAATCATCTGAATAAAAAAAGCAGTCTTCATACTGCATGACAATATCAAATCGATAATCAGCATTTTACATAAATAATTAAAGAAATTATTGATTTGTCACTGGTTTAAAAACATTCTAACTTTTGGAACCCCTGTTATTATTCCACGCAATCCTTCACTTTAAAAAGTTCCAGTATAAACTTTGGGTACATCATCAGTAAAACCCATTTTTCCGTAAAATTCATTTTTAACTTACAATGTACACCGTAATTTTTACAGTTTTATTTGATTAGAGTGATTCAATAATTTTACGGTAGTTGAATTCGGTAAAAATTACGGTCTATCAGACTTTTTTCCGTAACATGTTCCTGTAAAAATGGATTTTGGTAAAAAAATATCAGCGCCTTGAATGCCCATACGTTTTAACGTAGTTCGATCCGGAGTTTTTTTACTATGTGGGATACCACTGCTATATAAAATTGTTATTTAAAAACCCTGGATCCTTAGAGATTATAGATGAAAACTGATTAAAAAACTTTCGTAACCTGAATATTTTGATTATCCAATATAGGTTCTGGTACCAACTAGATCAGATAATTGAGTTAGAAAAAGACATTCATAAACGAAAGAAAAGAATTTTTATTCTCAACTCATCACAAAGCATGTATTTAGATTTAGTAACAACAAAACATGTTCTTGATTCGGATAATTTAATATCCTTAACATAAAGAAACTCTACACAACATAAAATGTATGATAAACTAACTAACTCTTTTTTGTTGGATATAAGACATTTTACGATTCATTGACCAGATCAGTAACTACAGATAGAGGGTAAAAAAAATCCTAGTTACTTTTTCGCAGTCTTGTTGTCGGGGCTTGTCCTACTAGTGAAAGATAACAATTTGTTTTGCAATATAAAACACAGTTGCAGTCAAAGAAGAATGCAGGATTGTCTGGAATTTCTTTCTAGTTTGAAAGAACTCTTTTTCTTTCTTTCTTGAGAAGTCCTCTTTGCCGTTTCTATGCCCCACTGATTCAATAAAACTTGAACTTTCAGAAACGTTGATCATAAAAGGCATTTCGAATATGTATTTATGTTTACAAATGCCTAGAGTAAAGGCATTGTTGGTTTAAATATGATAGTTTTTAAAAGGGTTTGCATGATGAAAAAAGATTCATTTATTATTATTTGATTGATGATACACTTCATTCATTTTTTGAGAACAGTAATTAAAAATAAGCAAGCAATAAATTAATGTGAAGCGCTGGAGAAGAATATTAGGTACCAGTACAGAGGGCAGTACACGTTGATGGCTTTATTCAATCAATTAAAGTATGTACCCAGCTTTGAGAAAATAAGTGACGTCACAAATGTCAAGCATAATAGACTCGGTAGCGTGTCACTTGCCTCAGATTAGCGTTACCAGAAAGGTTATTGATCTTCCAAAAATACAATTTAGTTTTTAAAACTGTAAAAATTGTTAAAACTGCTTTAAAAACTGCTTCTTCTACAGAGAAACATAACATTTTCATTTCAGAAAAGTTTTTTTTTTAACTTCCCGAAAATGGAAGATACTTTCTACAAAGTAACCAATAAAAATCTTTCAATTTTTGACTTGCCACTGTATGAAGTAGGAATAGGTACAGAAATTTGAAATGTCAGTAGTTATAAAAGCAGATCCACGGAGCACTTTCAATAATAGTAACTCGTAGCGTAGCGACGACAAATGGAAATATCCAAGTAGTTCGGTCAAAGACTTCAAAGTGGGCTAATCAGCAGGTGCTTAAAGTGTTTGGGAGTGTGAATAAACAAACTGCAAGGCAATGGTTACAAAAATTCAGATCGAAAGATTATTCCCTCTGAGATGAACCTCGCAGTGGAAGACCTTGGATAAAGAAGCATTGCAGTTATCCAAGAAGAACAACGTGTTGTGTACTTGCAAAATAGTTTAACGTTTCCGATGAAGTATTTAGATTTCCTCTACACTACTTAAGTAAGGCTAAGCAAGTGAATTCCGCATACGCTGGTGAAGCCCACAAGAAACAACGCGTTACAGCCAGCACGTCATTGATTTCTCGCCGTGGCATCGAATCCATATTCAATCGAGTACTTACAAGTGACGAAAAGTGGGTCTTGAATGACATTCTCAAACGTTCCAAACATGGTTTGTCATCTCCGGATAATGTCCCTCTCAGCGCAAGACCACCTATGCACCCACGCAAGATTAGGCTTTGTCTCTGGTGGATTAGTCATCAAGTGGCTTACTATAAGATTCTACTATCGAATCAAACGGTCATTGAAGACCTGTACTCGCAGCAATTGGAATGTGTACAGCAGGCATTGCAACAGAAGGAGCCAGCACTGGTGAATCGGAAAGTGTACTCTTCCTACATGACAACGCCCGACCGTATGTTTCGCTTCTGGCCAGGTATACTGTACAGCGACTTGGTTGAAATACTTTGTGACATCCTCCTCACTCACCTGACCTTGCATTATCACATTACCACTTCTTACACTCCCAGAACAATCGTCGTTGTGTAAAATCCTCTGAAGAAGACTCTCCCCAAACAATAACGGATTTCTTTGCATCGAAAACCATCGAAATTACTCTGAATTGGAGATTACTCTAAGTTGGATGGAGATTACTCTGAAAACTAGCAACACTTTCTAAAAGTCAATTTTTTTTAAAAAATTCATATATTCCCTGCTATTTAAAGAAAATAACAAGAATTTATTCAGTTACCTTGTATATGCTTAAAAAATTGTTTTCCCCATGTTTTTGCTAAATAAAATGCTTAGATAGATATCATTGTTAGATAAAATATCCTCATGGTTACTTCGATTGAAACATTTCAACTAAATTACAAATGTAGTATTTATAAACGTGTTAAAAATAAACATCAATTTATATTCTTATTTCAAACATATTTTGTGCTCAATTGAAAACATCTGACGGACGGATGAAATACACTTAGGCAAACCATTGAAACATTTTTCATACTTGCAGACATTTTCGCCCGCCTAACATGTATCAGCAATTATAAGAATGATGTATTAGTTTTTTTTCCCCTCTCGCACGATTTTCTTGTTTACGTTTTCACTTTTTGACTAATTAAATACTAAATTTGGACTTCTTTCAAACATTCAATTTAGAAATGCTCAAACAATAATAAAAGACATCCAGAAGGAAAAAAATATAAAATGGATAAGTTTTGTTCGAAATGTAAAAAAAAATAATAAATAATTATAATAATAATAGTTTTAAAAAAAACAGCCTAATTATATCCTTTATCTTTTATTTTGTAACAGACCTTTAAAAGTAGAATGTTATTTTTGAATTATCAGAAAAAATTTACAAAAAAATAGGGTATGTTAAGGGACTCTACGCAAAATTTTTGTTATTCAAAATGGACCCTTTACAAAATATTTTATTACAAAAATGGGCGCCTTTGATGAACATGGTGCTTTTTGTGTTATTTTTTCTCAATTAAAGCTGAACTTTATTTATGAATACTCATAAAATTATGAGTAAATTTTTCCACAAAAACGGAACTCCCAAAAGTGTCTGAAAACGTCACTGTTTTTGCGATTATTCACAAAATCCGGACCGTACTTTCTAAACTTTCACACAATTAAGAAAAGATTTTTCACAATTTTAGAAAAACAGACTTTATTTCCAAAAGTTTGGAATAATTCGTGGACAGGTACTATTCTGTAACTCAAAATATACATTGTAGAGAATACTAATTATCTTCATGTAGACAGAATTTTCGTATTTTGAAATGTTCCATTCATGTATTATGGGATTGAAATCTTTTACGAAAAAAAAAATTTAATACCATACTTTTCGTTAAAATCCGAACAACATCTCCGAAACTACAGATACTATACATCAAATTAATGTATTAAAATTGTTTAGACTTCAAAATCTCAAATTATAATTTTTTTGCTACCTAGAATAGATAGAATTTTCTCATTTCTTTCGATATTATGTTTTTCCGGAACATTGCGCAGAGTAAAAATAAAAACGAAAATTTAAAAAGAAAAATTGTGCACTCTGAATAGCTTTTGATCGAATGGTTGAATTTTCGTGTGCTAACATTGTTGATTCAATTTTAAGGGGGTTCAGTACCCAAAAACCTTTAAAAAATCGAATTTGAGATTTTGATCAATAATTAAATTAGAAACTATTAGCTTTCTAACGATATATTGCTTTTGTTTGAAATCCACGTAGAAGTGCACTTAAACTTAATTTAAAAAATGTAAACAAACCGAAAACACCCATGCCACGCCCACTTTTGACAGACGATTTCGTAAACATTGTAATGTCCATTATTTTTTTGCATGTGCTATTACCAAGCCATTAATAAATTATTTATAATTTAAACTTTACAATATCTTTACTTGATTGTAACTTTAACTGGATTATTTGTTTATTCTTTATTTCCATGCGATTTTCGAGAATTTTGAATATAAAACAGAGATTTACATTACTTTGATTTGTTAAGTCTATTTTTGTTTTGTTCTTTTATTATACTGTTATTAGGTTATTATTTTTACGTTTTTTTTTATTCTTCATTACGTTTTTGTTTACTTTCGTTGTTCATATTGTAATTTTCATTGCTTCAATGGGAAGATCTTCTGGGAGAGTGTTCAAAAAAAGAAAGGGAAGATATTATGCTCGACAAAATGATGATGCCCTGAAAAATAGAAACGAATTAGGCTTTGAAAAGTGTGCCCGGGAAAAGAAAGTTCCCGATTTAAATGAGAGTTACTCTAACGTATCTTCTTTAGGGTCTACAAACATATCTTGAAATATGCATTTTCTTAGATTTTTTTTTTGTAATATTGTTATTTTTTTTTAACAAAAATACTTTTAACTCATTTAAATTGAACAAAACTTATTGGTAAAGTCTTGAATATGAAATTTTCATGAATAAAATTTATGGGTGATTTCCAATTATACAATTTTATAATTATCGCATTCAGTTTGATCATTTTAAGAGCTTCTTATTCGCTCGAAAAGTGAAGAGAGTATATTATAAAAAGCTATTTTTGAGTCAAATAAAAGAAAAATTTAAGAGTAATTTGTTTGAAATGTAAACAATGCGAGATTTATAACTTAGAAACAATATGATTTTTGAATTTAAATTTCAAATTTCGTTGGTAGTCTAATATTTACGCTTTAAATGCAAATAACTCAAAAATATGTTTTTTTTGCTTCAATGTACCTTTTCTTGCAAACTATTGCTCACAACACTTTGATTTTTGTTTTAAAAAGTTCCTTTAGTATTGTAGTTTGTGCTGAAGTGAACTGTTTTTTTAAAAAAAACTTAATATTTTTTTAATTCAAAATATTCGGATGAAAATTTGAAGCTTTTGAGATTTTCTGACATGCTGTGTAATTTTTTAAAGTACTACATTATAGGCAAGATTCCATAAAACAAAAACATTTTCTGCATCACGCTATAACGGCGTTGACGAACAGACAGTGCAAAATAATTTTCAATGTTAAAATTTCTTTTCATTTACTAAATTTAAAAACGTTCACTTCAGTATAATCTAGAATATCTATTACATATACAAAAAAAAATTTCAAAGCTCTAACTACGATACTTTTTTAAAAAAGGTACATCGAAATATGCCATTTTAACATTGTCAACATAGGAGGTACCGAACCCCCTTAATGGTTCAAAGATTCAATCTTATATATGCTAATTAACCAGAAAATACAATAAAAGTCGTAAGTTTAAAAAGCTGTATAGTTAAAATATCGTTTCACGAGTGTTATTCGACCGATTTCATTTAAATTTTGTAATTTGCCATTTAAAATTACAAACTTTAAAATGATGTAAAAATTTGTATACCTTACACTTCAAATTTTTTTTACTATTATCAAATAAATTAATAAAAAAATTAAAAAAATCATTAAAACTAATTTTTTATTTTCATTTTTATTTTAGAATGAATCAAGGAAGCTTTTTTGAAATTTATAGCTGCGCGTAAAAAGTTTTCCATTTGCTTAAAATGTTTTCGAGTAATAGCGAATTACATATAAAGAAGTATTAACATTAAGGGTTCAACATTTCAACCGAAATGTTTGGAACCATGTTTTCCAGATTCCTGCTACATCCAATATTTTTCGAGTTAATAGTCAAAATCTGTCAAAAATAAGTATTTTACCCAGAGAAAACGCATTTTTACGTTTGATTTTGCAATTTATAATATCGTCTGCCCAAATAATTTAGCATGTTTAACGTTAGGAACTCAAACCATTAAGGTTGAGTCTTAGTACTCGAAAATCGGATCATTTGATCAAAAGTTATTTAAAGGTTGTTTTTTTTTCACTGAACATATAATACAACAGGTTTCTTTTATGCTGAAGTGGTTGGCATTACTTGAACTAGAATATATGTAATATAGGTAGAAGATTTTCGCTTAAAAGTGATATGAAAACCACATTAAAAAAGAAATTCAATGTATTATTGAAAACATAATACGAATTTTGTTTTGAAAATTATTCAATTTAAATATTTTTAGGAGGCGATTTTGTGACATTTTTAATTGTTTCTCTTAAGCATCAATTATTTTTTTTAATCTTGATGAAAACCGAAACCTGATAAAGCAAGTTTTCTTTAAAGAACATTGTTGAATGTAAAAAAAAAAAATAAAAAAAAAATTCGATTTTAAAATAATTTAATATAAGTTATGTTATACAATTTACCGTAAACTTTTTTTTAAAAAAAAAAAATAACTCCCAGTTATTCGAAAAAAAAAAAAACTTTTATGTCGTCATAAAAGAAAAATTTCTTTTCACACGCACTTGTATAAAAACAACTCACATTAAAGCATTTTAATGGTGAGAAAATTTTAACCGAACTAACTGAATTCTTTTGTCCCCCTTCTTTTGAGGGATTTTTCGCTATCTTAAGGACATTTAAATGCATATGATACCTCTATATCTCCTTTATTTTCGTTAAAAGGGAAACTGCTGTCCTTAAGGTTCTTTTTCCCCCCTCTTAACAAAAGTTCTGGATCTCATTATACGAAAGGATGTTTATTTAAGGTACATGCAAAGACGAGAAGTGAAAGATTTGAATGTTAACAGTTTCTTTTTTAAACTCTCTATTTTTTTCTTCAAAAAAATATTTTTTGCTAGAACAGACCAAGCTTTAATGAAGGTCGTGGTATTTATATAAATGTTATCTTAATTTATCTTATTTAAAAAATGTACCAAAGTAATACGATTCGAAGAAATATTTAGTGGCAAAATACGCCTAAAAGTGCTAAAGAATTAAGCATAAGAAAAATTTGCATGCATATCTTAAATATTTTTTAAAGATATTCGGTGTTGGAGTTACCCAACATTTAATGAAAATCGTAAGCATGTTACTTGCATGTATGTTGCATTTTTGGTAAATCATTCGACGAAACATACTATAAAATTGAAATATATAGCAAAGCAATATGGTTAGAGGGAATATTTCGATGCAAACTACTACACCAAAAACAGTTGTTGCTAAAGAATCATATTTAAGAAAAACCTGCATGCATATCTTAACCTCTAAGTAAAGAAATGAAATTATTTGTTGAAGCAAATTAAATTTAATGAAAATTGTAAACATGGTAATTGCAAATATGTTATTTTAATACACTGAGAAAAAAAAATATAATCTAAACCATCAGAATATAGTATTAATTTACCCTGTTTCTGGTTCTATGTGTACACCAATAATTTCGGTAATTATTTACGATGCGCTCTGGTGTTCATATTGGTAAAAATAACATTAAATATGATTTTCTAACATGTAATAAAATTTGGTAAATGTGGTAAAATTTGACAATTATATCATGATACCTTAGCGTATGGCATAAAGACCATTTCGGTCAATTTACTTTTCAGTTTAGTATTTTTTACCCATTGTATGGTAATAAAAACTATAATTCTGAAAACCACAATTTGCGGTAAACCATACAAAAAAAATTACCAAATGAATGGTTTAAATATCGTACATTTTGGATTTTTTTTAAAACCATTATTAGGTTGTTGTTTTTTTTTTTTATCAAAAATGTCATTAACACACAGTACGGTAATTTTAACACACTTTCTTCCTCCGTGTATTAAACGAAAAAAAAAAAAACTATTTACTTAAATTGGTTATTCATATGAATACGATTTTATAAATGATTTGAATATAAAATATTACACTTAAAGTTGTTGCTGTTGAATATTAAAATGTTAAAAATCTGCGTGTATTGAACTCTTTTGTTTTTAAGAATTTCCTTATTAGAACAGCTTTTTTTTGAAGAATTAAAAAAAAATTGAATTTTTGGTATTTTAACGTTAAAAGTCAACAGCCTATGAATAGTCTATAACAGCATGTTTTTTAAGATACTACTAAAATTTAATTTTCCTATATTGTAATATTTAGAGGCAAAAGTCGTTTCTTCCATCTTTGTAACATTAGAAGACAACAGTCTTACATTTTATTTGATATTTAAGAAAATAACGTATTTATAATATGTTTGATTTTTATTCTTTTCGTTTGAAACATACTTTAACCCATTTGAAATGGGTAGAAGATTTCTATGAAAGACGTATCGATATTTATTTCATAATGTCATAAATCCTGTCTGCGGTATTTTCATTCTTAGAAATAATACAGTATAGATTTTAAATAAAATAAAAAACAAGTATTGATTTCAAAAAGGATAAAGGGTTGAACGTGAGGAAAATGAAAATATTTTTAAGAACTTTGTATCGGAGAAAATAATAACTCTGTCAATCAAAGGACTTAAACCGCTAAACAACAATAGATTGTTTGAATTTTAGTTGGATCTCTTGGGTTTATGTATCATATTATTACCTTTTCGTCGATAAAAATCAAAGATTGTTTAATTATAAAGGGTAAATGACAATTACTATAGGGTAATTGAAAAATATTATTAGTACTTTGGCCCTAGTAAAGTATACAATTTTAAAAAAACAATTAATATATAAACTTCATAATCTAAACTTCGGCCTCGTATTTTATATTTATTATGTGAAATACATAATAATTGTCTTTTATTGATTAAATTGAATATTGCTTAATTGCTTGAATATTGTTTCAGTAGCATAATTCTGAATTCTAAAATGTAACTGGCAATTATTATAGGGTAATTGACAAATCATAATAAAGTATTAGACGGCACTAGAAGAAAATACAATTTAAAAAAATTATAATACTACCATATAATGTAATACCACTGTATAATGTAATACTATGATACTACAATAACACTGATCTTTTTATAACCCATCTATAACCAGGGGTAGGGAAATTTTCAACATGTATCAGTTTCGTAATGTTTTATTTCAAAGATAAAAATCGTAACGTCAAAAGTCTGAGCAAAAACTGCCAAAACCTATTAAAATGCATTTATATATGATAAAAATGTTATTATTCTTATTTTATATAGCGAATTTCTGATTGTGTTTAAGTACAAATATAAAATATTATACTGTTTGACAATCGCTAAAGAACAGTTATATTTTTCGGAATAATAAATAATAAACGTTGATTGATTAAATGAAACAAAGTACATATTTAGTAGAGACAAAGTGCATTTATCATTATGCAAAATAGTTCGGATATCGACAAATCGAAAAACAGTTAAATTAAAACTAAAACGATGCTCATTGGACGATTTCCAAACAGACAGGAAAATGTGGTCTTTTTGCCAGAATGAAACAGCAAGATTACCTCAGATACTAATGAATATGTAGCATCTGTTATTCATGCTGACCACTAAACTATCGAACAGTCTTTGGGGAATATTGCGCCACTCCCTTCTCAAGGTGGTTTTCAACTTTTGCACGGTTTGGAAAGGGAGTGTTCTTTGTGAAAACACGTCTGCTAAGGGAATTCTAGGAATACTCTATAGGATTTAGGTCCGAGGAGTACACAGACCATGATATATCGTCAATATCTTTACTTTCTAGTGTGACACAGTGCACCTGTGTGTTCGTCCATAAACAGAAAGTCTGGATCTACCACACCAGACAAATAAAAAGACAAATATGATCCAGAATAATCTCTTTGCAATACCGCTAGGAGGTAACTCTACCTAGTTCAAAGATGTGAAGCGGTGTTCAGCCATTGTGCATGATACCTGCTCGTACGGACACGCTTGGGCCTCACCAATCGCGTTCATGAACCTATTGTTGGGTACAATGTGTTCCCTTCTCTCTCCATACGAAATGACAGCCAGAAACACTTGTTATAGCGAATTGTGATTCGTCAGAGAACAACACTCTGGACCACTGATGGTTACTCCAACCAATGCTTTTTTTAGATCAACGTAATCTTTCTCGACGATGGTATGGTTAAAGCGGTATGCATCGAACAGGTTTCCTTGCATGCCAACTAACTTGATTTTATCACCGTGAGATAGCTCTGGCAGAAACATGTATACTGGTAATGGTTGCAATGTCTGCAGCTATCTGTCTATTGGTGACGTTTCTGTTCCTCTTCGCTACTGGGGATACATATGTCGTTCCTTTTGAGGTGTGGTTCTCCTACAACGACCACCGACATGCTTAGCATTTCCACCTTCAGCGATCTTTTTTTAATGGTGACACTCCCATTACTGAGGACGCAGTGTTGACCTGCTTTCAGTCGTCTAACTTCTTGTTCGCAATTATAAAAATTCAAATGAAATATTAATAACATTTTGCACTTAATTATTGTACCACACTAAATTTCACAGAAATAAGTTCAATGACCTATGGTGATATTTTGGCCAAATGCCTAACATTATAAATGTTTGTAAGAATGAAGAGATGTGTGCAGTGCCTTCTATATACGGTACTAACTTGACTTTATTGTTATGGGTCGGCTGTCAAGAACGCTACTTTGCATAAATTAGTTGTTCCTTAGCAATTGTCAAGCAGTGTAGTTTTTTCATACAATTTTTATGCGTTAAACATGTTACCTAGAAAATTCTTCGAGAAAACTTTTAATTTAATTTTACAACTATATTTTAACTATAATTAATTATTCCCTCATTCACACATATTAAATGACAAGGTAATAGGAAATTCTAAATATGGATATAAGTTATTAAACTAGCACAAAGCAAAACAATTCAATTTTAAAAACATTAAAAATAAAATTATAATTACACTATGTTTTCGATTTAATTGAGTTTTTGAGTTTATATTTTTATTTTATAACCAGTGTAGAGAGCGCATCACCCAATTTTGGGTTGACTATTGTCACTGTTCAGATTCATAGCCTAGTAATTTTGAATCGAACCCAGAAAACGAAATGAATCATGGATTAAGCATTGGGACACACTAGCCTTCCGGACGAACTTGTTTGGCAGAATTAATCCGTTACAATGGAAGGAAAACCTCCCACGCTTGGCTCGGCAGTGAGGGAAATTTGTATCGAATAGCCATCGCTGGGATTTGAACCTGGGACACCTCCTTGGGGGGCGAGCCTGCTGCTGCTCAATTTTCCCATATTTCTCTTATGTAGCACTATAAACTAGAGTATTACTCTATGTATTGGCAACACTATAATTATTAGTCATTTTGTTTGGTGGTCTTAAGTAAATATTTAAATGGTGTAAAATAGTTAGTCAAGTTTTTATTTAGAATACTTTTGTATTCGAAATAAAAAGTTAGCATTTATTTTTGATCCTTTCCAAAATGGTTGTAGAAATTTTAAACAGCCATACCAATTATATGGGGACGGAATTGAAGAAATAGCAGACGATACTCATTTTATGGCTCGTATCTTATCTCATGACAAAGATGGAAACGCATGTTCCAAACTCATGCTTACAGTGGCTGTCGTACAGATTTTAAATTATTACTAAAATGAAATACATTGACACTCTTGAAAATAGTTTTAGCTGAAATCAAAGTGGCGGCTAGACGGTGAATATATTAATTAAAACTAATTCAGGTATTAATGTTGAAGAATATTTAAATACAGTTGTGCTGTGCATTCAGCTTGACTAAGCTTATATGTTTCATAAGATAATTTTTCAAAAGTGATCAAGCTAGTTGCCAAAGTGTTAATATAATGACATTAATTTAATACTATATCATTAATTACAGAATTATGAACAATTTCTAACGCCAATCTAAAATTTACTACTATCCGACTAATAATCAATATTAAAATACATCCACCTGCAATTCTATCCATTACAATAGTGTTAAAACCGTATGCTACCCAGGTTTTCATATTAATCTACCCATATACTTTCTAAATTCTTAACATTAATTTGTTTGATATTTTCATGTCATGATTATAACAGTAAGCTCAAGCATAGTTTCGGTTCATACAGTTTATGAAATTATTACCATTTGTATCAAATTATGTCAACTTTAAATGATATAATGCCCTAACGCCTTTTATGTATATATCTATTAGCAAACCATATTTAGTTGAATGCATCTACATGAACAAATTGCCATAACCCGATTTTATAGCCTACCGTCAATTAACATCAAGCTTATGCACTACCACTACGAAGTTTTGATGAAATCATTTTTGACAACTGTTATTGAATAACCATGCATATATACTAACAATTCCACAAATTGTGCCTCAAATATAAATCCCCATGCATATAATTTTCCCACTCCCCATATTTTTTGTATCATATTAGTGTTTTTCCTACATTATCTCATGCAATGTATTTGTTTATCCAGACGTATTTTCATGATATGTTATATTTAACCACGCTTCTTCTGAATAGTCACTATTTTTGACACTCAGCTCCCATGGGTCTTAAATGTCAATAATCAATATTCTATTATAGTTACACAATGTCTGATAATATCTGTTTCTCTAAATAATTGTATAGTAATACATAATTAATAAATTTAAGGATCCTGACGGGAGATGAGGGCAGATGTTGGGCCTAGCTCTGGCGACGATGTAGATGCTAGGGTGGACTCATGTTTAGGGACTCATCGGGGGAAGCGTGGTATGTCACCGTTGTAACTGTCTGTTTTCCTGGCCACAGTATTTCTTTCTGAGAGATGTCCCCTCCGGGGGCATAGGTGCAGAGCTGTGTGCCGGCGTCCATGTCTTCAATACAGTATATGTTGTTTAAACTTAAATTTAAATTTAAGATCTTAAAAAAAACTATAAGAAATTCATATGCAAAAAGGTTTCATTACAATTACATTTAGTTCTTTAAGGTTTTAATAGGTTTAGACGCTTATCACGTCAAACCAATTTTTTTGGCGTCAAAAATCAAACCTTCCCCATATATGTTCTATAACATATCTTCTTTTAATATGATTATCAGATTTTTAATTACACAAAAGCAATGAAAATAGCTTTGGGAGTTAACATACTCTGTGGGGAAAATATGCTACAACGTACGACCATGATATCTGTAGCTTGAACCATAATAGAGTGTAAATATGTTGAAATCTTAATAAGGAGTGAAATTGAACTACAGTATCATATAATCAAGTTTAAGCAATACGATAACAGGAATCAACTTAGCACCCTATTAAGGTCGCAGAAAATGTGAACGATATCACAGTTCAATATTGGCCAAAATTTATGTAAGATACTCAATTTAAGTAATAAAAACAATCTGAGGAGCACCCTATGTTAAAGGGCCTCAAAAAATTTTTTTTATTTAGTTCGTTTTATTGCACACTTTCTATGGTGACTTTACATTTTCATTTACAAAAGTAGAATCGTGGAAATTTCTTTCCGAATTAAGTAATCCAAAGACAGATAATACAGAGAGAGAAGAAAAGAACATTCATGCCTCTGACTGGGATTCAAACTCGGGATCGAACTATGAGATGACGTCAGCTTGCTAATTTACCATACAGACCTGTCGGTGGTCAATTTGAGAGGGATTTAAAAAAATTACCCAATAAGACATAAAAATAATAATAATAATATTGAATTTATTTTATTTATAAATGAAAATTGAGGTTTTTTTTTTTCAAAATTAGTTCTATATAAAATTTATTTCTAATATAAACATTTAAAAAAGAGTCTTTTGGGTAAATGGAGGAAAAGTTATTTTATTTAAAAATTCAATTCTACACTAGACACAGATAGCGGTATTATTTCATTTTCCCTTTAGAATGAACCATTTGTACAAAGTAATGTCTACTTAATTCGCAATCGTTTGTTGATTCCTATGATTACCCATTCCATTGATTTAGATATTCCACTGAAACCTTTTTCCAATTCCATTCGTTCTACAATATAATATGGTCAAGCTAAATAACACAAGCAACAAAGAAAAGATTTTATAAATAAAAACTATAGAGATAAATGAATAGCAATAATAAAGGATTTAAAATTCTCCTAAAATAACGAAAATCTCAAGTTTCAAATTTTTAGACTAAAAGCTATATCTACTAACTAATAAAACTTAGATTTGTTTCTCGCACAATATGATCAGTTCTACGCTAAGTATTAAGTAAAGAGAGTGTTTTTTTTAGTTTGAAGGTTTTTAGTATAGCTTAACTAAGATAGTATATTATTCAAAATGAAAAAAATTCGGAATAGTTTTCGGTTAACTAAAGATGTTATCTGCTGTAATAGGTGAAAAGTCCTTATAGGAATTACAAGATTTTTGAATTGTAAAGCCCCTATAGGTATCAACATATTAAATAAAAAGCAATCATTCTTTAATTCATTTTTGTGATTATATTGTATAGTAATATAGTTTTGCACCTTGGCAAAATTTTTAGGAATATATTTTTCCGCCTTGCATACTTAGGAAGTGAAACACAGCATTTAAGAAGGGTCAGACATGATATTAAAGCTTGCTCTTTATCTTTTTATTTTTAGACTTTACTTTTACTGTACCATTAAAAAGAGGAGAAATAAATTGAATTAAAAAAGAAAATAACAAAAACGGAGTTTAACGTTGATAAAGTGTTAAACATAGAAAAAAATATGAAATTCCATACAAAGGAATTAATAATGACGAAATAAAAAATATGGTTAAACAATTTTAGTGCGTTTAAAAATGAAATAACGAAATTATTTAATTAAATATAAATTCTGATCATAACTTATTCTAATTTTGAAAATAAATTCTGAATAATTTATTTTTATAGTGTGGTTTAAACTATGAATTTTTGGGTACAAATTCGTACATCGTAAAAAAATATTAGTTTCTGCAGTAATTTTATTTTAGTTATAATTTTGTATTTTAAACTATTTATTTTTTTTCTATTCATTTTAAATGACGCTATGAATTCAATTCAAAGAAGAATTTGATGATCGTGCTTTTAAAAAAATCACAAAGCGCTAAAAACACTTATTTTTATTGCTCAAATACTATTATTTTGAAATATTTCAAATGTTCTCTTTTTTAGCTAGTCATATTTTTCGATGAAAAAAAAATATTTGCATTACGAGCAATTTCAGTAAGAGCGCTTCGCCGTCCAGCTTCTTAAAATCAATAAAACTGCGCCATAAATGCTGTTTATAAGATATATCAAAGGAATGTGCAAAATAGTTGCTTTTTTTAAAAATGCATGTCACTCTTACGAGAATATTTCCAATGAGAATAAAAACTGTCCGCCATTGCTTTTACACTTCCATTGAGCATCAGGACTAAGAATAATTCAATTTAAGAAAACAGCTTTCTATTTTAAAAGTTTTGAAAATTGTTTTGCTTGAAAGCTATTCTAAAAGTGGATAAAAATAAACAAGCATTAAATTAAATTTTACTCATTCTTACTATTTTGAATTGCTTTCTACTGAAAGAGAAGAGAATTTTCAAAAAATTAGGTTGTTGTAGAATTGAATTTGTGTATTGAAACATCTATTTGGAAATAGATAGTACCAGTTTCAATTATAATATCAACACAAGCAAATGAATGTGTTAAAAAATATTAGGATTGCAGAGCTTTAGGGTTTTGGGCGAAGATTATAATTGAGAATTGAAGCAGACAGTTTTCATTGTTTTATAGTAGCGCATTTCAACAATGATTGTAATCTTGAAAAATGCATGAAACAGGGAATCAGGATAAGCAACACTCAAACTTTGGCAGAAGATTATGATTGAGAGTTTATTGTAATTGTTGTTCATTTACGTCACACTAGAGCTGCACAATGGGCTATTGGCGGCGGTCTGAGAAACATCCCTGAACATGATCCGAAAACATGCCATCAAAATTTTGATCCACTGCAGAGGGGATGGCATCCTAGCTTCAGCAGCCCGACGACCTGCTCGCGAAGTCGAGCACTTTACGACAAAACAGTTTAACGAGGACCGCACACCCTCGGTCCCTACGCAGACTGATCCAAGTTGTCACCCACCCGCACACTGACCGCAGCCAATGATGCTTGACTTCAGTGATCTGCTGGGAACCATGTCTCGACGATCAGTCTACTGCGGGACTGATTGAGAGTTGAAGCAGACAGTTTTCATTGTTTTGTACTTGCACATTTTAAAAATGTTTGTAGTCTTGAAAAAATGCATGAAGCACGGAATCAGGATAAGCAACACTCAAATTTTGGCAGAAGATTATGATTGAGAGTTGAAGCAGACCATTTCTATCGTTTTATAGTAGATTATTATTGGAATGTTTCAATGCAATGTAACTGCGAAAAGTCTTGTGCAAAATTCATGTTTCAGGTGCAATCGTCTCATTCTTTACTACATTGTTCCAGTTCACCCAAGCTGTGATTTAAACTATTCCAAACTAAACAGGAAATAAGAAATTTTCGACAAATCAGCTACAAATCTCTACTTCAAAGCTGGTGTTTTAGCCCTAGACATGCTTCAGACATTGAATAAAAAAATATTGATTGTGATAATTTATAAAAAGAATTAACATTATCCAGCAGGGAATATATATATATATATATAGTTACAAAATAAAATAGCTTTATAAGCCGTTGTTAGTATCGTTACCCATTAATGAATTCGCGACTTTCCTTAGGTCTGAAAGAAGTGAAAAAGTTTTCGGTAGCACATGAATTTTTAAGTTGTGACTGACACAATCGATATCCCTGACGTTTCTTTGAAGAATAAAAAAAAGTGATTCCTGTGAGGCAAAATTAAGTTGACATTTATTTTGTCGAAAAACACATGACAAATTATCTTCCTAAATATATCTTGAAGGTATCAATTTCTAATAGAAAAGACTAGCTATTAAAATTTGATGTCGCTGTTATTTTGTTTCGCGTCATATTAAGTGCTTCAGATGAAGTTCAGACATGAAATGTCATGTTTTAAAACAAATTCTGTAGCAAATCATAAATAAAATATCGCAGAAAATGGTTTTAGAAAACATGAGATTGCAATTTTTTAGTTGTCCTGATATTCCTGTTAAAAATATTTTGTTCTTATTTGTCCTGGTTATTAGCTTCTTGTCTCGATATTCTTGATTTTTATGTGCTCAGAATAATTCGTTTTCTCAGAATAACTCATTTTGGATATTAAAATGACCAATTTGTAGAATCCAAAGATTTGGGTTATCTACACTATAAAAAAAGTTTCTCAAAATTGAGCAAAAATATGACGAAATAACTGGTTCGATCGTCGGGCCGGGCAAGGTTGATTCAGCCCTTCATCCCTTCAGTGGGTCGATAAATGAGTATCAAGCATGCTTGGGAACTAAACACTGGGGGTTCCGCGTTCGGCTGACCACCTGGCCGGAACATCTGCTCCTGCACCCCAGAGCCCATGGTCAAGAAAACTGAGATGGGCACAGTAGGCCTTGGCCCTCTATGGGCTGTCGTGCCACTGAGTTTAGTTTAGTTTATGTCGAAATAATTATGATATAATTAATAGTTGAATTTGGAAACTCCATTCATTCAAAATTGAAACATCATATACTGATTTTCGGAACAAAATAAATAGTCTCCAAGCAGAAGGAGAAATGAGTGAGAGAGATGACCGACAGGATTTGAACCAATGACCTTCGGTTTTGTAGTAGCAGGCTCTAACCACCACAGTTGTACAGTGAAAATTAGGAAGCTTCATATAGTAGAAGCTTCATACATCAATACATACTAATTCCCAATTTTAGTGGTACAAAGGGTTGCAATGGTCCCAATAGCTTTATCAGGAGATTCACTTTTACCCTATTTTGCTACATCTTAAAAGCTTGTAAGCGAATTGACATGATGTTTATTGCGATGACCACTATATAAAGCATCCTAACTCCCCCTGAATTGCGCTATACAACTATGGGTGGTTAGAACATCCTACGATGAACCCAAAGGTCCTTGGGTGGAATCCTGTCTGCAGCCAACGAATATATCTCTCAAACATTTCTTTCTCCACATCAATTAAGGCTTTGTTCCAAAAATAACTAATACTGAAATAATTGAACTGCTTTTGAATACATGGGGGTTTTGAAATTCGACTATAATTTATTTAGTAGCTACTTTGACACATTCTTTTCTGAGAAATCATTTTTTTTATAATTTATTTGGACATGCTAGTAAAAATTTCAAAATTCGATAGTTCTAACTTAGGAACCTTCCACCACTTACATACATAGTTCAGGGGCACTTTACTCGCACTACTGATTGCTTCAAACTCAATTAGGTCCATTTTTTTCCGGCAACATAAATACACCATTTTCACATCGAGCCATAGTTTGTGGAAATTTATGGTTAAAAACCTTGCTGATCTTCTCAGAATTCTGATTTAAATCTCATAGAACACTTTTTTGAGACAAATTAGAAAGCAGATTATGGAGCCAGCGACCCTGTGTTGAAGAGTTAATTCCTACTTATCAGAAACAGTGGAACAGACAATCACCAATGTCAAATAAGGACATATTAATATATGCATCAGGACTCTCCATGCCATGAGGTGCCTGGATACCTTTGGCCAAATAGTTTATGAGTTGTTATGTCATTGTTTCTAATGACAAGTCAAGATCGCCAGCTTTTTCCCTTTTGCAAAATAAGTCGGGAGGATGTTCCTTTGTTTGTCAAAAGAGTACTGCAAGGGTGAAAGTGCGTCTTAGCTCAGAATCCCACGGATAGATGGCAGCACTACTAAGGCCACTTCCTCACTTTAGGCATTTATCGGGAGGAGACGGAAAGTTCTCCGGAGCCCTGTACCCATTGTACTGCTTAGCGACTCACTACATGAATTTTGATTCTACAGAGTTTATGAGCACGTATATTACGTGTACTCGGTGAGTCTTAGAATCAAACTCCGAACCTTCCAGGCTGCAGTCTCATTCTTAAACCACTGAGCTACCACGGCTGAATTTACTAGTGAATAATCGAATTAATAAAACGAATTAATAATCGAATTAATAAATTGACGAATCGTATATCAGGGTATAAGTGAAAAATTTATAAATACTTATGTAACTAGCTGTGTTACGGCAAAGGTGACGACCTTGCTTATTTTCTTCTTGATATGCATACAAATGTTTATGTTTTTAATAAAAATTTTAAAAAAAAAAGTTTTTTAATTTTTTGGATTTTATCAGTCTTTATCAAAATAAGTGGACAAACAAGCTACGAAAGAACTAACATTTTTATAGTCTTTTACTTTTAAATTTATTAAAAGTACATTTCCTTATGTAACTACATAAAGAAAAGCTGAAAAACATACAGCAAAGTGTCATAACCTAAAACGCATAATGCATTATAAAAGAAGTGCTCTAAAAACATTTCATTAGCAAATAAGTATTTTCAGTTCTCCATAGCAACAGGTTCTAAACAATTATGGTAAAAGTTCCGTGTGTTAACTTTCAATACATCAAAAACGCAAATTAATGCATATTTGACGAATATTTTCAACATTATTATCACGAAATTGAAAAAAAAAAATGCTTTATCTTGCATGCAATCCTAAAGTATTATTGTTTTAAAACGCAGCATGAACGTTACAATTCGCTCATAAAACATGAGCTTTTATTTATATCAGATTATATTTTAGAATTTTTTTACTTTTCAATTTTTTGTACAATCGTGCCAAGGAAAAAAGATGTATGTAGAATTTTTATAGTACTGTAAGATATTTAAAAAAAAAAAAAAATAAAGAATTAAAGAAGAGTAAAACATTAAAAAATTAATTTTATCATAACTGAATATATTATGCGTTAATATTAGCTTAAAGAATGAAATTTGCAGACTGGATATTCTTATTTCAAAAGCTTATTATTTGACATTATGTGCTTAATATTTTGCGTTTCTTTCTTCTTTTGTTGAAAAGCTAAATATCCCACCTGCTTAATAAAACCATTGTTAGCTCTAAAAATGCTAAAAAAGAAATTAAGTTTATTAAAAAGAAAACGGTCGGAAATTTGCCCTATTATGAAGTAGTAGTGCATTATATTTTAATAGTGTATCTAATGTTAGTTGGCTTTGGTATTAGTTGAGCAAAGATGAATTAAAACGTAATATTTAAAAACTGACGTCTTTTGTAGCGCCTGTGATCCTTTATGAAATCATTTGTCACACCAAAAATATTCAGCGTCTAACTAGTTGAAGTTCTTTAAATCCCAGTTTGGCCTCATTTCCTATCTCATTGCATGACATTGTCAAACCACACACTGCACAAATGACTGCGACAAAACTACAGAAACTGGAAGTTCTTCATCCTTACTCACTTGACAACCACTTTCTTCAGAGTTTGGAGAACTTTTCAATAGGAAAGCAATTTCATTCCAAAAACGTTGTAAAAACGAATTCAAATTGCTACTTATAAAACATAGACTTTACTATTATGTAACTATTTGATAGTTATGTCACTATTATTTTTAATTTATACAATATATACATTAAATTTATAAACTTAATGCAACTATTTATAACAGCATTTTTTTTAAATAAAAACCTCTTTTATAATGACGTATACAAAATAAAAATCTGTCTAAATTATTCCAACCACAAAACGCGTCGAATATAAATAAAACTAGTCAAAGGGCAAATTTAAATACTTTTAAAATATAAAGTTTATTTTTATCTTATTATACTGTAGTAGTGATCTTAGTATAGATTTATATACAAAGTTTATAGCCTTATTGTAACTATAACTGTATTTATATTATATTTTAATAAAAATCATTTTACAATAGAATGTACTAAAAATAAGGTACAGTGCGCGAAAAAAACACCCTAAATAACTTTTGATTCAATGATCGGATCTTCACGTTCTGGGACTCAATCTTAATGATTCAAGGGGGGGTGACTCTTAAACATGCTAATTACTAAGTGCAGATGATATTCAAAGTTACGAAATCCCAAATAAAAACGTACTTACTCCGAATAAATCTACTGTTTTTCGACAGATTTGGATTTCTGATTCCCAAAATATAGGGGGGGGGTAGCCGCAATTTGAGACATATGAACTTTGCATGGACATATGGTCAGGAGAGAGCTCCAAAGTTTGGACCCTTTAATGTTAATTTCACTTCTTGCGTAGTTCGCTTTCTCTCGAGAACTTTTTAACCGAATTCAAAACTTTTTGCACAAAATTATAAAATTCGTTTATCCAAAGATAATTTCTTGCAAAAATAAATTTTGTTAATACGAGTATATATATATTTTTATTATTATATTCAAAGGGTCGAAAAAATTTTGAATTCATATTTTAATGTATACAATGTTGATGATACAATTCATGCATACAATGTTTTAAATACTTTTAAAGAATATAATTTTAAAAGACAAAATAAAAAGTTTGAGCGAAACCAGTCGAATAGTCGTTCCTAAGAAATTGAATTTCAAAAAAATCTGATATTTAAAATTCGATTTCTCAGGAACTATTCGAATAATTTCTCACAAATTTTGTATTTTGCCACGTGAAATTATAGTCTTTAAAATGTAGTAAGAAATTGTATACCTTGCAATTCAAAAGTTTTTCGGCCATTATTAAATAAAATAATAAATATTTATTAAAGGCTATTTTTTGCATGGAATTGTTCCTGAAAAATAGAACTTTGAAAAAACGAATTTTATAACTGGGTGCAAATTTTTTTTAATTCGCGTGAAACTTTCTCGAGATACAGCGAAATACGCAAAAAGTAAAATTAACATTAAGGGGTTCAAACTTTTTACCGCCTTCCTGATCAAACTATTGTGATAATATTTCCCAGATTGCGACTACTCCTTATATTTTAGGGATCAGAAATCCGAATTCGTCGGTGAAAAAAAGGTATGTTTATTCAGAGAAAGTAGATTGATGTGTCTGATTTCTTATTTTTTAATTATAAAGAATTTAACTTCGAATATTTTTACATTATGTACATTATATGTATTACAGAATGTAATTTTATAAGACAAAATACAAAATTCGAAAGAAATTGGACGAAATAGTTTCGAAAAAATCGAACTTACATTTATGCGACTTTTTAATAAGAACAGTAGAAAAATTTACCTACCTCAATAATCTTTCATCAAATAACTGAGATTACTCTTATTTGATCTAAATGATTTCAAACAATACTCTTTAAACATTATAATTTTCATATTTATTTGACATAAAAATGTACTTTTTATTACATTTTTATTACTTATGCAATAGAAATTTCGAAATTTTTCTGACTAGTTAGAGCACTAAAACCTTTAGTAGTCCTACATGACATTGCAAATTGTAATCGTTTTCAAGGCTCTCTAAAGAGTGACATTGTTTCTAAACAGTAATCGTCCATCTTAGTTTTGACTACTTAACCCAATAGGTGTCGGGCTCATATTTTAACTGGGTAATTTTGTGATGAATGATAAACAGTTTCAAGCGTTTTCTCATCGTAGATTCATACAATTGTCAAAAGGAATTCATCTTCAATCCATTTAATTATTCGGAATGTTTAATCAGTTAGAGGTTCGTACTTGCCGATAATAGAAGTTAGAATTGTGTTTTGAACACTGCAAGCAAAATGTATTACCAATTAAAATTTTGACATCAGGAACAAAACGAAGAAAATAATAAAATAAACTAAACTACTTTTTTTCACAATAAACTTCCATAACTACCGGAAATTCCATCCACCTCTTTCAAAAGTGATGCAACTTACGTTTTCGTTTGACAAAAATAAAACTGTTCTCTACTTTTATAATTTTGAATGTGCATATATATTGACAGACTCAAGATTCGTGAATATTTACAATTATAAATTGTAAACAAATTTTTTTATCTGTCTCCTATAAATCTCTCATTTTGACAGAAAGTTCCCTATTATCAATTTTACTTTGATTGTAGGTGTCAAAAACATTTAAAATCAAACCCTTTATTTCCCTTGTTGAATATTCAACAAAAAGTATCATTTCTAAACAGTTTGTTGTCTATCTTTATTAAAATCCTCCTACGCATCCTTTTGTGTAAAATTTCCCTCATTATACGAATTCTATTTTTAGCTTAAGATACCGCAAACAATTAAACAAAAATTTGCTCTTTGGTGAATATTTAATGGAAATTATAAATATTGTAAACAGATTGCTTCGATCTTCATTAACTTCCACCTACGTATCTCAGCAGAAAAATTTTCTACCATTACACATTGTTTTTCCAACCGAATCCCTAGTTGAAGACGCAAAGATACGTCTTTTACGTTTCATTTGTTCTCTTGTTGGAGTTCTTTTTTGTGTGCAAAAGTAGACGTTACCGTGGCTACGAGGTTCTGGTAAATTGCTCCCGGTGAATCTTCGTTTAAGCCACCGTAATGGCTGCGACCTGGCTTTCTAATAATACTCTTTTGCCCCTTCTGATGTATACGATCACAAAAGGTTAGAATTGTGTCTCTTTTTTGGAAATAAATAAGGATTATGTTTTCAAAGAGTCTAAATTTGCTATCTGCCAAGTTGAATTCGCGATCACATTTGTGCGGTTGAAGGAATTTAAAGCTTAATTTTGTGCATGTTACGGATAGTCGCCATTCATTTGTGTATGTCATTGAAAAGTGTTTAAGTATAAAAATTTACCAAGATATGTAATGGTATAATAATGTCATAGATGCAAATAGGCAAGGATTGCGGTTGATTTAAATTAGTTAAGAGTTTAATTTTATACAATGTAAAAAGACTAGGGAAATTTTTAACCAGTGTTTGGTGCTAAGTTTGTCACTATTCCAAATTTTCGTAAAATGAAAGTATAAATATATATTATTTAGTATAAAATTATTAATATAAATATATATTATTTAGTATAAATATATATAGTACGTCAACGTATGTATATGTATAGATATTTAGGTAGGTAAATGTTTTATTTGCATTAATTAAAGTTCATTTCTCTTATGTTGCCTTTTTAAATTTGGTTAGCGGTATAATATTGTAAGAAATATATCATAAAATAACCTACTTACTGTAAATTGTATTGTTATGGTAAATAACAACCTTGGGCGCATTAAAAATACCTAATAATGGTGCAACTTTCTTCTTTTATAAAAGAAATAAAGAAAGAATGAAAATAGTAGTTTTGTTTTTTCAAAACACCTACTTTTGGTGCAACTTTCTACTGATATTTGGAGCTAGTGAATACAGCAAAATATGGTAAAAATTGAGCTCCATTTTATGTAACCAGCAAATGAATACCAATATTTGGTGCTACGTGGCTCCGAATTTTTAGCAGTGTGCAAAAAACAAATTGAAACAACCTGAATATATCTTGATTTTATAATCAAATCTTCACGTGCTAGTACTAAATTTTCATGGCTTAAAGGGGTGACCTAAAATAAGTTAATTAATTAGTGAATATGATATTTCAAATTATGAAATCAGACACAAAAACGTACTTTCTATGAATAAACATTCCTTTTTTTCGAAAGACTATGAGCATATTATCTTGTCTCATTGTGTCAGAGCAGATTTCATAAAATATTTTCATAAAAACACTTTTTATCACATTTGAATACGTTTCTCAGCAATTTGCAAATCGATTGCAAACATTTTGTGAAATATTTATTTTCTCTCTTATATTAGATATAAAATTTTAAGTTTGATTAGTGTACGATGATTTAAAATATCTGTGCTTTAAATAATATCTGACTTTATGCCAATTAAAATGATTATCAATCTATATGGTACACAGTAAAAAATTTTAGTGTATATTTGCCACCAACTTTGTTAAGATAAACCGACATTTTTTACATGTCAGACATAAAAATGTATAGTAACATTTTTTATTTACTTTTTAACTTTCATAGCTCATTTATTCATTCTTCCTTTATTTGTTAACTGACAACACATATTTTCATGCGCATTTAAATAAATTTAATGACTGCAAAAATACTTCGTATAAAAAACAGGTACATTTTTAGTAATGCATTCACACTATTTTTTTAAAAAAATTTTATTTTGTCAACTTATATAATTTTTTGCAAGATAACTACAATTGGGTACTTGCTCTTCAAGAAAAAGAAGACCTCGCAAACCCACACATGTTACCCATGAAGTCAGCGCCAGCTAATCTTTATCAGCAAAATGGCGCATTAAAGTTAAGCGAAATTTCTCTACATAAGTTAGAATGTTAATTAACGATAAGTAAATTAAATCGAGAGTCGTATCGCAGATGGAATTCGTAGAAACATAATTCTTCCTCGTCTACTTCTTTTACTTAACTTAGATTTATTAGTTGTTCAATTTTATTGTAACCTTGAAATATTTTCGCTTTGTGTACCTGGCAACTTTGATGCATAATTAGTTTGTTTATGTTATATATGGCTTCTTGCCTGTGTTTGTGATAAATCTATGTGTAAATATGTAGTGAAATAATTGAAATCTTGGGGAAAGAATCTTTATAAAAGAATTACTTAAGATAATTGATGCGTGATGGGCTTGGCACATTCGAAATAGAAACAGTTGCTCAATAAGCAATCAGGATCAAGATACCCGTCATTCTGTACTTAAAAATAAATTTAGTTTAACTCAACACCGAAATTGTTTTAATGTGTAAATGAATATAGACAGCTCATTTTGAACCATGTCATGTCTTAGAATAATACAACCATCAGTCTGATAACATGAGGATCTTCATATTTCATAAATTAATCTATATGTTAAGTTCAAGTATATTATGTTATAAAAATTTATTAATAATTGTGCATATAAATATATTTATTAGTAAATTATGAAGTATATATGATTGGTATTTTTGACGCACAACTTTCATTTGAGTGCGTGCGTACATTGAAAAGTATATTTGGTTGGAGAAAAGTTCATTATCTCTATACAAATTATATAAAAAGTCTTTTTTTTTTCATACCCCTGTAGTTTGCAATCTTGTTTAAAGAAAATTTTTCCAAACTATGTTGATGGTCATCTCTATAAGTTCAAGACATCTTTGAGTTAATCAAAACCTTGGCCAAAGATCAAAAGTTCGCCAAGATCAAAACTAATAATACAATTTAAAAAGCTGAATTTATTAAGTTTAAAAATTTTCACAAAAAGATTTTGGAACAGCTAGTTTGCAAATATGTAAATTGATGGATTTTTTATTAATAAATACCAAACTTAAATATTTTAATTTGGTTGTGTAGTTTATTTATTTAAAGAAGATACTAATGTACGAATTTCTATATTTTGGCTCTTTACGAAAAGAGATTAGCATTCGATCAAATATGTTTTTCAACATTAACTCGCCCGAAACCACATAAACTTAACGTACTTAATTCATATTTAAAAAAGACTTAATTCCGATGTGTCAGATTGTTAGTAATAATTAACAATTTTAGCAACAAAACAAAATCCAGCACAAAAAGATGTTTTCTTTGGAGTTATTTAAATAAATGGCGGAAACACTTTTAAAAATGGGTAGCAGCCAAAAACTCTGATTTTTCACCAACAGTAAAAATAATAGAGAAGTTCAAATCCTGAAATTCATAATAAAGATTTGCATCTTTGATCATATCTTCTTAACTAAAAGAGCACAAAACTTAGATTTCTTTACAATATTTTAAAAGCCTGCTTACTAAAAAACAATTGTCTGAGTATATTAAGTTCTATAACATACTCTTGAAATTGTGATGAGTCAGGAATTCATGAATGAACGATAATATAGAACCTAATATATGATATTGCATCAGTATATTAGACTCTATAGTATCGATTACTATTCTTTAAGTATTTATTATAAACGGTGCAGTAATGCGAATATAAAATATAAAAACAGCAGAATTTTCTTAATTATATCTTGAAGAGAAACTTTAAAATAGTTAAGCAGTTATTACTTGATTAAAAACTTTATTCGCTCCAAAAAAATAAAAAATTGGAAATAACAGTCGACACGTTCAAGCGCGCAAAAAATAAGCGCCAACTTTCAAGACTTGCCTGAAGTGAATGAGACGAAACTAAAGGGATTTGAAATAAAAACGAAAGGCTGCCATCAAAAATTGGATAAATAAAGGTGAGGAAACAAAACTAGAAAAACCATAGTAAGAGAGAAGAAAAGATGTAAAACCCGCAATGGCCGAGAGGAGCAAATGTCTCCATAGCTCGGCATATGTGGTTTTTTATAATTTTGCTTTCTCAACTTTATTTTTCCAATTTTCGTTGGCAACTTTACGTTTTTATTTCAAATCACTTTTGTTTCTTCTCATTCACTTCAGGCAAATCTTCAAAGTAGGCGCTTATTTTCTGTGCACTTGTCAACAGTTCTGTCCAATTTGTAAATTTTTGAAGCGAATGAAGTTTTTTATCGAGTCATATCTGACCGCTTCAGTTTCTTGGGATTATTTATTTAGGTGAAATATTATTTAAAAAATTTATTTATATATAATATTTATTACTATTTCACCTTAGAAAATTAATCTACCTTTAATGCAATTATAAATGGATTAATCATAATTTTTGTAATGACGATAGGGACCATTTAATAAAAGTGGATATAACGAAGAAAAAAAATTACTAGTGAACTAGAAATATCATTACGTTTCATAAGATGAAAGGAACGACTTCAAAAAAAACTATGAACAGATTCAAATAATTAGTAACACAACTTAGAGCGTTGAGCTCCCATTAGCGCGAATCATTTGATTCCATTTCATAATCTTTTGGATGAAAGAGAAATTGCAACTACCGGAGAAAATAGTACTCTTGAAATTAATAGGAAATATTTAGTATCTGAAATGATTACCTCAGAACGAAAAAAAAATATTTCAATTAGTTTGGAGTAATTGGAAACTCGAAATAATTGGAATCCATATATTTGCGGGTGGAAAAAAAAGACAAGTAATGCCATTCGGTGTCGTGTTATGGTATTTTATTAATTAAACACCAAGAGAAAATGGTAGTTTTTTATTTCTTAATCTGAATTAAGCAATTAAAATTCTTTCCCGTAAAATTAAATAGAGAAAAGAATAAAAAATTGGCATTAAATATGGTTTTACTAACTGATTTTAGAATATTTTGTTACATGGCTGGTTTATTAATGTTGTGAATTGAAATCAAATCACGTGACCTTTTAATATGTGTTTTTTTTTTTATTTATTTATTTTTTTTTTATTAACTATAGTTTTTGCTAGAACATGCAATAAGAGATAAACGTTTCTCAGAGAAACGTTTAAGTTAAATTGCTAGATATTTTGAACAATTCCGAAAAGTAACCGTAATTTTTAAAAGTCTTTTATAAAGTAATAGCCACATCTTAACTACCGTAATTTAAAAAACTAAGTTTAAATTAGAATATTTTTCTTTTTACATATTTCAAATGATATTTTTTTCTCATTTTATCTTTCATTTAAAAAAAAATTTATCAGAACCAAATTTAGGATTAATCAACACCGGCTGTTTAGAGAGTTCAAACTTTATTTCGTATTTTTATAACTTGTTTAAAAATATATATTTTAAAAATATTTACTCGTTTCCGAGTTTTAATCGCTAGAAGCTACAAATCTGAAGAAATAGAAACCACAAAACAGATGTAAAAAAAATTAAATTTGATTATATACAAAACGATGACGTGATTATCCATTGATCTAAATCAAATTAAGTGAATGTGTTTTTCAAGATGATGACTATGCGTACCAATTCAGTTTTAAAATAATTATTCCGATAACCCAAGCAGCATTTAATTATATGATGATCAATAGTTCTGATAATGGAACGGCACCTGCTGTTCAGCGAGACCAAACTTTGCAACTGTTCTTATGACCTCATTAAATCATTAATATTAAAAAAAATATTTTGCATATTTAATATTAATTGTCACTTAAATCTATTAAAAATATTCTCTAAAAGTAGGTATTACAAAAAAATTTATACTTTATTAAATACGAAACGATTACACGATGTTCACGTTATAAGAATGAGTTGATCCGAATTAAATTATTCAAATCTGTTTCAAATTGATCACTCGGGTTACCGAATAAATATATTTATTCCGATCATCCAAACAGCATCCGATTAAACTATAATAAATAATTCTGATAATGGGAGAATAAATTACTATTCAGCGATCCCAAACTTTGTTACTTATTTTAATGGCACGTTCAAATCCTAAATATTATAAGATGTTTGCATATTTACGATTTTTAATCACTTGATTATAGAAAAAAACTTTCTTCAAAGCAGGTGTAGAAAAATGATATTTGATAACATATTAAACACTTTATATATACAAATTATTGATATGAATCAGTTATTCAAATCTGTTTCAAGATGATGACTCGCATTTATGAATTAAATATAAGTTGATGACTCAGACAAACGAATCAGTTTCAATTATTCTGATCATCCAAAATATCCAATCCTACTACAGTGTAAAAAAATCAGGATCTAATTAGGGTATGAAATATTCGTTGGATGCATTATTCGTAAAAAACATTTTTACCGTACAATACTATACCGTAATTTTTATGGTGACATTTATTTAATTAGAGGGAAATTTTACAATAATTACTACTAGATAAATTACTATATATTAGATATTTTGTTCCATAACATTTTCCAGAAAAATGGATTTTTCGGTAAAAAGTATCAGAACCTAGATACTTTTACCGTATTTTGAAGAGGGATTTTTATAAAGCATCGGCTGTTTGGGTGCAATATCCGTAAAATCCATTTTTACAATAATAATTATTCAATTAGAGTGTTTCAGTGATTTTACGGTAGTTAATACTGTAGTAATAAAAAAGTACAGCATAGCGTATTATTTTTGCTCCATAATGTGTCCCTGTAAAACTGGATTTTCTGGAAAATAGTACCGGAAGTCCGAGTGTCAATAATTTTTACCGGAAGTTTTTACAATGTAGGATTAATAAGTCTTTCTCCAACCATTTCAACTCCTACTAAAAAAAGTTTAAAAAAGAAATATTTCAGAAAACAATTGTAGATTGATATGAAACGTGAGTTATGTGTCAGATATATATTTATCTGATCTCTGAATTTCTTCACACAGTGAAATATTGTTCAATCATAATTATTCATTTCAAGACAAGATAAGATCTGAAGAAAGCGACGAAGGGAAGAACTCTTCCATCATAATTAAGTACGCGAAGAAGAAGAACACACATAAAATCCAGTTTTCCTTTAATGAGTTGAAGATAATAGACATTCGAGAAAGATTTTTGGAATATGCTGGAGATTAATTTTGATTAAAATATATCACATGTTCAAGTTTTTTATTTCTTTTCATTTTCGTGGTTCGAAATGTATTTCTATAATTTTGCTAAAAGTAGTTAAGAGATAGCTAAATGTACGTGAAATATTTGAAGCTATTGAAAATGAATTTAAAATCGATATTTTTCAATTATTGTTATCTATACATTTACTATAAACATTTTATTTTTTAATAAAAATAAAAAAAAAATTTTTAAATATGTTTTCATTAAAGCCATTTTAATAACGGTACTTAATAGTTGTTGGCTTTTGTCACCAACACGGACATGGGTCCCAAACCGATACGATATAAAACGATATGTTGTCAAAAGTATCGATATTAAACAATGTAACTCGATATTTTTCCAAATTAGCAATGAAATATTATTTATACATTGATTAATATTTCCGTTAAAAAAATTCTTTATGAACACTTTAATATTTATCCTTACGTATAATATTCACAATATTATCATATTCGATCATTATGGTTAACAAGGATATTATCATATTAAATATACGTTGTTATTGTTGAAAATCGCGATATTATTGTGTTTAACAAACCTATGTGTATTATCGACACCCGATTACTTGCATAACTACGATTACAGCTTAGCAAACTCGGTTTCATAGTCCTTATAACCGATAAATGCCTTAAAAAATATTATATAAAAAGCACGATTTAATAATGATGGCAAATAAGTAAGAAACTATTCGATGAACAATGTATGTTGTAAACAAGCATAATGAGCAGATGCAAAAATTTGATTTATTCAACAAAAAAAAAAAAAATTGTGAAAGATTTTAACACATTTTTCACGAATCTAAAGATGGAAAATAAATGTTCCAAGAGATAATAGAAATGTTAATAATATTGGGAATATAAGGAACAATGGTTAAAAATATATTGTTAATATTAAAAACATAAAAATTATATTTATTGCGAATTGTTATTACATATTTTTTAAAAACAGTTTCGTTATTAAATTATTATAAAAATGGTAATTTTAATTACTTTATCACTAACCAAAGCCTTTCTCTAATGAAGAAAATTAATTCCAGGGGGAAAATATCAAAGTATTATTAAAATTTTCCGGAGATATATTTAGAATTTCCAACAACTTCTTAACAAAATAAGAACAACAATGGTAAAAAAGATTTTAGTTCAAAATTATAGAATAAATTACGCGATAAATACAATTTAGAGCATTTGCATACCAAAAAAAAAAAACAAAAAAAAACGGGAAAATGTAGTGTTTGAATAAAAACATTTAATTTACTCGAGAAAACGGTCGAGCAAGTTTCTTTAAAAATTACGTGCTCGGAAGTTTTATATTTTTGAGAAAGCTTGCGAATATAATCAAAAACAATTTTAATTTCCCCCACCGAAAACATGGTGCTCCATCAAGATAGCAGAGATTTAATTTGAAATTTCGCAGTTTTTGCGTTGAAGTATATCAGAGTAGGTTTTCATTTACGTACGAAAAAGAATGTTTATTTTGCATAAAAATCATTACAAAAACTAGCTTTCCTTTGAGATAGTTGATTTAGTTATATTTATTTTATAAAAGTATTTGAAGGGTTGTTTATGATTAAATGATGGTATCGCAGTTTTCGATTGTTGTCAATACAGTTTTATTGGCTGGAAAATCACGTGGTAGGATCCAGTTTTCCCACAATAACTATCATATTGGTTGGATTGTCATCAGCATAAAATTGATATAAGTTATAAAGTTATTGTTTTTCTATAAATATTTTTGTTTCCCTAATTCAAAGGTTAAATTTACAAGTACTGTTATTATTACTTTTTTGATTTATAAATTAAGAGATTAGGAGGATTGTTTTTTTTATTTTATTTTAAATGTTAAAATAATGTAATTCTTTGTTACATTTTAAGATTAAGTTATTTAAATCGGTGCCTGATGTTATTAACCGTTTTACAATTATTATTTTTTGGTGCAAATTACGTTAAAATATACATCCGTCCATTTGGTAAGCAAAAATATTAAGTTACAGTTATGACCTCACCAAATTTGTTAAAACTATATACTTTTAATTTTAAATGTTATTTCAAAAAATGATTACTTAGAAAAATGATTCATGTTCACTTATAGATCTGAGTAGTATCATAAGGGAAGTATTTGGACGTGGGAAGTAGAGGCACATTTATTTTTTGTTGAATAATTTCAACTGTTTTATGCCAAGAAACAGCAATTATCGGGGTTGGTGAGCGTCCGCGAGGCTTAGTCACCTAGTATAATTAAAACTTTACTCAGATTGATCAACAAATTTCTTCCCGGTTAACTATATCTTCTAAAGATTTAAAATAAGATAGAAAGTTTTTTTTTTTTCTATTATCTTTCTCTATTTCTTTTTCTATTTTCATGAGTTTTTTTTTTAAGTTTTAAATATACTTTCATATGGGGGAAAAAATCCCTCCAAGTTGAAGATTTTTTTTTTCGCAGATTAAAACCATTCAAGTTTTTTTGTCTATTTTGAAGCCTAAATGCTTCCTTACGGTAATATAGTATATATAGTTTAAAATTATAGCTTTGCACACACTCAAAGTGCAGCTTTTTTTATTCATTTTACACTCTCAGAGATCGCGTGGATGCACTGGTGTCTGAAAGGTAATTCAAAAAATGTATAAAGAGCATGAGTTAATATTTTATTACATAACCGTCGATCCAATTTTTGACTTTAAGACTACGATAGTTCAACTCCGTAGCCTTATAATTATGAACCTGATCCAGAAGACAAAGGATCTTCCGGATCAAGCGTTGGGGCAAAGTATCCTTCGTGGAGGACTTTTTGATGGAACCCACCTATATTTGATTGGCTCTCTCTCTTTTACGTCACAAATTTCGATAGGATTTAGACGAAATTTTAGGCTATAAAGATCGCACTTACTTCACGAGCTACAACATAAACGAGAAAGTAGTTGAAAGTTTGAATTCTATCAGACCGAAAAAACTTTTCTTATTCCAAAAACTACGAACAAGTAATTGAAAAGAATAAAAACTCTTTTTATCCTTTGGCAGCCGGGAAACAAAAAAAAAGAAAGAAAAATAATTGGATTCTAAGGTTGTAATCTTATACACACTAAAATGCTGGATTAAACATACCATTAAAAACACAGGTTTCGTTTTCACAATTGCCTGGAATGATATTTTAAAAGTTTTTCTTTTGAAGTTTTTATAAAATAAATGAGAGCTTATATGCAGAGTGTCTAAATTAATAATTAGAAAAAATCAATCAAACTCTCAAGACTTTAAATAATGACAGAAAAATTTGATTTCTTACTTAGAAATAGTGTAGTGGTAAAACCCCAAAATTAAGCTGCAAGCTCAAGTAATTAGCAGACACGGAAGTGTAATAATAAATAAATTTTTTTTTCTTGCTGAATTGATAGAGTCGATTTTTTGATGTTTTGTAGGATTAAAAATCCATTTAACCTCACGACACTAATTGATGAACTTTCTGATTATTATTGAATTTAAACTCACCATTTTTTGGTGCATGTGCCGAGAAACAAACCCGGGACTCACGCGTGGAACCATGTTCATCCACTAGTCTCTACTACAAATCACTAGATGATTCGTTTTGCCCAACTCTACTATTTAATATTCACAGCGCCCAATCAGTTTTATCATGTAGCTCAGATGAAAAAAGGTAATCTTTTAAAGTAAATCTTTTTTTTATAAAAAAATCAATTCATTAAACTTAATAAGTTTATTATTTTTTATTATTGCATAAGAAAGTGATACATTTTAATTTTTAGCACTTTTAACACTTGTTACAAATTGAAGGATACTTATACAGTGTATTTCTTCACATTTTTTTCATGATACAAAATCCATTAGACTCAATAAAAAGATATTTATAAGCCATAAAACTGTCCAAAAGGTTAATTGAATCAAACTTCTAGCCATTTGTTATAATTTTTTATATTGTCATTAAAAGCTATGACTAACGAAGATATATCCAGTTGTATTTTTAGAAAGACAATCACTTTGGGAAGGCATACAAACAGAAAAGAAAGTTATAAAATTATACCAAATATTTATAAAATAAAGTTATAAAATTATAATAAAGTTATAAAATTATAATAAAGTTATAAAAGTATACGCTAGATCGCAGGAGGTTGACGAAAAACGGAAGATAGAAATGGGAGGATTAATAAGTTCTACTACGGAATTTAAAAATTTATTCTCAAGTCTTAAAGTGAGTTCCAAAGTTCATCAACAGATGGCATTACTGAATAGAAAAAGCTATAAAACGATGTTTTTGAAAATAGACATCATTTTCAGCGGAATACAGTGCAGTCGGGCGAAGAAGATACCAAAAGTATCACAAGCTGGATTTTATTTATTTATTTATTTGTTATAAAATAATAGGTAGAAAATATTTTGTCCATTTTCATTTTGTAGTAGAGCTATAGTGGGTCGATATATTTGACGAGAAAAAAATGTCTAAAAATAGACGAAATTTTGCCAAATGCACGATGACATATACAATTAGATGAATCACTTTTAAGATATTTAGAAAGTGATCAACTTCAAAAATTTTTGTTAACAGTTCAAATTCAACAAATAAATGGTTATCTATAAGTATTAAAAAATCGTGTTATTTGGGTGTTCAACTTTACGTTCAGGCATGATTAATTTGTTAACGCATTGTTCTTACATAAAATTATAATAAACATATATTTTATAAACAAAATTATCTATTGCGTATAGCTTCATGTCCTATCTGCAGTCTCTGTAATCTGCGACTGGTCATCTTATTCTTTGCCGAGCTTTAAAAAAACGTTTACTTTGGTGAAAGTAGAATGGTGAATGGTGTTGCATACTGTGAGCTGCTACAACCTGGCGATCCCATTACGGGCGATCGATATAGGCTAAAATTGATTCGTTTGAGCCATGCATTACGAGAAAAACAGCGGAATACGAGCAAGGACATGACAAAATTAATCTTCTGAATGATAACGGTCGACCTCATGTCGCAAAAGTCGTAAAAAGTTTTTTGGAAAAGCTAAAGTGGGATATTTTACCGCACCCGCAGTATTCACCGGACATTGCTCCTTCTGATTGCTGGTTGTTCCGACGGATGCAGAACGATTTTGCAGATCCCCGGTTCACTTCTTTCGCAGAAATCGAAAATTGACTCCTAACATGGATCGCCTCAAAAGACGAGAAATTTTTTCGAAATGGAATTCGAAAATTGCCTGAGAGGTGGGAAAAGGTAGTATCCAGCGATGGACAATACTTTGATTAAACTGTTCGTTCATTTTGTTCTGAAATAAATGCAATTTTGGCCACAAAAAAAAACGGATCAAACTAACTTGTACTCCCAATATATACACTATAGCGAGTGGAGTAACAAGAGGGTAGAGAGGGCGAGAGACAGAACAGTTCAGCAAAAATATTTTGAACATAAAAATGCTCTTAAATAATTACATGTTAAAGTATTTTTGAAACTTACAATCATATAAAAATATTTATAGTATTAGAAAGCTATATTAAAGTATATATTTATGCCAAGCTTTGTAAAATTTAAAAGCCATAATATTGCATTTTACCGATGAGAAAATAAATGTATTAAACGAATCGCTTAGTCACTTTATTATATTCTATACACCTCACGGTAGACAGCCGATTTTTGACATAATTCAAGATCTTCGCTCTACATGCCATCTTTCGGACTGATAATATAAGTGAGAACTTTCACTGATAAAAGAAAATCCGAATTGCGCCTCGGGAAAACGGAGGGGAAAAAACGTCTTCCTATAGGGATTTATACGGCTCTTATCTCTAGCTCCTCTTTCATTTGTCAACCAGCTAGTTGCGTATGATAACATCAACTTTCCGAGTGCCTTTTCCGTTCTCTGCATTAATCACAATGACGTTTTTGTGGAGCATCAGTGCCCTCAAGCCTACTCCCATAGGTCGTGAAAGTTGTATAGCATTCTGAAGTCTTGAAAGGAGAATGGCATTTAGTTACGTTAGTTTTCTTTTAACTGTTTTGGACAGATCGAGTTTATGGCAACAAAATGTCTGCAATGGTTAAATAAATTGTTGCTTATTGTATATAATACTCTTTAAGTTTTAATATTGTTTATTAGAAGTAATTTTAAAATGTTACACATTAAAAAAATTTAAAATAGTATTTAAGCATATCATTTCTAATATTTTAAATTTTTATTTTAATATTTGTTTTTAAATATTGCTCCTTGCATATATTACTATCAGTGTCATAAATCTTGATGTTTAACTTTGGCGCCGTATGGAAAATGCTTTTTGCAAAAAATTTTATCTCTGCAAAAAAAAAAAAAAAAAAAAAAATTTAAAATAAATAAATAATAAAAAAAATAAAAAAAGAATTAAAAAAGGAAATAAAAAACAAATGAGAAAATAAGTATGGCTTTTGATCTCAATGAATTTGTGTATTAAGCAATATTTTGCTTTATATAGCGTTTATGCACTGCAAGCTGTTATAATTACATAATATCAAAATAAACCATCTAACATTTGACTGAATCATTCTGAAAATTAGCGTGATTCCGAAAAAATAAAGAATCCGTGCAATTGAATTTTAAGTATTTAATGGCTATAACGTTTTTAACAGTGTATAGTGAGCGAAAACAGAAAGGCGAACTCTCTAAGTAACGTTTAAGCTGATGATCGGATTTTCAAACTCAATCTAAATGGTTTGAAAGCCTAACCTTTAATGTGCTATTTGATTTGAATAGATGATATTTCAAGTTACGAAATCAGACAAAAAATTTTATTTTCTCTGGATGGGCATAATTTCTTTTAGACAAATTCTTATTCTAGACCACAATAAAATATGAGATTAGCTGGAAACTGGAATACTTGGTTCCAACTCTTTAGGAATGAGAGTGGTCGAAAATTTGTAGACTTAAATGCTAATTTCACTTTTTGTGTATTTCACCACGTATCCAAAATTATTAAAGCGAATCATTAAGTTTTTCGTCAATTATAAAACCTGTTTGTCTAGAGAAAATTGCGAGTAAGAAAACAATTTTATACTTATTTATTACTTTATTTTTTTAATTTACTAATAGTAAGAAAAAAATTGTATTGTAAGGTAATACATATTTGTGTAGTAGTTGAACCTGTGTATTATTTTAAATGACGAAATCCATAATTTGAACGGAATTGGCTGAATAGATCTTGAGAAGCAAAAGTTTAAATATACGATTGATTCTACCGCTAGTCCAAATTTTCTACCTCTCTCCTAACCCATTTATTGGGACCATAATTACCATATTGCGCTTATCCACTGCCCCCTATTTTCTTAGCCTCTATTTTATAGGTCAATAATCCAAATCCATCGGGAAAAAAACTCTTTGTTTATCCAGAGAAGGTAGGATTTTGTACTTGCTGCATAACTTTAAAAAAATCACCCGCAGAAATTAATTAACATATTTAAGGTTAGGTTCAAACCTTTTAAGATAGGGAGTTAATATTTTTTCTTTTATAACCGTCGTTGAACAGCCGACCTAATTTTAGGTTTACGGCTACTAATGCTCAACCCCGTAGCCTTGTAATTTTGAACAATCCAGAAGACAAGGAAACTATTATAAAAATCCGATCATTAGATCAAAAGATATTCAGGGAGAACGCTTTTTTATTCTGCATATTTTACAAATATAAATAAATCACGGCCAAAAAAAATATGATAACAAACATTTGACTAACACCACAAAAACTAAATAAAAAATGAAAGGCAACCGTACAAAAAAGATAATGTCAAATTCTCTGTGTCACTGGAAACTAATTATTTACATTTTCGAACAATGTTATCACATTTGTTTTTTATATAGAAGATATATTTGAATGTCATTAATTATTTCTAACACCAGACACAATAAAACAAAATGAACTAGAATCATTAAGTTTTCTCCTAGCTCAGAAAGAGACAAATCAATCATTCCAATGAAAAACAGAAACAATCCCACATTTGGAATTACCAAATAGCACTTACTGTCAATTACCTAAATGCAGCCTTTGGAAAACAAACATTCAAATTACAGGAGTTTTGGCACTCGTGTACAAAAGCGAAACAAAATATAAAAGCGGCAAATTATCTGCCTGCCATAATCATGTTTAGCCTAATTGAGTTGAGCAAAATTATTCGAATAACTCATCAAAATATCGTGGAAGTTTTTAACGTAATTTTGTAAGTATTTTGATGTCAAATTGCGTCAATTAAAAATATTCAATTATTCATTACAGAAATTCCATGATTATGTAAGTAAACACAAAATGTTTGTCTTTTTGCAGAAGGATATTTTGCTTTTCACGAACTTAAAAGCAACCTGAAAGGCTTAAAGTAAAATTTAAAAATTTTAATTAATTTGTGTTATAACTAAAGGTTAATTTTGCGTCTTAATTAATTGCTAAAATTTAAATTGCGAAATTAGACTCAAGATACAAACTTTAAAGTTAATTTTCACGAGAACTAATTATGCTCTTTGAACATGAAGAAATAGTTAGCAACTTAATACTAAAACACAAATAATTAATTCAAAAGTTTCTTAGAGGAGACGGATTTTTAGTCAATGTACGAACAACGTAATTTAGCTCTCTTATTTTCTTTCAGAGTTATTGAGTGTAAAAAATGGTCATTCGCTCTATCTATTTATGTGTATGAAAATCAGTATAATTGTGTTAAAAACTAAAAAAAAATATATATACATATGTTGTAACTAATTGGAAACTGCTGACGTCATTCGTTAGTCTTCGTGACGTTGGAAGTTTACAAAAAGCTGAATTTTCCAATTAGTCTATGACGACGATTGTGAAGTTCATTGTAAATCTGAAATAATTTTTTTGTTTTGTTTTTATCTATTAAAATAACGTAGAAACTCAATATTTGTTTTATTTTTATTTTCTTTTGTGTTTATTCATTTGTTCGAATCGGACAGTGGTAAAAATTTTCGCAGCGACTAATTGCACCGTTGTTGTGATTGGTAACCTTCAGATTAATCGCCTTAGCACATGCGCAGTTAGGAACTGGCTGATATAACAAGGAGGAAAAAGGAAACCTTCGATTTTTAATTTAATGACTGACAAAATAATAATCGAATTAAATTAAGGTCAAAATTGTAAATGTGGATAAAAAATCTTTTTCTTTTTCAATCATCAGTTCATCGATCAATCAAATAATTGAAAGTTCACCAATCATACAAACGAAAATTCATCAATCAAGCAAACAATCGAAAGTTTATCAATCATACAATCGGAAGTTCATACCAGGAGTAAACAGACTAACTAATCATCGCAAGCCTAACAGAACAGCTAGCAATAAAGAAGTCTCTAAATTTTTTTCTTCAAATTCACTGATGTTTTAAAGAATATGTGCCACTTGCTGGTACATCTCGCACTTATGTTTTAAAGAATATGTGCCACTTTCTGATACATCTTGCACTGATGTTTTAAAAAATATGTGCCACGTCCTGGTACATCTTGCACTGATGTTTTAAAGAACATGTGCCACTTCCTGGTACATCTTGCACTGATGTTTTAAAGAACATGTGCCACTTCCTGGTACATCTTGCACTGATGTTTTAAAGAATATGTGCCACTTCTTGGTACATCTTGCATTGATGTTTTAAAGAATATGTGCCATTTCCTGGTACATCTTGCACTTATGTTTTAAAGAATATGTGCCACTTCCTGGTACATCTTGCACTGATGTTTTAAAAGAATATGTGCCACTTCCTGGTACATCTTGCACTGATGTTTTAAAGAATATGTGCCGCTTCCTGGTACATCTTGCACTGATGTTTTAAAGAATATGTGCCACTTCCTGGTACATCTTGCATTGATGTTTTAAAGAATATGTGCCACTTCCTGGTACATCTTGAACTCATGTTTTAAAGAATATGTGCCACTTCCTAGTACTTGTCAGGTATAGAATGGTTAGATAAATAATGCTTTAAGCAGAATAAAAATGCGTGAAAATCGTATCATGATCAGGTACGAAACTCTAGCAGAGAACAAATAGCTCTAGTTAGTCGGAAAGTGATCAATTGCAAGTTTCAAATGAAAGACTTCAATCTCACAGTCACCAAAGCAGGTTAATAAAAATGTCGTAAAAATAAACAATCTTAACTTGTTATTCAAAAAACAACCTTAAAATAAAGACGGGTTAATAGTTTTAAACACTAACTTCAGTCTGTTACAAAAAATAAAAATAAATAAACTCAAGAAAACTTATTCCTATTTTAGTAAATTCATTTTATTTAACTTATTCCATTGCAATGTTAGAAATCAGTGATTTCGATTCAAGGTTCGTAATAATAATTTTCAAATGATTGTTACTAATATTCACAAAATCCTGAAAGCTGCTGAGTTTTTCACAATTGGGTACTTGCTACACGAGAAATGAAGTGAAGTGATTATGCCTAACCATGTGATTTAAATCAGATTTAATTGGAAACCTTTAAGCGACATCATCTTGATTGGCTTCTAAATCGACAAGTGCCAATCCTATGCCCCGATTTACCTATTATGACGTCGCTTGCAGGTATCCAATTGGGTACTTGCAACTCTAGAAGAAGTGAAGTGATTATGCCTTACCATGTGATCTAAATCGGGTTTAATTGGACAGCTGTAAGCGACTACACGCGAAGTAATTGAATCTACAAATGCCACGATTTGCTTACAATGACGTCACTATCAGATATCCAATTCAGGCAAAATGGGTATAAAAACCAAAATAGATTTATTAACAATTTGCAAGTCTTATCATTAGTAAAGTCTTATCATAAGTTTTCATACTTCATTTCTTTTATTACCCATTGGCAAAATAGGTCTTGGTTTGGATTTCATGGAGTCCTCACTTTTCAACTACAATAATCAAGAGTAATAGTAAACAGTGCGCATGCGTTGCTATGGCAACCGCTGCTGTTTAAAAAAAATTTCTGTTAAAAAAAAATTTTTTTTTCACTTTTAATTTTGTTATGCATTAAGTTGGTGAGTTTATTTTTGAGACATCCCATAAATACATCTTTGGTTGTGAATAAAAGAAAATTTCATAATTTGAACGATAGTAATTCAGGTGAATATCACAAATAAAGAGGGTTCAAACTGATTGACACGGTCCCAAAAATAAGAGTTGAAGCAAGAAAAATACGATGCCAAGGCCTAAACTTACCGAGGCTGAAAAAGCAAAAGAACGTAGACAGGAATATCTTAAGCGTTACACACAAACGGAAAAACGAAAGGATTCCGTTCGCAAGCATGAAGCCCATCCCTCACAAAAGTACCAAAGTGGTTGAGAGAATTGAACCCTGCCAAAGAGCGAATGGTGGCTCTCCGAATACGAGAACTGGGTGTTGATCACCAGTTAGGGATAAAAGCCGGCACAATACAGTCTTCTACTCAATATAATAAATGATTTATTCATGTATAATTAAGTTTTCATATAATATTTCATGTATGAACTTGTTAATTCAATGATGCAGCTTACAATCACCATCAAACACCAATCCGAAAATGTTCTCGATTGGCTGTTCAATGTCTATTCAGTCATCAAAAGAATTTACACAGAATGTGTCTGTCCCAAAAAAATTATCAAAACATCGAAAAAATTTGTATTGCTTATAATAAAACTTCAAATTATTTCAAACCCACTGAAAAAAAATCATCTCTCTATTTACATTTTTAAAAAAGTTACGAATGATTTATATTGCCCTAATATAGAAACTTGCTCAACAGACAGACTTTAAAGTGCTTTTAAAGATGATAATTTTGTGTTTTAATCTTACTTAAATCCCTAAGGAATTTTTTCTATTTAAGATAAAGTTTTGAAGTAAACTTTTTTATCTTAAGTATAATACACTTATTTAAACTGTGCATGGAATAAGTATTTTATACGATATTAAAATTTTTACAGCATGTTATATATACCTAACAGGAATTTTTAACCTTTTTTGCTGCTTTTTTACAAAATAATCTATAAAAAATATTCTAATTGTTATTTCAACAATCGAATGCACAAAGTTGTTAAGATGAATATTGTAATCACTAAGAAAAAAACATATTTTGAAAATATGTTAAAATAAAAAAAGCCTTAGAGATTTAAAAATTTTGAATTTTTTCACTTCTTTTTTTTAAGTTTTAAAAAAATTGAACGTTTATAAAATAAAAACGAAAAAATTAAAAAAAATTGTTAACATTTTACGAGTCACTAAAGTTATAACTGCACTTCATTTTCCACCTCGACTCAATCCAGCTGATTTAATTTTTTCAATTGCAATGATAAGCAAAATCCTTTAAATACTTGGCCATTTTTTTTTCAAAGAAAGTCACTGAAATTAAAGAATCTAATCCTTTACTTTCAAAGGAGGGTAGGGAGGGTGTAATTGAACAGCTGGGAGGAAATAACTCGAGCGAATACGATCCGACTTTGACATTTCACTAGTGTCTTCATTTGCATAATGCTTACGACATTTCTTCCCTTCGAGAGGTCGCTTGGAAAGTCGCCAAATCACTGAAAATCGCCAACTGTTTCTATTCGATTCCCTAGTGTAGTGCATTTCAATAACATTAGGTATTTAAATTTAGAAAAGTTTAATCATAAACTTTTAAAAAAAATTGAATTGCTTGATGAAAATAATTTAACAACTGTTTCCATCCTGAAATATTTAAAATTTGTTCTGAAAGCAAACGATGCGACACTTTGTCCCGAGGTGTAACGATGCATGCTGAAGTTATTTAAAATTATCGAACATTAATTATTTCTAAACCTGAAGAAATTACTAAATTTCAAATGTGTCTCTTTAGTCTTTAAAGTAGCAGATGTGCTTCATAGATAATGGGATGTAAGGGCACTATTTTTACCAAGCGGGGTTATCTATTCTAATTATTCCCCCTATTATGCATCATATATTATACTTATTTATTATACATTAAAATTATTTTTATTCAAATTATTCAACCTATTGTATGTTTCTTTATTATATTTCAAATTACTCTCATTACCATAAAAATTAGCGTACTTCAAAACAGTCGTCAGAATGAACGAAATTTTACATTCGTAAACGCAACGCTGATGCAGGATGCGAAAAAGTCGGGCATTGAGGCATAAAAAGTCCCTTATAATTTCCTACGGCATTTCCTTCCACAGTTGTTGTAAAAACACCGACTCTATTCGGAGGTTGATCAACTTGCAGTCCCAAGTGGGAAATATAAAGAAGATGTTCCTGCGACACCCTTGCTGTGTGAGTCCGAGCATTCCTTTGTTGAGAAATGGCTCCCGGGAGCGCTGTCACGTCATCAATCAATATTAAGGGCGATCCTGCATCGTATGCGATAGCATCCCATACCATCGCACCAGCTGTAGAAGCGGTGTGTTGTGCAACGTCGGCAGGATTGACACCCACCCACCGTTACATCCATTTGAATTGGTGTTGAATGATTGTACTGCCACCAAACATCGTTGTTGTATTCAGATTAAACTTGAAGAGCAATGACCGTCATATACGAGTGTGGAGATTAACTCCTTAATCCTGTCTACGCTGTTCAGCAGTACACCACTTCCACAGCTGCATGGGAAGTCATCACATTTATGACTTACGATCACTCTATCATCTCACGATAGCCAAGCAGTAAGTTCGTGATATCCTTCACCCAAGCGCTGCGACTCATGACCAAGAGTCAGTTTTTAACGAGACAATGCTCAGCCACACACAGCAAGGACTTTACAGGAATGTCTCCATCGTATAAATACCCTCCCCAGGCCTGCTCTATCCCCCAAATGTGTCACCAGCCTAGCTGGAACTGCAAATTGGATAACCTCCGAGTTGAGTCGGTGTTTTTACAGCAACTGTGGAATGAAGTGCCTCATAACATCATAAGGGACTTTGCCCCATCACAACCTATATTTGCGCTAGAGGTGGCATCCATTCTGCAATAAATGATCAAATCATTATATTAATGTTGCACTCAGGTATGTAACTCTTTATGGGTGCGCTAATTCTTATGGCAATGAATGTATTTTTCTTACGATGTATGTTAATTATTCTTTATATTATATATTATGTACTCATCTTCTGACTATAAATTACGTATTTTCCTTTTCATACATTATATGTTAATTTAATTCAGTGATAATATGGTATATAGGTTACTTGTAGTTTTCAAATGCTTTAGTGGACTCATTTTAAACGATTTTAAAGTAACGATTTCGCGCATAATATAAATTACAATCGCATTAGAAAATCCGACTTTTATATGCAGTCAAAAATATGCTGAACTCTCATTTTAAGCTGTTATCCATTTGCTTACCCACTCGCTTGATACCCCCCTTAGTACAGCTGTAGTTCAAGGTGTGGTGTAAGGATATTTCGACATTGTCAAACTGCATCTATCAAAAGGTTCCCCTAAATTGAATTGAGTTAGCATGTCTTATGGACTAGTAAATTGATTATTAATAATCGTAGTGCATCACATTACTACTCCTTAAAATTTTATCAAGGTCGGAATTCGATGAACGGATACCACTAGTTGCCGTATTTGCGAAGGCTCAAGAGAGATGTATTAAGTTCACCGGATTTTGAGTTCTTGTGGTTAGAGCTGTATTAAGTTCACTGAGTTTTGAGTTTTTGTCATTAGAGCTGTACTAAGTTCACGGTTGTGTGTGTGTGGTCTCTCCTGTGCTTCTGTAAGCATTCGAGTCTGTGCAGATTCCCGATGTGTGTAAATGAGACTGAGACGCAACAGCGCGAAGAGGGCGATGAATAGCAAGTCATCAATTCAATGTGGACCATCCATTGAAGTAGGCGAGTTCATATCTCGTCCGTAGGTCAACAATGTGGGGAAGGACCTTGCGACAATTTCAACCTTCATCTATCAAAATGTACCCCTAAGATTGAATCGAGTTAGCATCTCTTATATACTAGTGAATTGACGTTTAATAATCATAGTGGTAGTTACGTCACAGGGATAAAAATTAAATATAAATCGATCTTGCTAAATATATCTAAGGAGGAATATCATTAAAAAAGCAGTGAGTGTGAAAATGGTCATCAAAATAATCTCACTAACAAAATACATGCCACAAATCTTACTTTACTTTAATTTTAATACAATGCTTCAATACGGGCGAATACAATTCAGAAATTGTTTTACTACCAAAAAAATGTCCAAAGAACGTAACGAATTGTTAAAAATACGAGTTGCCGTTTAATTTGTTCTTAATAATAAATATTATTTTTGCTAAATTTCATTCAATGCATTTATGCTTCTTTACTTACAAAAGCTACTGTACAAACATAGAAACAGTTTTTCTAGGAAAGAAATGGGTTAAATTATATTGTTAAAAATATCTTCAACGATTTTGCTTAAAGCACGAGTTGGTTGCTACGGTCACCGAATTATCATTTATGATGAATACTGAAACGCCGCTAATATTATTAGTGCGACATAAACAATTAAATCCAATTATTTTAGGCGAAAATGGAAAAATTTAAATTGAATAACGTTATTCAGGGTAAAATTGGTTTCATACTAAATAACACGACATTTCATTCGAGAAAAAGAATTTTACTGTCATAGGATGGCAGTTTGAGCTACACCTCCTAGAAGAGAGAAGACCTCTGCACGAATTAATTTAGCTGTCTGACATAACAAACATAAACTGCGCGATGGGGGACAATAATAAAGATGTCGCACGGTCTAGACTGCTTAACTGCGCAGTGGGGAAATTTATTAAGAAGTCACACTACTAAAGAATAAGATTTCTCGTCTATGGTAACCCTTGCGAAGAGGTGTTGTTTAGAGTAAAGTGTATTGTATAAATATAAAAATCCAGAAGCAGTTTTTTTTATTATTATAAAGAAACGTATTAAAAGAAAGTATGATACAATTACTGGCTGCTACGGTCAATTAATTATCCCTAATGCTGAATCACTGATATTAGCCAATAGTATTAGATCAGTTTAAGTGTGACCTAAATCCAATCACATGAAAATCATAAAACATGTAGAGCAAATTTCAGTGTGAAAATTATTGTAATAACGAAATGCACGACAATTCATTCACGTAAAAACATTTTTCACTTTACAAGATGGTACTTTTAGTAATGCAAAAGCTAAAATACAATAATCTTGCTTTACTGGAGAAAGAAATGGGTTAAAAGAATGTAAAATGTTGAGTGTCTGTAGAAAGATATGATTTTAGATTTTTCAATATATTTTTTATTCAACATAAACGGGCATCCATTAAATGTGTTCATAAAACTTTTATATGACCAACATTTTTATGTTTAATCAAATATGCTTAGTTTCAAATGCCAAAAGTACGATCATAAAGAAATGAAGTTATGTCGGCATCACCAGGAGACACAGATAAAATAGATTTTTAAAATTTTGGGAACGAAAATGTTTTTTTTCCCAGTATTTAAATCTATTTTAAATAAATAATATGTTAGTTCAGAGTAGTTAGGGGGAAAGTAAAATGACATCTTTCTGCAATTTATAAATAAATAATCTCAAACATTTGAGTAAAAATATTTTTTATCCAATTGAAATTTTATAATAATCATGGAGCTTAGACCGAGATTTAATACACTCATGTCCATAAATTAAGGATAATGAAGTTCAGGCACAGAAAGAGACAGAAGCCAAACAAATTTGACTTATTTGTAAAGTCTATGTATTAAACAAAAGGTAAAGAGCAAAAAAGATGCTATCTGTTTGACATAATTAATAAAAATTGCGATTTTTACTCCCTGGAGCAAATTTCAAAAAAGAACCTATTTACAAAAAACAGTATAACATGGTTAGTATGATGGTTAATACGGAGTATGTCTCCCGGACGATGCAATACAGGCCGTACAACGCTTAGGCATGCTGAGTATCAAATTATCAATCTGATCTTGGGGAATATTACACCACTCATCAAGCAATGCCCTCAGAAAGTCCGGTAGATAGGTGGGAGGGGTTGACGGGCTGCAATTCCTCGGCCAAGCATATCCCACACATGCTCTATTGGATTCAAGTCCGGTGAGTATGTTGGCCAATCCATACGGGTGATATCCTCCGATTTAAGGCATTCGTCTACAATGTTTGCACGGTGAGGACGGGCGTTGTCGTCCATAAACAGAAATTCAGCACCCATGGCGCCCCGAAACAAACGTATATGTTGTTCCAGAATGACATCCCTATAGATGTGGCCTGTCATCGTTACACTCTGAACATGCAGGTCAGTTCTGGAACCAAGAATAATTCCTTCCCAAACGAGCCATCCTGCACCACCGTAACGGTGTCGTTCAATAGTGTTGTCTTGGTGGTAATGGGTACCTGGCGGTCTCCATATGAAAGTCGGCGAGAATCAGACTGCAAACTAAACCTGGACTCCTCGGAAAACATAAAAAAAGACCACTGTTGCGGTGTCCACAATGCATGCTCTCTACTCCAGGCTAATCGCAGGCGACAGTGAGTTGCGGTAAGTGGAACTCATCTGACAGGGCTACGAGCATTTAGACCAATGTGCCCTAAGCGTCTGTACACGGCCTGCCTTGAAACTGTCGTACCGGTAGCTGAAGAGAGTTGACGAGACAGGTCTGATGCTGTGCTCCGTCTGTTTCTTTTGGCAGTAACTGCCAAATACCGGTCTTCATTCGGCGTTGTAACTCGGGGCGACCTGTGCTGTAACGTCTACTCACATTACCATCATCTTGGAATCGTTGACAAAGCCTGGAGATAACACTCTGGGCGATTCCAAGTTCCTCGGATACTTCCAGCTGGGTACGTCCGCATTCCAGTCGTCCGATGATTCTGCCACTTAAAAAATCATCCAAATGCTTCCTTTGTGCCATAACTATGCGGTTATTGCACTGAAAGGCTTTTAAAGCGCTTGTGAACAATTTTACTTCTTTGCCACCATTCCTTATATACCCCTCTCTTACACTCTCGTCATTGTGACGTACTACCAGCGTCATCTAGTGGTTTCCTGTAATTTGCATATTATTCTTCAGGCTGTGTGTGATAATTCTACAGGTGAAATTTTAATTTTAGAGTTTGATTTCCGTGTGATTCTGAATTATCCTTAATTTATGGACATGAGTGTAGTATTAATGCTTTTACATAAATTTAATTCTCTGATTCCCCTAATGAGTTTGAGTAAAAATACATTTTTTTAATCTAAATTCTAAATTAAACATGGACTTTAGAACTACATTTTGTATTAATTTTAATGAATTTAGCATAAGAAAATCGATATACGAATCTGATGTTAGAATTGAATTTTTAATGTAGACCTTAAGAATTCCAAATGTAAAATTTGAATTTTTTAATGCTAATCTAGAAAACAAATGAAATTAGTAAGTTTTCTTGATAAGTTATTCCATGGTCTGTGTAGAATCTGATAAAATTATTAGCTACTAGATGGCATCTTATAATGAAAATGTAATTCAGATAGCGTCTTATAAAGTACCAAAATCAAGTTTTGTAATTGTTTGAAATGAGAGCTCATCTTTGAATTTTACAGTCTGTTCTGTTCTGTTCCCACTTTATTTCATATTCTGTTATTCAGAGCTCTGTTGTACATATTCTGATAAAGTTGTGGAATTTTAAATCTATAAATTTGCGAAATATTTAGCTCGAATAAGTTAACGAACTACGTATATCTGACAATTTGTTCTGAAATCAGTATAGTAGCAAAAAGTTACAAATTCGAATGTGTTAAATTACTGTCAGCCTACGTTGAAGTTTTTAAATATCAAATATATGCGTTTAAAATTATTTTTTAAAAAATTCTATCTATCAATGCAAATCTTTAAAAAAAATATTATGTAAGTTAGTCTGTTTAAAGCTATGATAATTCGATATCTGATAAGTGTACGAATCATATAGTTCTTATAAGTTTTTCTGAGGTGAAAATAAAATTTACGGGATTCGTATGAGTTTCTGAGTATTCGTTATGAGTTGTTTAAAGTTCCCACGTTAGTCATTAGTAATGATTTTCTAGATATTATATTTTTGATTTAAATATAGAAAAAAAAACGAAATTATGATGACAATCTTGTGAAGTTCTGATAAGTTATTCAAAGTTCTGATAAGTTTACGAATTATTCAGCCGCGATCAGTTATACCTCTGAGCAGGAAAAAAAATTATGATTTCAGTTATTTACATTCAAGCAGTTTAATATTGATGTAAGCATTTTCCAATAATTTATTTTATTTTTTAAATTAAATCCAGAAAACAATAATAAAATGCATTTGCTTACCCCTATAATAAGCTACACTTCAATTAACTTCGAAATGAGAAACACTTACCTAAAAGTAAACAAAAACTAGAATATTACATCATATTCAAACAATATACAATACTGAAATATTTAATATTTTTAAAATTATTGCAGATTATAAAAATTATTACAGAATTATTTTTCAAACATTATTCCATGTTTAAAACTAAATACATAGTTATACAGTAAAGATAGTTTAAATAGTCTTTTGATCTAACTTTATATTCTAAATTATAGCAATTGAAGATCAAGAATAAAGAGAAGGGAACATTTTTTCCCATGAAAGCTGATTCTGGGTGAAAAAATGAATTTCAAGGTGGATAGGATCCGCTCTCATCGCGGTTCATTTTCACTGCGTAATAACTCTCTGTGAGAACCTATTTTCCACTTTATTGGTTATTCAGAAAGTAGCGATATACATTTTAAACATAAAAGCTCTTGCAACATCTGATTTATTAGTGCTGTATTAAAATAAATATCCCAAAAAACTGAAGTGGAAAGATTGGGTCTCATGCAATTCAACGTGGAAAAAAAAAACTTTTTTATTTAGATAGCAAAGAAAGGTGCGCAAATTAATACAAGCCTAATGTAGTACTCTTTGTAAATTGAAACATCTTAACTATTAGTTCTATCGTCTCAAACTGGATACCGTTTGAAGAGTTATAACAAATGCAGCATTTATTAAGATAGTAATATTTCTCTCTCTCCCATTTAATTCCTGTTTCTACGGTCCCAAGTTCTTGAATCCGAGAAATTGGATGATCCAAGTTCTTGAATGTTACTGATGGATCGAAAGAAAAAATTGTTCATATTCGACATTATAAAATCATACATGATTTTAAAATTACTAACTAAATTAAAATGAAATCAAAGCAAAACAAGTTCCCCGTCCAAGAACTAGGATCGTATAAACAGGCCTTAACACCACCCTTTTACCTCAACGTTTTATCACTCTATTAGAATAGAACTTTCACTTTTTAGCATATTAAATCCTATATTTACTATGCTATGTAAGAAAATTTTACTGCAATAAGAAAAACATAATGTTACGAAATAAAATCAGTATCCCAAAATGCTTTTTTGTAAATGCCTATTGTTGATTTTGTCTCAATTGGGGTACGAATAACTGAAGATATTTTTATCCCCATCAGGACCGTGATTCTCCCTTAATGGCCCCCAGATGTAACAAACCTTTTTGACTCTAGCGGCTCAAGATCACACGGACGTGCTCTCACTATGCAAACTCGGAGTTTCTCATTCTACCTATCCTAAAGCTATTGTTTGTAGTGATTTTCCTTTTTTAAATAAAGATTAGAAGAAAATAATCCAGAGGTTCAAACAAATACTAAAAAACTACCAAATGAAATAAATAAATAAATATTTTACGAAACCTTTAGTATTTCTTGCCTTTGCGTTGATATTAATTTTGTGGTTATATCTCTTTAGCCTCAATTACAGCTTTATTATTCGAACTATTCAGTTTCAATCAAACTTCTAGAAATTGAATTCACAAGATTCGAGAACAGAAAAAATAATAAAAGGGTGAAAAAGACATATGTCGGGGGAGTTTTTCCTGACCTAGACGGGAAAAAAAGAATAATAATAAAAGAGCAAAGTAAAGAAATTACTTACCGCTACTCGAAAGCAATTTTCCGGTTTTGAAAAAGAGGAAATGGGAAAACCGGAGCAGTCATTTCAATCTCCAATATCGACATCGCAATTAAGTCCCTTCGGTTTTATTTGCGAAGCATATTAGTTTTACGAGGAAAATCGAACCTACTCCAATCCCGATAATTTTCATCGAATAATCGAACTCCCTAGTTCTTTTTTATTAAAAAAATTTGAATAAAGAATAATATTAAAATAATAGATCTGTATTTCAGCAGACGTTCGTATACTGATTATTTTATAAGGTTATTTTCGCATTGGTTCGTGAATCATCATATATGTGAAGGACGCTTAATATTGGGCTGCTAAATTTTAATTGTATACTATGTTAGAAATACATCATGGATTTTAGTTTTGTTAGTTTTTTTTAATTACTTTTGAAAAAATTCTATTTTATGCTCATTTTAATAAGGTAGGTAGAACACCTCTCCACCCCAGGGGGTATACGGAGATAAAAAGTTAAATTATTACATTAAACTAAGAATACAGTAAAATTTTGCCAAACGACAGTGGTGGTGGTCAGTTAAAAGTGAATTAACTTAAAAATTAAAGAAATGAAAAACGTGATTTAAAATCAATGTAAGTTAAAAGCACCGGTGTAAATGTCAAGAATTAAAATGATGATAATACTAAGGAAAATAAAATCACTAAACTGAAAGTCTATGAAAGCTAAAAGTCCTAAGTGTAAATGGCTAAAAATATAAGTTTGAATAAAAGTCGATGAAGTCTAAAATCACATTTAGATAAAAGTTCAAAATGTAGAAGAGGATAAAAGTTTATCAGTATAAAATCAAGATGACATGTTCTATTGTTGGTTCATGATTGTGATCAGTTGATCTGGGGCTTAAATGTCCTCGAGGGTTTGTTTTATTGCTTGAATTACAATTTTCCTGCTCATTTTAATAAAGGATATCTAGATTTTTAATTAAAAGCCATATTATTTAAATTTTTTAAACATAAATGCCACTAATCGGTCAGAACGTAGAAAAGTTATTTTACCCTTCCAAATGCTTGTGCACGTAAAAAAAACGGCAAACTACCTTAAAACGATCATGTACATAAAAAAAAAATTTAAAAAAAAAAAAAAAAAAAAAACACTTTTAAATTTATTTATTTTTTTGCACCGAAAAATATACCTATCCAGAATTAGTAAGAATAAAAATGACCCTTTCTACCGCAGTTTTCTTATTGAAGGGGGTGGGGAGTTAGTAGGACCCAGAGTTGTATAAAAAAGTGGGACCATTTGAAAACAGCAAAAATAAAAAGATCGAAGCCGTCAGTCAGTGGGTTAAAATATTTTGAATAAAAGCGCAAATTTTGGTATAAAATTTACTTGGAAAATACTGTAGCTCTTTCGTTTCGAAAATATTGTGCTCATAAAAAATGTGATTGCTACTGAAATATGTATGGGCTGTGATTCAAAAACTCAAAACAATTCATTAAACTCAATCCAAGATAGCATAACATTGATTTTAACGTAGCAGCAACGTTTATCACGAAACCCAAACAAGAGCCGTGGCGGCTCAGGGGATAGAGCGATCGCCTTCCAATGAGGTGAACCGGGTTCGAATCCCAGCGATGTCTGGTCGATACGAATTCCGTACCCGGTTCGCATCGACCACAGTGCTGACGTAAAATATCCTCAGTGGTAGACGGATCATGGGTTAGAGTTCTCTTGCCGTCAGACTAACCGTGGAAGGTTCTTGTTGTTTTCCTCTCCATGTAACACACATGCAGATTAGTTCCATTAAAAAGTCCTCCACGAAGACAAATTTAACATTAGTAGTGGTAAACCCAAAATTGGGGTCGGTTGTTCAACGACGGCTATATATATATATATATAGTTATATATGGTTTAAAGACATCAGTGAACACTACTTATTCCATTTTTATATCAATAAAAATGAATCATAGTTTTTCACCTGAAGATGCTACGAGTTCGCAAAAAATATGAGATCGAAAATCGTTTTTTAATAAATCTAGTGTAAAATATACTTATATTTCTATGGTATCTATAAAATAATAGCATCATCTGCAGAATTTCTTATCAAAAAGTATAAGGAATTCATATTTTATTACATCTACTCTATTAATGAAGACAGCTTTTCATATTTTGTGTTCTTCAACGATAGAGTGTGCAACATTTTATATACCCTCAAGAGCCAAAATATTATGACCACCCCTACATTTTGCAATGAACTCTCCTGGATGACGTGGAAGGCACGTGATCAGGTGGAAGTGGTATTTAACTGTTGTTGGAGAGTTTGAAGAATCATTCTTTCACTTACTTCTGTGTGTGATGAGAAAGGCTGCGGATCTAAGCGACTTTGATTGAGAGCAGATTGTAATGGCACGGAGGCTCGGAACAAGCATTTCCGAAATTGCACGACTCATGGATTGTTCGCGATATACAGTTGTTAGTACTTATGCAAAGTGGATGAATGACGGTGAAACCATCAGTAGACGACATGGTGTTGGACGTTCACACGCTATCAAAGAAAAAGATCGTCGAAGATTGTCTCGCTTGATGAAGCAAAACCGGAGCCAGACAGTGGCTCAGCTGACAGCACAATACAATGCAGGGTCAAGTAAAATAGGTGGTGGTGGCGGTATTATGCTTTGGGGGACGTTCTCTTGAGCGTCTCTGGGACCAGTGGTTGTGGTAGAGCAGACCATGAATGCTACATGGTATCTGAACATCATTGCGGACCAGTTGCACCCTTACATGGCCTTGTTTTTCCAACTGGAAATGATATTTTCCAACAGGACAACGCCCCGTGTCACAAGGCTCAAATTGTGTTGGAGTGGTTCCAGGAACATGATGCTGAATTCCAGTTAATATCCTGGCCGCCTAACTCACCGGATATGAATCCGATAAAACACATTTGGGATGTCATGGAACGGCAGCACAGAGTTCAAAGACCACTAAGTCGAAATATCCCGGATTTGCGTGACCGTTGCTTAAACATCTCGTACAATCTGTCTAGGGCCTTCTACCAAGGACTTGTGGCATCCATGCCAAGGCGGATTGCAGCTGTGTTGCGGGCTAAAGGTGGTCCAACTCGTTATTAAGAGGTGGTCATAATGTTCTGGCTCTTGAGGGTATATATATAAACTCATGTTTGTGGAAATTGCAACACCAAGAGGGACTTACGCGGGTGAGCTGAAATTTTCAGGAAATGCAAAGTAGAGCATGATATGCAAATGATTAGAATTTCGTAGCGTATGCGTATAGCGCCCTCTGAACGGCGGATGGATCCAAATAAATAGACGGCTGTAGCGAGGCGTGTATGGTTATCTGTGGTTATCTGCTAGTGGTAAACGTTAGTTCAGTCGTTACTTATGCCTCTTCGACGAAAGAAAGCTAGATTTCAACAACTTACGGAGTTAGAACGGGGGAGAATCATCGGCCTTCGTGAAGCTGGATTGTCTTATCGTGCAGTAGCCGCTCGTGTGCAGCGTAACATCAGCACAGTGATGCATGTTTGGAAGCAGTGGACGGACGAGTGTCGGACAACTCGGAAATCCGGGAATGGACCCCGAAATTTCACGTCAGCTCGAGATGATAGACACCTGGTCAGCATGGCGCTGACGGACCGTACGGCTCCCTCTAGACAACTGGCAGCACAGTGGTCAATAGCTACAGGTGTTTCATTGTGTGCTTCATCAATTCGTAGACGTCTGCTGCAGCGTGGACTGCGTGTAAGGGCTCCTTTATACAGGATTCCCCTCACGCTAAACCATCGCCGCCTGCGGCTACAATGGGCCAATCAGCATAGGCAATCAGCAATCAGCAGCGTGTTGTGTTTTCTGGCCCCGCTTTAATTTGTGTTACCATGAGGGCCTCATTCGTGTCAGACGCTATGCCGGTGAACGCCACCTTCCGGAGTGCACTATCGAAAGTCACAGTGGACCGACACCCGGAGTTATGGTGCCATAGCATATCATGAACGATCTCAATTGCTACGAATTGTGGGTAATCTGAACAGAAACCGGAACATCAGTGAAGTTCTGCAGCCCCAAGCTGCCCTTCCTTCAAGCCTTACCAGGCGCTGTACTTCCACAGGATAATGCCCGCCCTCATATTGCTGGGACTGTTCTATCCTTCCTTGCATCGCGGCAGGTACAGCTTGTTCCTTGGCCTGCGTATTCCCCGGTTATGTCGCCAATTGAACATGTGTGGGATTTCGTTGGTCGGCGTCTCGCTCGTGATCCTCGTTCTGTTGCTTCTACCTAGGAACTTTGGGTACGCATACAAACAATATGGAATGCTCTTCTTCAGACAGACATTCAAAATTTTTTTTACTCCATGCCACAACGTGTAGCAGCACTTATTGCGGCACGTGGTGGATACACAGAATACTGATTTCGATCTCTTGTTATTGTTTGTTTGCTTTGAAAGTTTAATCATTTATTTGCACAACTACCACTCAACTGTGTATTAAATTTTATTCAATTAAGACGATTCCTTCATGGTGTTGCAATTTTCACAAACATGAGTTTATATATATATATATATATATATATATATATATATATATATATATTGCAATAAGTTATTTTTACTATCAAAATAAATTTTATATAAGACAACGCTTGAAATTAAAAAAAGGAAAACAAAAATTTAAATCAATGAAATTAAATAAGTAATACAATATTTAATTCTAAATCAATATTGATGATTAACTTTTCGCACTGCTATATATTTTAAATATACTTAGACACTAATAGTTTCCGAAAATTAAATATGAATTTCTAAAAAAGGAAGAAAGATAAAAAAAACTAGTGAATTAAGTTGCAATGGTAACCATTTAGTTTTATCTGAATAGAATTAGAATCTAAATTTATAGTACCAAATCTGTGTGAATACGAGAAAAGTTTTTTGGATATTTTGATTGGAAATTTTAAATTTGATGTTATAATCTGCATATCATCAAAAAAACAAAAAGTTATTGCCAAGCATCCTCCGGGGTGAGTGAAGCGAGCAAGGGGTGTACCTTAAGTAGAAAACGTTTAAAACTACAACGCAAGTCGCAGAATACCCAGCGACCGGTGTTGAATAAATTAGTATCTAAGTAATGAAGGTTTCTTATTTTAGACGATGCCTACAAAAAATTTTCAAATATCAACATTTAGACATAATTCTCTTTATATACTCTTAAAACCATCTGTAAAAATTAAAAAAACTTGTAAAATTTACCTAAAAAAGAAGTAAAAAATTCTTTCGCACAAAGAAATAAGAGAAAGAAATTATCCGTTTAAGGGAGGGGCCGTATCAATATGGCATTAAATCTTAGAAACCGACATTTTTTCTTATTTTGTGGCGATTGCAAACTTATTTTGAATAAATTTGTAGAACTTAAAGATACTTTGATATATTAAGCTGAATATTTTATTCTTATCATTAGATAAATAAAATATTTGGAATTATATTTATGAAAAAACTGAATCATCTAAGATTGAAAGATGCAAGCGACATTGTATAATTTGGTTGAAATTAACTAAAGCAATTTACATTTAAAAATGAGGAGTATATTGATCGAAATAAAGTAGTTAAAATTAATATTTAATTATTTTTGAAACGTTTATCTAAAAGTTAACAGTTTGCTATTTTTCATTAATTTGAAAGAAGTAACAATTTTAATTCACAATTTACTATTTTTCTTTGGAATATTTAAATAAAAATATCTCTTAATATGAAACAAAGTTATGAAAGATGCTCTACTTAAACAAAATTTATGTTGTGAATTAAATGCGTTGAGATCCAAAACTTTTTTATTTATTATTTTATTGATTTTTTTTTAAATCATTTTTCGAGTCTTCATCAAAGAAATCTTCATTGCTATAACGAAGCATATTGATATGAAGGTGATATAATTAAAAGCTTTTATATTAACAGCAGACTAATGCAGTTATTTATTTATTATTTTTTGTAAAAAAAATTATGTTAAAAGTAATTTTAGTTTTCTCTTATTATTAAATAGAAATTGACAAACTATTCTTTATTTTAGTATATCCTGTTTTTAGAATCGTTTTCTAGTTTGTGAGAAACTTACTTTCAACTTATGCTTCATGTGAAAGGCGTCAGAACCGAATATTTAATGAAGATAATTTGTTGAAATAAACTCGTTGAATACAAACATTTTTAAAGATAGAAAACAATCGCCCTGATGGTTCATTTTGAAGGAAAAAGTCTGAATTTGACGATGGAAGAAAAAAAAAAAACTAAAATTCTAACCCGTTTCGTGTAAACGCAATGGCCTTCAAAGTGCGAAATGTAATAAATAAATAAATGTTCTTGAAAAAAATTCATGATTTAAAATCGAATCATTCGAAAATCGGGCTTCGTAATTTGTTTACATGTGTATTTAGCTTCGTGTTAAAAATCGTGTCTATGGTTTATCCGTAATTTGGTATGCAGACGGACGGAACAGGTAGACACTTTATTTTATTGTATGTATAGATTATGCCCGTCATAAAGATTTCGATATATCATCGATTGTCGCATATTGTTGGAACCTTAGGCGTACATTTAACTTCTATAACCCCGTAATTCTTTCCACTCATCTAGATACTCTGGAATATTTTTTTATTAATATAAATATGGATACTCTAGTTAGTGACAACAGTTCCGTATTATTCCAGATGGAAATGGATCCTGCTTTGATCTGATATTTCGGCTACCGCGGTTATTTCTTGTTTTTTTTTTTTTTTTTTTTTTTTTTTTTTTTCATATTTATTATTTCTCAATTTGTTGTTGGCGACGATGTTTTCTTTTTCAATTTTTTTTTCATTCACGTTCATTAAAAAGAGGTCTTTAAAAAGAGTATTCCAGGTCTTGATAATTAATACATGTCGTTAGTATTCGAAGTCAATTAGTTTTTTTTTTTTTTATTCGAAGAAATCTTAGTTACTGAATGTATTTATATGAATTATTGGTCATAGAATTATTAGCCAGAATGATCTCGATTCCTCCTTTTTATTCCACCCTACTTTAAACTCAGCTGCTTAAAATTGCGTTCTGAGAATCTTAGAGATTTTAAATAGCGTTTATTTTATGTTAACCGCATAGTTTCCACCCCTATGCGGTTATACGAATAGTACAATTAACGTTAGTGAGCCATAAAGTTCTGCTAAATCTCTTTACTTTATAAATCTCTTTACTTTATTTGAACTTTATAATAACATCCTGTTATTTCCCAGAGTCCAATATATTGAACAACAGTTTATACTATTTCATCTCCTAAAAATTTTATTTTAAGGTATTTTTTGTGTGTTGATCTTTGTGCACATGACAGACTTCTGGTGGAAGAAATTCGTTTGAACGACCCTGGCCTGCTTTGGGCTGTAGTGCAAAGAAGAAGAGAAGATCCCTTTACAAAGCGGTTGTTTATGAAAAATTATTGCTTTACCTTCCTTTGTCAGTTTTAAACTACACTCTAAAATTATATATATATATAAAAAGGACGTAATTCGATTCAAATAATCTTGTGGAAAGTTTTACGGCTCATGAATGTCTTATTTTTTTAATCTAGTAGATTTTGTTTCCTGGCCAATGCGTAAAAAAACAAACGTAATATACAAAAATATTCTACAGCATAAGCAAAAAATCGTGAAAATTAAAATGTATCATTTTTTTTTTTTAATAATTAAAATAAACTGAAAGTTAGTTAAATCTAAGTAAATGAGTTTATTTTTTAAAATATATTTTAACGCCTTAATAAGTTACATATTTGTAAAATGTTTATCATTATTTTTTTTTATCATTAGCTATTTTTTAATTATTTAGAACTTGGGTCTCATAAGTTTAAAGTATAATGTAATGCAAATCTTTATATAAAAAAAAAAAATAAAAAAAAAAAATAAATAATAAAAAAACATACTATGGAGGTTTGTGTGGTTTTGAAGCATAGTGAAGAGCTTAAATAAAATTGTGACAGTAAATAAGAGAACAGTAAATAAAATTGTGACATTTTCTGTTCTACATTTTTGTTTCAGTTCTTAAATAGTCGAAGATCAAAAGAACGTATTCGAATGTTTCTTTTGCGTAAAATTTGCATATTCTAAAAACAATACTTCCGCACATATTCATCTTACATGTTAGTTCTTCCTTTGTTTATTTGTTTTTTTTCAGCAAAATATTATTCATGTGCCAAACATTATTCAAAGTAAGTAACGCCAGAGGGAACGAAATACGTTTAAAACGGGGGGCTTCACTTTTAAACTTATGGCACAGTTTTCGCGAAATTCCAAAGGGCAACATTAATCATTACAAGGAATTCTGGGTATCAGGCTTTTATATCGAAGTGTCTTACGAAGATTTAGTTCTTGAGTTATGAGCCTGACTCGTACCGCTTTTTAGTTGTTATTTTTCACACTTTTTTTTATCTATCGCAAAAGTGATATGTATTTTTTTTTTCGCCAAAAAGGAAAGTGAAAAATGTACGTTACATAGAAATTTTGCAAATATTTTACTTTTACTGAAAATTTCGGAGTAAAAAAAGTGTAACAGATTTTATTATGGATTTTTACGAAGTCTTATAAAGAAGGCTTAGTCAAAAAAGCGTACTTAAAAATTATTCATGTTATTTGAGCAGAAAAAACGTGTGTATTTTATAGATTCCAGTTTTGAGCAAGGCGACGTATACGTTCTTGTTCGTTATCGAATTTCACTAACTTAAGTCTTGTTAAGATCCAGAAGGGCGCTAACAACACAATTAACGTTACTTAACGTTAAATTTCGACTTTAAGAAACGTGTGCTAGTTTCCTTGGCAACAAAAGAATAAGAGAAATCATATTGAGGGGAGTACTCATACTCTTCACATTATTAATTGATATTTTAATAATGTGAGGAGCGTTGTTTTTACAGTTTGTTTCGAATGTTTTCGTGGGAGAAAAGAGGATCTGTCATTTGTTTTGTGCTCCCGATGTGCTAAACCATATTAAGATTATATATTGTGTTAGCAAATAGGATCTCGGTGCTGCAAAAAATGCTATGCTTCTTTTTGAATTAATTAAAAACAAGGCAATAATTATTTTTAAATGATACAATATTTGTGTTACATATTCTCTTCAATACTTTAACTAATTTGATTTTTTTAATAACGAAGCAAGGATGCATAATAATTTATTATTAAAAACATCTCTAACATAGTTTTTGGGTTTAAATTTGCCTATGATTATTAAAGCTAAATTGAAAAACATTCATAAGTATAAACCTAAAATATAATTATTATAAACGTGAAATATATAAAACGTGAGAAAATTTCATTTACATATAAATAGTATATTTTATATATTATATTTATTTATAATTTAATTAGAATTTATATATTTCATATTATATTTATTAAGAGGATTATATTTATGTTTTATATTTATAAAATATATTTCGGAACTAAACTTAATCGATATTTTAATGTGGTGAAAAGCGTTGTTTTTATAGTATGTTTACGATGTCTTTTTGTGGAAAAAAAATCTGTCTTTTGTTTTGTACTTACAACGTGCTAGGCCATATGAAGATTGAATATTAAGCATAATTAGTAGTTTTTGGAATAGCAAATTTAATTTTAACAGTGAACGGTATTGTGCCTTTTAAACTATCCAATATATTAGAGTGTATAAAACAATATTTGTTTTAAGATCTTCAGATCATCAAAATTGCATCTTAACTTTTGACGTAAAATTTTTGTTAAACATATTTTTTAGACTTTATTTTCATTATTTCGTATTAATTTAGGTCAAAATAAGTGAAAAAAGCTCACTTCCAAACAATAATTTTTCAAATTTGCACTTATTTACAGTTATTTAAATATAAAAGAAACAGTTATTTATCATTGAAATTTCTTTACTTTACATAATTAATTATTGATACATTTTTGAATATGAACGGAAAAAATTAAAAACTGCTTTTTTTGGTTTTTATATTTTAGTACCAATACAATTTTGATAATTTAACCAAATTTTTTAGTAACTATTAGACTTTTTTCAATTCCTACTATTAGTTTACACTCTCCCTATATCTTGTTCATATTTTCAATCGTTAATAAAATACTTTTCATTCATCCACTCAAGTTCAAATACATTTTTTTTTTAACTTGTAGTGGATGACACTTGATGTTAATACAGTTTTTTTCAAATATTAAGTCATAAATTAAATAAGGATGAGAGAGCGTTACTCATTATTTTAAATTTTACTATAAGCAATTCAATTTTTCACAAATTTTAACGATAACATCAGTAACTTATAGCTCTATTTGAATGAAAAAAAAGTTTATTGCGCACATTTAAATATTTAATTATTTTATATTCGATGTGTCAGATAAATTCAATAAAGAACATTAAGTGGTAAAACACGTGTGGTTCAGTTCACCAAATTTATACTTTTATAGTTGTCTGATACCACGCGCCTTCTTTTTCAATTCCTATTGTTAATTCACACTCTCCCTATATATTGTTCAAATTTTCAATCTTTAATAAAATACATTTTATTCATCCATTCAAGTTAAAATACATTTTTTAAACTTGTAGTGGATGACACTCGATGTTAATACAGATTTTTTCAATTATTAATTCATTAATTAAATTTAATTAATTAATTTTAGTTTTATATCAGAGAAATTTTTTTTGATTATTTAGTAGAAAGTAACTAAAATAAAATTTTTCTTTGTTGACCTAAGAGGAATTGACTACAAATTTTTTTTTTAGATTACTTGTTTATAATTAAAAAATAAATAAAAAATACATTTTTGCTAGAAATTAGAGCGTCAGACAAATATACCTATAAAGGAACACCGGTGGCGTCGAAGGGTTAATAAGGGAGAATCTGATCACTACATCAAAAACTATAAAATTGTTTTTCAACAATCTATGCAACAAATAACGCTAATTCTTCTACTTTTCAAAAAGCAAAATAAAAATAAAATTGCTCAAATGCTTATTTAGATTTTATAAAATAATTTTAAATAAGAATTTTTATTTTTAAATAATTTGTCTTACTCTTTCAAGATGTTACTATAGAATACCATCAGAATAATGTGATTAAACATTTTTTTTTTTCATTTATTATAAATGCATTATTTCTATTACTTATAATTTATTTTCTATCATCAGCCATGCAAAACACTCTAATTTTATCATTTTGCCTTTTAGTTTTCACTTTTGGATTAAAGGATATATTTCGATACGTGATTTTGTTTTATTTTATTGATCAACCTGGATTACAATAACTGCACCAAATATGAAGAATTCCAAAAAAGAAAAGACGTAGTTTAATTATGGAGGTATGTAAATTTTGACAAACATTTTTAACATGCTAAAATAATAGAACTTTTTTTTTACTGTAATCTGTAAAAAATAAGTTAATTAATACTTGTGCATTTCAAAGCTTGTAATTTTATCATTGAAATTGGTAAAAAGGTAATATTAGTGCTCATTCTTGTTCAAAAAGTTTCTTTTTAATTCCCTTTAAATCTATAAATATTTTACACCAACCTCAATGGTTCTGTCGCTCGAACTCAATACTAGCCTCAAATGCTAAAAACAAAATACTTTTTTCTGTTTCTTAAAAAATGAACCGTCATTTTAAAAAGAAGATTATAAAAGTCACTTTACGGAGTATCGATCCAAACTATCTATCGAAACATGTAAAGTCATCTATTCCAATTTTGGCGAATACAGCGAACGTTATTCCATAATTTATTTGGGTTTCTGCTGGTTCTTTCATTCCAAGAAGATTCTTTATCAGTAATATGGAGTATTAAAGTTGAGCTAAGCTTCTCTACATAACTTAAAATGTTAATTAATGTTAAGTTAATTAAATACGGAACCGTATAGCGCATCGAATTTGTTGAAATATAATTCTTTCTAGTCTACTTCTTTCACTTAAATTATATTTATTATTTGTTTATGTATTTCATTGTAAACGTGATATATATTTTTTGTTTCGAGTACCTGGCAACTTCGATGCATAATAAGCTTGTTTATGTTCTACATGGCTCCGTGCCTGTCTTTGTGCACATATATAGTGTTAGAATTGAAATCTTTGTGAAAAAATATAGAATGTGTCAATTAAAAAAATTGATACTTGACGGGCTTGGCTTACTCGAAATAGAATGGAAAGAACAGTTGCTAACGTAAACAAATACAATGTTTCAACAACCTATCAGGATCGAGATACCCACACTACGCCACTTGCAGGTATCCCATTCTGTCTAATAGAGCCGCGGAGGCTCAGGGTATAGAGCATGTGCCTCCCAATGGAAATAACAGGCTGATACGATTTCTGTTCCCGGCTCGCATCGACAGTGCTGACGTATGCAGCAAGGGGCTTCAAGGGGCAACTGTGGAAAGTTTTTGTGGTTTCCCACTCCGCGTAACGCAAATGCAAGGTAATCCCATTAAAAAATTCTCCACGAAGGCTAGGTTGTTCCAATGTTTAATCCAGGAGTTTCCTTGTCTTCTGGGTTGGGTTCAAAATTTCAAGGCTGCGGAGTTGAACACTGATAGTCTTAAAGTCAGAATTGGGTCGACTGTTCGACGCCGATTATAAAATAAAAGAAATTTCAGTCTTATACGTTTAGTTGCAACTCGATTTCCGAAAACCATCTTTATTTTCCCGAAGTTTAATTTCAAAGAATTCTGAAGCATTTTCTAAATTGATTTGGTCATCAATTTTAGGCCACTACTATAAAATAGATTGCTTTTAAGTATTATCATTTGCCATTGATTTTTAATCAACTGCATAAAAAAATCATCAAAGATAGAGCCTATAAAAAGAAAACGTTCATCAATCATATCAATAAGCAATACCAAAGACTGAAATAGCAATTAATGTTCTCTTTTTCGAGCAGGTGGTCAAAAATGAAAGCGGTAATGGCATAAATGTATTAGAGTATTGGATACTGAAGCAATGGAAATGGTAAGGAGGAAAAAAGAATAAACAAGAAAAAAAGGAATGGTTTAAGAAAATTCATCAAAGCGAATCGATGGATCGATAAGCTAGCTTTTAAGTGATTTTCGAACGATCTAAGGACTTCTGCAAAGCTCCTAGGGGTTGTTCTAGTAAAGAATAAGACGAAGCGGCAAACTCTAGGTTCCGAATTATTGGAGATTCTTTAGGAAATGGTTTTCTGAAAAATCAGGTTGTTTGTTGGAGTAGGACAATTTGGTAGAAATTGAAAGAGCCATGGACCACTGGACAAGAAAGAGATGATTGTGGGAGCTCAAACGATTTCTTTTGGTATTTGAAAATGAGTTTATTGATAGGAAAGAGAAAACAATCAAAGCAAACAGCTTTAATGTTACCAATCCTCAGAGGAGGATTGATATGTGTTCTTTTGAAACCTGTAAAATACAAGGTTGTCCGAATCGGACAGACAGAGAGAACGGTATATAGCCTAACAAAACCCTATCGAAAAAAAATTTTTATAAACAGCATTTTCTGATAAAGGTAATTATGATACGTTTGCTTTTTATTAACATTTCGAAAAATATCTTTGTTTCACGTAATTTAATTTAAAACAATTTTTAATCATTTTATCTAAATCTATTTTCGGTAGATTAAACAAAAATAAAAGTAAATATAAAACACAACACCATTAAGTTTTCTATTCAAAATTACTATACACATCATTTCTTCGATTTGAATATTTGATTTAAAAAAAAACAGAACTCGAAGAATTCTAAAAGTTTATAAGTGTTATTTCTCCCGATTTAAACTAAAGGCTTTCTATCAAACCTATTTAGGGAAGTACAATGCACAAAATAATGCTCCGAATTTCGTCCAATAATCGTGTACTTTTCACGTACTAGGACTTAATGGATCGAGAGCTTGATTTTAAATCTCTTCTTTAATACGCCATTTGGATGATAAATATTACCTGGCACTGACGTCATCGGTCACATGTGTGGGTATGAGAGGTCTTCCTTTTCTTGAAGTGCAAGTACTCAATTATACTCTGTTTACAGTATAATTTCTTCTTTGTTTACTTTTTTTGTGGTAACTTCGAGGCGACGATAGACTCACTAATTTGAATTCATTTTATTTTTCTTCCTAATAAATCGGTTGCAGTTTCAAAGATTAAGTACAGTGCTCAAAAAAGGACCATCCTGAATAACTTTTGATCTTATGGTCGGATTTTCAGGTTCTAGGACTCTATCTTAATGGTTCGTTCGAGGGGGTGACTTCAAATATACTAATTAATTAGAGCAAACGATATTTTAAATAGAAATATGATGTACAAAAACGTACTTTTTCTGAATAAACATACCTTATTTTGGCTGGATACGGACTCTAGACCCTGCAAACATAGGTGGTAGCTTCAATCTAGAAACTATGGTCAGGAGAGTGGTTAAAAATTTGAACCTCTTAACGTTAATTTTTTTATTTCGCAATATCTTGAGAATTTTTAAGCAACTCGAAAGGTTTGTTTTTACACAATTATTAAAATCATTTATCGAAAGATAATTCCAATGTTTAATAACTATTTACATATTATATTTCATTACTTTATTTAATGATAATTTTTTGCAACAAATTTTTGCAACATTTTAAATAACAATTTACAGAATTTAAATTAAATATGTCGAACAGATAACGAGAGATCAAATTTTAAATAAAATTTGATATAGATAAATTTCTTAAATAGAATTTTAAAATTTTATAACTCAAAAACTAATCTATCGATTGGGTTTTGTGTGTTTATCAAAAAATTTAAACTTATGCACTGATATAAATTTTTTTTTAAAAATTGGAAATAATATTTTTAAATTTTTTAGAATTTAAAAAATTTCTACAAAATAATTGATCCTATTACTGTCGTAACGTTTTTGTATGTAATTCTTTTCTAAAAATAATTAGAGTGATGCGCCTTATTAAATCTCTTTCTCAAGCATTAAAAAACAATTCATAAACCCAATCCTCACTAATGAAATCGAATAGAAAATCCCTTTTAAAATCTAGTAAAAAAGGTAATTATGAAGTCAAAACAGATCTTTTCAAACAAGAAAATAGCCGCCCGAAGTGGGATTGACTACGAGGGAAGGAAAAAGGATCGGGAATCGATTCCAAATGTAGACGACCCCTTTTTTTTCCCGACATCATTACGAAGACTTTCCTGGAGGATCATCTAATGAAGTCTTTTACGGCATCGAAGAAATTTTTCTTTTTTTCTCTCTCCTTGAAACCTACCACCGCAATTTGCTGGAACATTCCTTTACCATCGCAAATTTTCGTTTTGCGAATTCATTACGTAGGCATTCTTTAGGGGTTTCGCAATATATAATTTGGATAAGACGAAAACAAAGTCTTGTCGTTTGTCTAATGGGGTGAAAATATTTAAGAGTGAATTATCACGTGTGTTAAATTTTTTTTTCTTTATTATTATCATTTTTTTTTTAAATATTGTAATACACTTTAGAAGATTTTTGTAAATTATTGAGGTATTGTGATCAAATAGCAACTTATGTTTAAAAAAAAAATTCCGTTTTATTTTGGATATAAATTTTTTGTTTATAATTTACATTTGCAAACGATAAAACGTTTTAATATCGTTTTATATGATTTACGTTTTCAAACGATAAAACGTTTTTATATGGCTTTACGTGAATATTTACTTTTGCAAACTAAACGATTTTTTTTATTCTTTTGAACTATTTTCAAAACTATTACTATTTTTTATTTCCACAAACCATCAAAATACATAATTCATTGAATCTAAAAAAACGCCCATTAAGTACAAAAAAAATACAAAAATACGTGAGTAAATCATCGTATATATCATTCATAGAGCATATTTTGTATCATAAAAAAATAGATGGAGATTTTAGTTTGGCAATAAATCATTTATAAGAAGACGTGGTGAAATCTATTAAGTTTTGTTCCATACAATATTTAATCTTTTCTATGAAAGATTTTAGAGACAAAGAAGTCAATAAAATAAAGATTATAATTTATTTAATTTTTAGTTTCTGTAACTTACTATTTTCAACAAAACACTTCATGTATTATACACGCTTAATTTTGTAATGTAATACCTATTCGAATAAGGTGTTGGAAAACTCCAAAAATTGTGTGAACGAATACTATATTAATATCGAATTTGGAACACTTTAAAGGGTGAAGTTAAATCTAAATGGCCAAGCTCAGATGCATTTTTACTCCATTTATGAATTATTTATTGCATGTTCAGAAACCATCAGACAATAATCTTAAATTACTTACAAATCTAGCAGAAGATGGAAGTTTGTCTCGCACGCTGTATTCCTGTAGAGCAGTCGGTAAAGGTCTCACTCACACAGGTAGATCCTCGTAGCCGACAAATTAATCGACGTGTATACGCAGCAAGGAACACGGTAAATCTATCGCGAGCTGTCCAAGTCGTCTGACTGAAATCAAAGTTACGCATCATTCCTAAATGGCTTTTAAAATATATAGAGCCTTGAAAAACAGAGCTAACGTGCTTGGCCATGTTTGGATGATGTGTGTGCTCACAGAAATAAAACTAAACTGTTTTAAAATACACAATATATGCTTAGTGGTATAATAAGATGTTCATATAAGAAAGATTTGTATAAACCTGCCAATTGGATAAAAAATAAACTTATAACATTTAATTTCAATCCGTTTCAGTTTTCTTAAGCCTAGTTTGAGTTTATAAAACGATTTTATAAAACGAGTGTGTGATAACATTTAGTAAATATAGTAATTTTATCATGAAACCTTAGAGCATGACATAAAAATTATTTATTCGGTTAAATTAGTTTGTCATTTTTATTTTTTATTTTTTACTAAATGTTTGGTAATCAGTACAATACTTGATTACAACGCTTATCAAATCTGATAAAATCTTAAATTCCCTGTCTCAGCCTCATTATCTATATATATATATTTCTCTTACACGGCGACAAAAAAAGCCTCATTACCACTTCCCGAATGGCAACGCTAAAATTCGACCCATGATTGCCGCTAAAAATGTCACGTGCCAAATCTACCTGAGGTGGCTCAACATATAGCGCTTTTAAAAACGGAAACTGAAATAACCAGAGAGAGCATTCTCACCAAATGTGATCTCTTCCGAAATTCACCCTATCAGGTTGTTCAATTCAGCTGCGGCAATCTCATACTATTAAGCTAGACAGAAGTGAGTAGTCTTTGTCGATAGATCTCTATTTTAGTATTTTGTCGAAAGCGCTTTTTTTCACGACTATATATATTACGAATTTATTTGACGATTTTTGATTTATATCACGAATTTATTTGTTTTATTATTGTTAATAGTTATTCATTGAAAAATAAGTCTCAGTCGTGCTGTTACGCTTTTGAAGTGTAATCAAAAGAAGCATGCTCGAAGATTGGAAGAGAGCATTGATGACAGCTATGAAAGACGTAGTGGTGAAAGAATGCGTAGACGACGTGCTGTCATTCAAGATTTAACTGTTGATGTTGTGGAACACAACATCGGTTCCATGACCAAAATTTGTAGTTTTTGTGCTGCTCACTTCTGGGCAGAAGAAAAAAATTCCTCTGGGAAATATAACAAATGCTGCCATGATGGAAAAATCAAGTTGGAAGATTTAACTATCATTCCTGATTTGCTAAAACATTTACTCTGTGACAATTCCATCGAGGCCAAAAACTATAAGGATCATATGCTGCTCTTGCTTTTGCTTCATTTGGAGCGCAGATAAAGGCACCATCTGGGAATGGACCATATTGTTTCCGTCAGATTTATCACATGGTATGCAAATGATATTAACAAAGCTGGATATGGGCAATTATATATTTTCGATTCCAGCGAAGACAGACGCATGGATAATAACAGCGGATGTTTACGGTCTGTGATGGAGCAGTTAGATTATTTATTAAGACAAATAAATCATTTTGTTGCATCATATCATCAAATGCATAAATTAATCCAATCAAATCCTGCAACAGAAGTCAAGTTGGTTTTTATGGAAGATCCCAATTCTGATTTGAGGCGATATAATGCTCCAACTTCAAAAACTGAGGTAGCAGCAATATTTGTGAGAGAAAATGGAGAACCTCCATCTAATCGAGATTTGTGCATCTATCCAGTTGGAGATAAAACCATTTCTCCTATAAATCATTTTATTTATTTTATTTATTTTTTTTTTATGACCGCCGTTGAACAGCCGACCCAACTTTTGGGTTTACGACTACTAATGTTCAACGCCGTAGCCTTGTAATTTTGAACCAATCCAGAAGACAAGGAAACTGCTGGATCGGTACCCCCAGAGGTACTGATTTATTATGGGAACATGGAGGACTCCTATGAATCATTTTATAACCGTCGTTGAACAGCCGACCCAACTTAATGGGTTTACGGCTACTAATGTTCAACTCCGTAGCCTTGTAATTTTGAACCCAATCCAGAAGATAAGGGAACTCCTGGATCGAGTATTGGGAGAAATTTGCCTTCGTGGAGGACTTTTTTGATGGAGCTAACCCGCATTTGCGTTACATGGAGAGGAAGACCACGAGAACCTCCCACGGTTAGCCTGACGGCAAGGGGACTCTAACCCATGATCCGTCTACCACTAAGGATATTTCACGTCAGCACTGTGGTCAGTGCAAGCCGGATGCGGAATTGTATCGACTGGGATTCGAACCCGGTTCGCCTCATTGGAAGACGAACGCTCTATCCCCTGAGCCATCGCGGCTCCCTATGAATCATTTTATAACCGTCGTTGAACAGCCGACTCAACTTAATGGGTTTACGGCTACTAATGTTCAACTCCGTAGCCTTGTAATTTTGAACCCAATCCAGAAGACAAGGGAACTCCTGGATCGAGTATTGGGAGAAATTTGCCTTCGTGGAGGACTTTTTGATGGAGCTAACCCGCATTTGCGTTACATGGAGAGGAAGACCACGAGAACCTCCCACGGTTAGCCTGACGGCAAGAGGACTCTAACCCATGATCCGTCTACCACTGAGGATATTTCACGTCAGCACTGTGGTCAGTGCAAGCCGGATGCGGAATTCGTATCGACTGGGATTCGAACCCGGTTCGCCTCATTGGAAGGCGAACGCTCTATCCCCTGAGCCATCGCGGCTCCCTATGAATCATTGTACAGATCCAATGGTTTATGCTCTACTTTTTCCTAGGGGAGAGAGTGGTTGGCATGTTGGAATGGATCACGTGGAAGAGCGCCGCACTGCCAAACGTAACAGAGTTACTCAGCTACAATACTATGCCTACAGATTTGCAATTAGACACAGTTTCAGTCTTCTTTATTGCAGTGGGAAACTTTTTCAGCAGTTTGTTGTTGATGCACATGTCAAAACTGAAGGATCGAGATTGAACTATTTGCGAATTAATCAAACAAATTTAAGAATAGAATTGTATCAAGGTCTGCTGGACGCTCTTCAAAATTAGGTATACTCAAATAACAAGAAGCTGGGAAAGTTGATAATATTACCTTCCACTTTTCAAGGATCTCCTCGCTCTATGCAACAAAATCACCAGGATGCAATGGCAATTGTGAGAAAATTTGGTAGGCCTGATCTTTTCATAACTTTTACATGCAATCCGGCAGGGCCTGAAATTTTGAATGCATTACAGAGTTGCCAGCATCCTGAAAATAGACCTGTGTTGTTAGAGTCTTCAAAATCAAATTGACAGAACTGTTGTTGTTGTTGTTGCACGCCCCCATTGGCCAGCAGTGAGGTCCATGACGTTATACACCCTTAAAAAATCCAACACCGTCAATGGATCATCTGTTAAATCCTGTTTAGTGAGCCCCAGGCACGCGAGTACGTGGTGAGGTGAAGCCTGGTCTGAAGAACAGTTGGTACAAATTTCAAAGTTCTTGGATCCTTCCGAAAATTTCATTGATTTAAGGTGACCACTTCGAAAGTGGGCAAGAATAGTTAGTTCCTGTCTATTAAAACCTTCGGCCAGGGAGCCTCCAGGTCAAGAACATCGATACCATGGGTGCTTTGGGGGGACATTGCAAGTGGTCTTGTTTTTGTGTTTTATTTTTGAGAAGATTTCCAAAAAGGTGAGGGGTGCCGACGGTACAGAGGCCTCGCAGGCACCAGCTTTAGCCAAAGTGTCTGCAATCTCAGAACTTCTTAATGATATTATAAAGCGAAACATTTTTGGTATTGTTGTATCATTCATCTATGTTATTGAATTTCAAAAACGAGGATTGCCGCATGCACATATATTATTGACATTAGATTCTGCTTCCAAACTTCGGACAAAGGATGATATTGACCAATTTGTGAGTGTAGAATTGCCAGATAGAACTCTTAGCCCTAAACTTTTTGAAATTGTTTCTAAGTGCATGATCCATGGTCCCTGTGGCACTCTGAATCAAAATTCGCCGTGTATGAGAGATGGTTTGTGTACCAAGAGTTTTCCAAAAGATTTTAAAGAGACAACCCAAGAAAATGTTGATGGTTATCCTGTCTACAGAAGAATTATTATTGAGCCTATCAAAATAGGAAAATTTGAAATTGATAATCGATGGGGTATTCCTTATTACCCTTGGTTGTCGAAAAAATTTAATGCCCACATAAATGTTGAGGTTTGTGCATCAGTTAAAAGTGTAAAGTATCTTTACAAATATGTGTATAAAGGCCATGATGCTGCATCAATTGAACTTCAAATTAACAACGATTCTGTAGATCATGATGAAATTATGACTTTTCTGGATGGCCGCTTTGTTAGTGCACCCGAGGCTATGTCGCGACTGAATGAATTTCAAATGTCTGATAAGTCGCACAGTGTTATGCGTTTAGTTGTTCATTTACCAAATCAACAACAAATTGTTTACCATAGCGGGCATGAAATTGAAGCTGTCGCTCGAGTCTCTGCTAGAAACACGACTTTGACAGCATGGTTTGAGATTAATAAAACTGATGCGGAAGCTTTCAGTTATTACTATTCTGATGTGCCACATTATTACGTTTTTGATAAAAGTAATAATCGATGGAAAAGACGACAAAGAGTCGGGGATCAAATTATTGGCAGGATGCCTGTTGTCAGTATTCAAGACAGTGAATGTTTTTATTTGCGAATACTGCTATTCAGGAAATCTGGTGCAATTAGTTTTGACGATTTAAAAACCGTTAATTGAAATCTCTGTGCCAGCTATCAACAAGCATGTAAAGAACTTGGCTTTCTTGAAGGAGATGAACACTGGCATAATACTTTGAGTGAAGCTTAACAAATACGTATGCCTTGCCATTTGCGAATGCTCTTTGCTGTTAACTGCGGATTCGGAGAAATTGAAAACATTCCTGAACTTTGGAGAGAGCATAGGGATCTTCTTCGTGAAGATTTTGCACGCCTATACTCTGAATAAACAGCAGTACAGTATGCTTTTGCTGAAATTAGTGAACTGTTAGTAGTTTATGGATTAACTTTACAGAAAGTTAACCTTCCAGAAGTCACCTTACCTGAAATTAGACAATGTTTACCAGTCTATGATGTGATTCGAGAACATACAGCCGGCCAGAATAATTTTGAAAAGCTAAATGTTCAGCACCGTGCTGTAGTGGATATAGTGTTAAGTGCAATTTACGAAAATAAACCTCAAAAACTGTTTTTCTTGGATGGCCCCGCAGGCACGGGAAAAACTTTTATCTATTCCACTTTTCTACATATAATTCGTGGCAAAGGGGATGCAGTTATTCTTGTTGCCTCAACAAGAATTGCAGCTACTCTCTTAAGTTGAGGGAGAACTGCCCACTCGACATTTAAAATTCCTATAATCCTAAATGCTACTTCCACATGTAATTTAAATCCTTCATCTCAAGAGTCTACTTTACTGTTCGATTCCAAGCTAATTATATGGGACGAAGCTCCCATGACTCATGTGCATGCTTTTTTAGCTGTGAATAGACTTCTACAAGACATCATGAATTGTTCACAGCCATTTGGCGGGAAAGTTGTGCTGTTGGGTGGTGATTTTCGCCAAGTGCTGCCAGTGATTCCTAAAGGTTCTCGCTCACTGACAGTTGCTAGCTACTTAAAGAAACATCCACTTTGGGCTAAGTTTCAAGTTTTATTTTTGACCCAAAACATGCGTGCATTTACAAGTGAAATTGAATTTGGAAATTGGTTATTACAGCATTTCAGTGAATTGTTGGTAATTGCAAGGATGGAGAAGTGCTTAGGTTGCCAGAAATTTGTTATTCAGCAATCCAAGATTCTATTAAACAGTGACATTTTATTTTATTTTATAACCGTCGTTGAACAGCCGACCCAACTTAATGGGTTTACAGCTACTAATGTTCAACTCCGTAGCCTTGTAATTTTGAACCCAATCCAGAAGACAAGGGAACTCCTGGATCGAGTATTGGGAGAAATTTGCCTTCGTGGAGGACTTTTTGATGGAGCTAACCCGCATTTGCGTTACATGGAGAGGAAGACCACGAGAACCTCCCACGGTTAGCCTGACGGCAAGGGGACTCTAACCCATGATCCGTCTACCACTGAGGATATTTCACGTCAGCACTGTGGTCAGTGCAAGCCGGATGCGGAATTCGTATCGACTGGGATTCGAACCCGGTTCGCCTCATTAAACAGTGACATTGATTTTATAACAGTTACACCTCAACAACATAAGGGTAGAGCAATTTTGACTCTCACAAATGATTTGTCAATTGTGTTCAAAGATCGCGTGTTGGAATTTCTGCCAGGAAACTCGGAAATATATGAAAGCGTAGACGCCATTATAAGTGATAATATACAAGATCAACTCAGTTATCCTGAAGAATTTTTGAACAGCATCACTCCCACAGGAATGCCTCTACATAAACTAAAAATTAAAAGAGGTGCCATAATTATGCTACTTAGAAATTTCATGCCCTCTAAAGGACTGTGTAATGGAACTAGATTAATTGTTACGAACCTTAGAAAGAATATCATTGAAGCTCGACTAATTGATGCTAAAGAAACTGAAACATTTTTATTCATAGGATACCTTTGATTCCATCGGAAAACAACATGCCATTTTCTTTTAAAAGAAAACAGTTCCCTGTACGTCTAGCTTTCTCTATGACTATAAATAAGTCACAAGGCCAGACTTTTGAAAGAATCAGTTTAGTTTTGACTAAACCAGTTTTTAGTCAGGAACAAATTTATGTTGGCCTCTCTAGGGTTAGATCATTTGACAGCCTAACAGTGATAGCTCCAAGTCCAGAAATTTATAATTGCGTGTTTAAGGAAGTTCTTAATCTTTAATAGTAACTATTTTTTTTGTTGCAATGCACCTAAGTTAGTAGCGAGCGAGGCGAGCTTTGTTTGCGAAGCAAACCATATAAGATTGCGTAGCAATTTTCGGGGGTTGGCGAGCGTCAGCGAGCAGGGGACGCAGCCCACTAGCTTATCTTAATTTCTATTTCAACGCAACTGATTTTAAATGTCATTAACCCCATTCTTTTCAGCAAGTCCAGACAGACGGGTTTTAATGGTTCGATAGGGTTGAAGGATTGGACACTAGGTGTAGGGCACTACTTCTGGGTGGCGACTGTGGTTTCCGTGTCCGATGCATAGAGTCGATGCCTACTCTATGGTTCTTCGGACCTCTGGATTGTATTTGTACGTAGTGGCCGCGAAAAGCCGAACGCGGGTCGGCCGGCTATTTGCGGTAACAGAACGCTTAGTCAAAACACCAAAAATTGAAGGGAAAAAAATGCCCAGCTAATTTTGATTAGTTGACGAACAAGCAAAAGTTTCTCTCGGATACCCTGCATAATTTTTACATAAGATATATAAAATTAAATCCTTTCAAATATTGTTTGAGAAAAACTGAAGGAAAAAACATGTCCAGCTAATTTTGATTATTTGACGAATAAGCAAAAGTTTCTCTTGGATACCCTGAATAATTTTGATATAAGATATCTGAAATTAATTCCTTTTAAGTATTGTTTAAGAAAAACTGAAGAAAGAAACATGCCCAGCTAATTTTGATTAGTTGACGAATAAGCAAAAGTTTCTCTCGGATAACCTGCATAATTTTGATAGAAGATATCTAAAAATAAATTATTTTCAAATAATGTTTAAGAAAAACTCAATAATGAATCCCTATCACTGGTTAATTAACAGAACACGTGACATCTAAAGCAGAAATTTCTCAAATGTGCAAGAAAAAAAAGTCTATTCTGATACACCAAATCATTAATAGTGACTTCGATTTAATGGCACTGCCTAACAAGTATAAAAAATTTTGTTAAACAAATCATTCAACAAAAAAAACTCTCTGATTTTTACAAAACACACATCGAACAATTTCAATGGAAAGAGAGAATACAATTTTAACTATTCATTTACGTTTCTCATTAAAGCAAAGTTAAAATTGTTCACATCAACGCACAATAAAATAAAAAATAAATATTGTTTGAAAAGTAATTATTATTTTGGAAAAACTTAAAACTTCTGATGGAAAAAAAATAATAAAAAATAAATTTACTCTCACTGTTTTGATTTTTTCCCTTCTAGAATTAAAAAGGATGAAAGAAACAAAAAAAAAAAAATAATTTTAGGTTTTATTCTAAAAACTATGGGCAGTTGGAAAAATAAAATTGCCGATTTTCAACTACTTTAAAAGTATTAAAAACTAATAAAACTTTGTAAAATACAACTGAGAAATGTAACTGTAACTATTCAACTGAACTATATATTCTTTTGATATTATATCAAATTGATTGCCATTCACACGGTTATTCATAAACTATAACAGTTTTTCAAAAACAGGAATTCCCTTTTAACAATTGAGTTTTTTAACCTATTTACTCCAAATGAAAATCTCTAGAACACCTTTATGAAATTCAACAGAAATCAAGGAAAATAGTATATACTTTTGAAAAAAAAAACTAAAAAATATATTAAATGTTATAAATAAAATTAAATGAGTAAAAAAAATTGCCTGTATGTTTCTCTCATACAGAAATAAAATAAAAAGGTTGCCAGTAATTAACTATAATTTTCTTCTCTTCAAGTCTATATGAAATTTTTTAAAAAATTTCTTAAGTAAGAAATACAAATTTCATAACATGTTTATGCATGCACTTGAAATGAAATAGTCCTATTTTCTTATAATTATAAGTCATTGAATAACATTTTATGATAAGCCAGCATTGTATGGTGAAATTGATGATGACATTGATGTACACATTCATTTGCAGTTGCAAAGAAAGTTTTTATAGTGCAAAAGTAACATTCAAATTTTCTCTTTACTCTATTATCTACATATTTCATTTTCAGAATTTCATTAAAAGGTGATAACACGTGATGAATTATTCGGTTTATTTTTACCTATTTGATATTGATTTTTTTTTCTACAGTTTCAATTAACCATCAATAGGCGTAAAAAAAAAACACGTGTTTTCGTGTGGCTAGTTTAGTAACACATTATTTTTCCTAACTGATTTTGCAACAGTTACCAAATTTAGCCTATCTTTAACCAGCGCCATCTATGCCGTTTTTCACAAGTGACACTTAGAACTCTCTAAACTCTCAATAATCTCTTAAACTCGTCTAAACTCTCAACACAACTCTGTCGACAGATAAACAACGAAATCATCCTCAATCGCACCCCCATACAACGAATCAAAACAGTTCGATAAAATTATTCAACTCTATCAAACTCACTCGAACAAAATTCGTAACTACAGAATCTGCAAAATTAATGAAGGAAAGAGAATTGTTCACTTGGAAGAACTTTAGGCCCAGCATCTGAAAGCTCATTTATTACGTTGAAACTTCCCTAGCTTACCACTCACTTCGATCTTAATATTTAACGAAGCTGTTAAAGTATAAGGCATTTACTGGAAATTTTGATGAATAAAGGACTAATTTAACTACAATTAATATATATCTGGCAATTAAAGTTCATTCACTTTAATATTTTCTAACAGCTAATTTAAAATCTCGAAACTGCACCATTTTTCTCGGGATTCTAATTTTCGAACTTTACTATGGAATAAAGAAATGTAAAATAAATAAGATTAAATTATATGAACGTATCTTACTCACTTTCCATTTTTGCTGTTAAAGATATATTTTATCTAGATAATTCACTTAATATATTGATTTTAAATAAATACTTGCATTAAATGCAACTTAAACTACTATGAATTTAATTTTATTGGTACTTTACTTAAAAAAAAACTACGTTTCAACAATAACATTAGTAAACAGAATAAAAACTGCTCTATAATAGCTGTTATTCACTGGCACTTTGAGTTTTAGTCGTTTCACTTAATACAATAAATTTCACTTAACACAAGTAAAATGTGGTTATTATAACTAATCGGACTCAAATAATTGTTTGTTTTAGTGAATCTACTATGTATCTATATTGTTCAAAAATGTCTGAAATTTTAATATAATATGTCAGGTAATTGAGGATACAAAGTTGTTTTCGTTTCACTGTATATTTCGAAGAGTTAAAAGAAAAATTTATAATAATCAACAAAAAGCAAGTAAAGTTACATTAGTTTAATACAATTACATAGTCGATTAGAGGTATAACAATACTTATTTTAAATGTATAAAAGGTTCTTTGCAAATTTTTCGTTACGTTTTTCTTAAACCTATATTATTTTGCTTTTATTTCATGAAACTAAGTAAAATATTATTTTTGTATCATAAATTAAAAAATATTGTAGATTATTAACAATGTTAAATTACAAAATATCTTATAACTCATTGTATTCCTCCCTCCCTACAAAAACTTCTTGTGGGTACAAAAAGTTTGTTAACTTAGTTAAAACTTCCAAACAGCAAAATTACAATAAAAAAGCTTTTAAACTGTTTAAGTACGTTGTTCTTTTTATTGAAAAGAATAGAATATGCATCTCACTATGCATATAATTTATAAAAACTGTTTTATTAATATTTTTAGCATAACGAAAAATTTGAATACAAAATTAACGATTCGCGACATAAATAAGTAGGCTAAGTCAAGCTCACTAAGTTGTTGTATTCCTTATTATAGTTTAAAAATTTACGAATTATAAGAATACTAAATTGATTTTGAAAATTCCATTCAACAAATTTTCAAGTTTAACCAGTTTTTGCAATCAAGTTTACGGTTCTACGACGCATCATTCTGCATACTCCCATACGTAAGTTCTCATGTAACTGCGCATGCGTACCTGAAGTGCGGACTAGCTATGTTTAAAAAAAAAATAACAAAACAGGTAACGAGCATGCGCAGTTACTTCAAAACTTATGCACTGGAACGTGTCGGATAATATGTAATACTGCAAAAAATCTCTATTAAAATAATGTTGAAAAATATCTATTTGTTTTACTTTATTTATTAAACTGTGAAAAGGAAAGATAAAGAATTAATGCCTTCCAGCGAAATATTGAATAAACCTTACGGTGTGTAACATCTAATCTAACACTAGGCTCAAATTATAAGATATTTATTTTCCTCTCTGAAAAGTTATTTGATGAGATTTTTTTTTTTACCTTTCTTAAGGATTTTTCATTGTAATTAAAAACTCCGACTAGGATAAATCCAATTACATATTTACGTAGACAGTCGCTTTGCAAAAGCATTTACACAGAAAAAAAATCATCTTAAAATGTTATTTACTTAAGAAAACTGTACCGAATGTCTCAGTAGAATAAGCAATGAAAGAATCCAAGATATTTCTGCGAAATATTCTAGAAACTTTTGAGTGACATTTCTAACTTGTTAAAAGCCCCGCAGCATTTCTTATCACTTCCACCAAAAATCAACAAACTATATAATCTAAATCGAGATCTGTGTTTTTCAAAAATAAAATCTTGTCCAAAAATTTCCAATACATCACGAAGTCAAAACAAACGACGGTGCAAAAGTATGTTTATAAACAAACACGTGAAAGTGATAAAAATTTCATTAAGTGACTAAAAATTATCTCACTATTTTCTTTTCTACCAGCTTAAATCAATTCAACCATAGATCTATCCATCTTTCCCATTACATGGCTTCAATTTCCTTCAAATGCGCTAAGGTTTCAATCCTCGCCAAACATAATGCAATTAGTCTCGCATGGCGAGATGCTATTTCAGACGGAATTTTGACTACCAAAATCTAATTTGCTCTCGAACCAGTCGTTGCCTTTCCCTCGCTTTAGACACATACTGAAAGTATGAGTTTTACTGGAAATGGATATTTCATTTTAATTTATGCAGCAACGAGGATAAGAAAGTGAGAGATATTAATTATTAATGAAATCAGTACTTAAGAATGAAGCTTTGGGTTTTGAAGAGGGAATAGAATTAGGATTATTCATGTGTTTGAATAAAATGACTCCTGAGGTATAAGTAATAACAAGGTTGGTAATTGCAAAAGATCAAAGCTATCGACTTCAATTTGCAACTTGAGAGTTATATCTTGTAGAAAGCCTGGATTTGGTGTGTTGAATTTCACTCTGTTCGTTGAATGACAAATATTACAATCTAAATTTTAAATGTATGATAATCAGCAAATTGCTCTCATTAACACTGGATTGAGACGCTATTTAGGTGTAAGTGCAAATTGCATATTTCATCTTATACAAATTCTGGTGTTATATGTTGATTTCTTTTGACTCTAGTTTATTATTTTCGAATTTTGTAGATGGCATCAGTAAGATGGTTTCTCACTAAGGTATCTGGATATACTTTAATAACTTTTAAAAATCCATAGATTGCTTTTGAGTTTTTATTTTTATTTATTTATTATTATCTTTTTTGTTCTATTATATCATTTATTGAGTTTTCAATCAATGTTTACAAATCTTCTTTGAGGCAGATTTTTTAAATAAATAAATAATTTTTTTAGTTAACGAAAAGTATTCTGTTTTAAAATTTAAAATTTTTAATTTCTTAGCTAAGAAGATATCTTATTATGGTATCTATGGAGCATTCCTTATTATTACCTTAAAAAAAATTTTTTTTTTTAAAACTAAGTGAAAATTGCATAATTCTTCAATTTATTATTCCTTTAAAAAATTATGCGTCATAATATCAATAATATTTTTCAATTTCCAAAAAAAGTAATATCTATAGTTTATGTATTTTAATCATCTTTCCGTTTTATTTTACGTTTTTAAAATACATTGTCGTATATTTGAAAGGAAAAAAAACACGAAGATGGAGAAAAAACAATTCGATTTAGCCTGTCTCTTTACATTCTTTCCCATTAACACTACATCTGGTTCTTTTTTGTCAAAGAGCTTTTTGCAATAAACATTAAATACCCTGTTGATTTTCAAATGATAATTATGTCAACTGAACGCCAGTTTAACTTCTCAGAGTATATTTTGACCTGAATAAAATGGGCAATTAATAAATCAAATTTTATAGCATCTTATGAAAGTTAAAAATGAAGTATGGCAAAGTGCATTTTCTTTCGCCTCAATCACTTTCATCAGCCTTATCCTTTCATCTTCCGCATCACCAAAACAAAAATTTACTCCAAAAGAAATCCATTAATACCAGGACGCTATGAATTCAAGTTCCAAGGAGTAAGGCAAGTAAAGTCCTAAAGACAGAAAATTCACTAGCAACAATAAAACAGGTTAGTAAGAATAAATAGACGGCCCTAAAGGTTGAATTCACAGGACAATTTGCAAAACATTTTTTTAAAAAAAACTGTACTTTCCATTGACGTATTTTCGCCCTAGTGCTGAGGCTTTTTAATTAAAATGGTTTAGTTAAATGCTGTATTAGCATTATTTTAAATAAATGCCTTTTGTTTTTCGAATGGTAACACCTATAACAGATTGTGTTTATTTTCATGCCCAAAGACTTTGTTGGTCCGATCAATAAGGAAAATTCTTAAATTGCCTTTTAAAGCACTGTAAATATCATTTAAAACAAAGGCTAGCTTGAGCAATAACTAAGTGCAGTACAGCCAGATAGATTAAAAAATAGCAGACGACATTTTTAGAATTTTTCCGGTGTTGACTGATTCAGACTATTTTGCGAACAAGAGGTGTAGGGTACTCGTTTCGGAAAAATATAAGAAACGTAGATTACCAGTCAATTAATATCACCAACTAAAGAATTTCCTTGCCGTTTAATTAGTTCTAATATCGTAGTAGTGCGAGATAATGAAAACCTTCCTATTTTTTAAATAAATATCATTTTTTATAACATCTGGATCTTCAATTAAACACTCGAGATAACACCATGTAAAAGTTTAAAGGCTTCATAGACCAGGTAATTTTTTTCCGCCCAGCTACCCTCATATCAGTTAACCCTAAGATATTTATAGACAAAATTCTAAGACATACAAAAGTTCTATTTGAATGCCAGTCAAAGAGCAAAAATCCAACCTTGTCCTACTTTCAACGAAAAAAAAAAAAAAAATCCAGGAGAAATCCATTAATACCAGGACTCCATAAATACAAGTTCCAGAGAGAAAGGCAAATAAAGAGCTAACGACAGAAAATTCATCACCGGCAATAAAACGGGCCACTAATCGAAAATAAATAGACGGCCCCAGGGGCTGAATTCACAGGACGATAGGCATAAGAAAAAGAGAAGCAAAAATTCTAAAAAGAGTATTCATTTCATTGATCACCTTCCCATCCGTCATCTTTGGGAGAAGACACGTGACCTTCGGGAACCACTTTTCCCGTTGCCTAGGGAGATGCATCGAGAATTTATTTTCGCGCCCAACACCCTTTCCTCCTTAACTGTAACCGTGTTAGATAAAAGCGAGTCTTCTTCGATTTAGGACTCCTTTTTTTATTATTTCCTTTTGTTCGCCGTCCAGTCTTCGCTAGTATCCGGAGACGAAATTGCTGCAGCATTTGTTCTTAAAGGGGTGAGTCCGAAGATTTTCTGGTTAGAGGGAAGCTTCAGGGGATAAAAAACAGGAATAAGGTGGAATGAGCCAATAAGCGGCATCCAGTAAACGCGTGGAACAAAAATAAAATTTTTATAAGGCTATCTTTTCACTTAGGCCTGCAGTTTATGACATAAATAAGATTCCCATGGGACGACGTATTACTGTCAAAGTTTCTACAAATTTTTATTATCAGAGTGTGTTTTAAAAAATTAAAGGTTTAAGTTTTCAAAATAAACTTTCTCAGTTAAATTAATTTAGGAATTTTGTATTATTTCTCCTTTAGGAAAAAAAAAAAAAAAAAAAAAAAAAAGTATAGCCTCTAAATTACTTTGACGTAGGGATGCATAACCTGAGACCCGCGGGCTATATGCGGCCCGCCAGCATTTGACGCGGTTTACTTGTGGCGACGATTTCATCGTTAATAAAATTTATTAGTCGATCGCTTTTTTTTAGCAGTTTTTCATAAGGTACCTAAGAACCAATATTTTAATACAATATTATTACAACACACGAAATTCGAAAATATGTGGAAGAATACGAGGGCTTTAAACTATTCCAAAATTATTGTTTTTCAACTTCGTTTCGAGTTTTTTGTAACTAAAAAGCACTTAAAAAATATTTAAAGTTTAACATTTATAAAAATTCTTATAAATCACTGAAATGCTGTAAAGTTAAAAATATATTCACAACTAAATGGTGAATCTTATTTTGAGCTTTGCTTTATTTTAAAATAAAATTTCTTTAGTGAAAACATTTAGATTGCTTGTGATGAAATTATTTAATGATGTTCGAATAACTAACTATTCGTTGAAGTAGGAAGATTTGCCATTAGTTGAATATGTTGATTGTTGTTTGTTCTTTTTATTCCATTATATATTGAATTATTATATATTAATAACTGCATAAATAAAAAATCAAATTATAATAAATAAAAAAAATTTAATTTTAGAATTTATGCTGCATCAAAGTAAACAGGATTCTTCATTTTACATTTAGAATAAATTTTGAAAATGAGTTGGAGGGTGTGGCTGTTGGCACCACATGAAAACTCCAAGAAATAAAAAATGCGAGTGTTGTTATGTATACTTAAGAATAGTTTTCGCCAATTGGCTATTGTTTGATTTTATTTTCTGTCAAGGCTTTTTTATTCTTAGCCTTACGCATTCAAATGTGTTAGCGATAAAGAAAGAGTAAGAAATAATAACGAATTTTTTGAAAAACATCTAGCCACCCGGTAATTCCATGCAAATGTGTTAAGCAGATGTAGAAGAAAGCTCAACAAAAAAAAAGGATTTTTTTTTTCCTGCACTCAATTCATGGTTGTGGTATAAAAAGATTACCGATTATATTAAGGATTTTTATTTATTGAAAAAGGATTAAATAATGTCATAATTTAGTTTTTTAAATCTTAGGAAATATGTTATGCGTATTTCAGTATGGCAATTCTCAGTAAAATATTTATTATTATTTTTATTAATACTTTTATTCTGTGAATATTGCAGTTAATTAATAAGTGATAAAAAAAACCATGACTTTTTCCCTATCTTTATATCTTTTTCGATAAATCTATTTCTTTATAAGATGGAAATATTTTTTGTTAAATTAATAGTTTCTTCAGTTTTAGTTCTTTCAGTTTTTAATTCTTCAGTTTTAAAATCAATTTTAATGTTTAAAAACATTTGATAAATGACTAAGCTGATTGATGAAAATAAAATATTGATGAAATGGGAATTATTATATACTTGTCCCAATCATAATATACAAGGTCTAAACATTCTATAGAAGGACTTATATTATTTAAAAAATATAAAAAAATATAAGAATCATTATATATTTAGCTTAGTCGTTACATAGAATGGCGGTTGGTTTATCATTAACAATGCCCTCTCAATGGGTGAAATATGAATTGTTTCATACTTTGCCAATTTGCCATTAGTCATTACTAAGCAATGTATAAATATTAAACATTTCATACTTAACCTATCTATTTTCGGTATTCTAATCAATAATTAGACATGCTATAGAATGTCTAATCAAAGTATAAATATTAAACATTTCATACATAACCAATCTATTTTCGGTATTCTATTCAAAATCTAGACATTCTATGGAATGGCGGAATTCACACACTGACGGTAACATACATACTCAACTTCTTTGGAAAACGTGCTAGTGTGTTAATATAATAAAAGTAATTAGAAGCCTTTCACTTTCCAAAGAATACATTTGGATTAGTTTTTTTTTTCGTTTGTGTAGTTTAATGTTAATTCTAGGATGAAATAAGCTTTAATTAAATTCTTCGTAATGAATTTAAAGATTCGATTGGCCATCTCCTACATAGAATTCTAGTCAAATAGCCTTCAAGGAATTTCCGTGACTAGTCAAAACGATACTACAAAGTAATCAAGAAAACACATTTTAGAATGAAATATGTGGGTGTAGGGGGTGTTATCGATTATATGTTCCACGTTCTTAGAAAAGAAATATTGGAGAAGTCGATATCGGATTCGAAAATCTGGCCCGGAAAGATTATTCTGTTCGAGTTATATTCAGAAATAGAACCCAGCGCAGATAATAAATCGATACGAATTGTATTTAAAAAGGAATTGCGAAAACTTCGAATACATCGAACGCAAGGTTTCTCCTTTGTATTTCGCTGCTATATTTAGACAAATTCATAGTATTCTTTTCGAATCCTTCTGCAAAGGTGTAGTTGCGAGAAAATTTTTTGGCTTTTTTTTTTAATACAAAGATGTTATTTTTGTAGCACGTGATTTACACTCAATTTTTAGTCTGTTATGTATAAGTGGTAGGTTAATTTAAGAAAGAATCCGTCGTTTTGTAAACCGTCCTTTTGAAAAGCGCCTGTTTAGGTGGACCCTTGTTGTCTAAATCAACACTTTTCTTAATTCCGTCTGCAAACGATTTCTCTCGATTGTAGCTGAATACGCCTTCTTCATACGAGGTGGGGGGAAAAAGGAAAGACATGCACCAACACAATTATTATAACTAAAATAATTTTTTTTAACCATTTGCAAAATGGGTCTTGGTTTGGATTTCATGGCGTCCGCACTTTTCAACTGCAATAATCAAGAGTAATAGAAAACAGTGCGCATGCGTTGCTATGGCGACCGCTGCTGTTTGATAATTTTTTTAGAATTCTTTTTTTCGCTTTTAATTTTGTTATGCATTAAGGTGGTGAGTTTATTTTTGAGATATGGGACCAGAGAGATCTCATAAATACTTCTTGAGTTGGGAATAAAAGAGAATTTTATTATTTGAACTATATTTTTGTTTTTATTGCTTTAATTAAGAATCAGAAATTATAACTTACAGTTCAAACTGGATCGTTTTCAATACTAATTCAGGTGAATATCACACATAAAGAGGGTTCAAACTGATTGACACTGTCCCAGAAGTTAGAGTTGAAGCAAGAAAAAAACGATGCCAAGGCCTAAACTTACCAAGGCTGAAAAAACCAAAGAATCCCTCAAAATGTACCAAAGTGGTTGAGAGAATTGGACCCTACCGAAGAGCGAATCGTGACTCTCCGAACCCTTTTCATGTAAATACGAGAACTGGGTGTTGATCACCAGTTAAGGATAAAAGGATCCATTGTCAGCGTACCCAATAACTTGCACAAGACCGTAGACTGTCTTCCAAGCTATATAAATGATTCATTCACTATTCATGTAAAATTGAGAAAAAAAGTCTAGCTTTCAAATCATATTTCATGTATGAACTTGTGAATCCGAAACAGGTGTGTGATGCAGCTTACAATATCTTTCCGAAATGTTAATATTGATCTCGATTGGCTGTTCAGTGTCTATTCAGTCATCAAAAGAATTTACACAGAATGTGTCTGAGCTGCATTTAAATATGCGAAATTGTGTACCGAGCAGTTCAGGATTAACAGTTAAAGATGTCCAAGATGAAAACACAATAAAGTTTCTTTTCCAAAAAAAATTAGACAACAGCCATTTTGCCACAGGGTAACCTGTGATCGCCTTACGGCGATCACAATTTTCTTCATGTGGCAGTGAATCGTATCTTTAATTTTTTTTTTATTTACTTATTATCATTATTATAATTTTTTTATTTTTTTTATTGTAGAATAAAGGCTCTTTATTTGTTGAGAGTTGCTGGTTCTTTTTACATTGATCAAGGTGCGTTGAGAAATTAAATAAACATTTAATGGATTGTAGATGAGTTCCTTTTTAAGAAGTCTCGAGAGAAAAAATTATAAAAATCATATGAATTACCAATTAAACATAAATTTAGAATAAGAGATATAATTTCGTAATTTTATCATGAAACTTTAAGCTTGGCTAAAAATAAAACATTTAATCGGTTAAATTTACTTTTCAGTTTAGTAGTTTTTACTAAATGTGTGGTAATAAGAACCTTATTTGAAAACCAGAATTTTTGGTAAACCGTTACCATAGAAACAGAAAAATTACCAAATGAATGGTTTAGATATGTATATTCTAGTTCTAATACCCAGAACTACGCTTTTTTTATATTTTTTTTATTATATTTTATTCTTCTTTGTGTCTTTAGGTTAATAGATTAAGAAAAACATATTTTTAGTGGTTCATCCCCTCAAAATAAATATTAAATCTATTCCGTAGTATTTCGCATAAAGCTATTGCATGAAGAGCTCGTGATAGTCAAAATTTACCATAATCACACGACATTCTTCGGTACTTAACGGTACTTTCTCCGGTACTAAATCGTAAAAAACGTTGTTTTTTTTTTTCAGTATCTATATTAAAGTGTTCCAGTATTGATTCAGTTTTAAAAGGCAGTTTTAATAGCTAACATAATACATTGTACCTATCATTCGTACTGATTAAACCTACACCAATTACTTTAATACCAGTAGTGCGTATTGCAAAAATTAATTTTGCATCATTAACATCAATAATAATTTTTTTACACTTCTGCTAAATAAATTAGTGCTGTTTTTCTATTAATTTATAGTACTTTGAGTACACATTTTTTTTTTTTTTTTTTTTTTTTTTTTTTTTTTTTTTTAAATCTCAGTTAGTAACTAGTACCAAAATTAATTAAGCATCATTGAAGTCAATAAAAGCTTGGCGATTCTCTTACACTTCCCTTAATCGGATTTTATTTTATAATTTATAACCGTCGTTGAACAGCCGACCCAATTTTTGGGTTTACGACTACTAATGTTCCACTACGTAGCCTTGTCATTTTGAACTAATCCAGAACACTAGGAAATTCCTGGATCAAGTATTGGGAAAATTTGCCTTCGTCGAGGACTTTTTGAAAGAACTAACGCGCATTTGCGTTACATGGAAAGGAAGAGCATGAGAACCTTCCACGGTTAGCCTGGCGGCAAGGGGACTCTAACCCATAATCCGTCTACCACTGAGAATATTTTTACGTCAGCACTGTGAACGGTGCAAGCCGGATGCGGAATTCCTACCTACTGGGATTCGAACCCGGTTCCCCTCATTGGAAGGCGAACGCTCTATCCACTTAACCATCGCGGCTCCCTTAATCAGATTTGTACCATTTCTCCCTTAACGTTGATTTTTACTCGTTTTTTTCTGTTTTAAGACATTAATAAATGCCACGGGAGGGGGGGGGGACTTCGCCGGGTACCTCGGCCAACATGTGCTGGTGCGGGTTCGTGCTTCCTCACATGAGGGAAACAGTCGCGGCGATAAGTCTGATTTGACCCGAATACTGAAATTTCAGGGGGGGGGGGGCAATTCAGTTACTTAACATTGCTTTTAACATAGCTTATTTTTAATTACAATTAGTAATTATTACCAAAATTAATCAAGTAGAAATAGCGTATACAAATGATATGAAAATTATTTGCGTTCGATTAATTTTGTTTTGTAGAATGCATAGTTGCATTTTTTTATTTCAACATGTACTTATTACCAAAATTAATCATGCATTATTAGCGTCTATAACAGTTGGAAGTTTTTTTTTTTTTTTCACAATTCCCCCAAAATAATAAGTACTTTTTCTCTAATTTTGTTCTAGAACATAGACATTTTTTTAACGAATTATTACCCAATAACAAATTTAATGAAGCATCATTAGCGTTTCGTTTACACGAATTAGTATTATTTCTTCATTAATTTTGCTTTTCAATGCATAACTTATTATTTTTTTGTTTCAAATATTGTTGGTTTTAAACTATTCAGTTGTACATGTCCACGTTTTAAAAACATATCTACGAACAAAATAAATATGTTTCAAACATTGAGTTTATCTGACGTAACGAATAAAAAATAATTAAATATTAAAAAACGTGTAAAAAAAACTCCTTTTTTATTTAATGAAAGATATAAGCTAGCAAACATCACTGATATAGTCTTTAAAATATTCGAAAGAAAAGAAATCCTCTGCATATGTACTCTCATTCTGCAATTGTAGCCAATGAAAAAAAATATTTTATTTTTCATACGGCTGTATCGAACGAACTAATTGAAAAGTTTGAACGAATATTGGGATCGACGGGGAGGGGGGCTAAACTTATCCCTTGCAGCCGCTGTTCTAACTTCAAAACAAACGGTTCTGGAGTTATAAGAGACAGACACGCACACGCAGACAAACTCTTTATTTTATTATTATAGATTAATAAAAATAAATGAAAAATAATAATAGCAAAAGTTATTGTTGTCTCGTATGTCATCGCTGTTTCAGAAAATTTTTCATTCACAAAACGCGAAAACTATTTCGTGGAAAAAAATCTAATATTTGTAATTTTTGAAAAATGTTTCAAGAAATATTGCAATTTATTTTTGAATCATTTATTGGCCACAGTTTTACGATGTTTTTTATTTACTTTGTTTTAGACGCGTAATTCTGTTCAGCAAAAATTATATATTATTTCAGCCATGTACTCTCATGTCGGAAAATGATCTTTTACTTAATTTGAATTTTAAATTTCTTTCAGTTTAGTTAAAAAAATCTTTTTAGAAGTTACTGACTGAGTTAAAGATGTGGGCTTGTTATTTTAAATCTCTAATTAGTTGTGGGGTTACTAATTCTTAAAATTTGCTTTTTTGAAAGAAAAAAAAAATTCTTCTCTAAAAAACGTTTTTTGTAAAAAAAATTCCAAATAGTTGGTGTCATTTAAAAAAAATATTATTTAAATTAAAAGACTCAATGATAGTGTTAATGTAAGCTAATCTAGATAATTTTTTAGTTTCGACCGATGATTCTTCGAGTCTGCTGATATTTTTCTCTCTTGTTTGTCTTTCTGAACTTGACAAAATGCTCATTTTTTACTAGAGTGAAACAATGCAATTTAGCGATTTAAATTCTGTTATACAAAGCACATACGTGAACAAGGACCAATTTTTACATAAAAAAATTAATTATTCGAAAACATTTGGTCCTCTTTTTCAAGCAAAGGTCCCTTTTTACCCCTTTTTTTGGGCTTGAAATACTGTTGGGAGCCTTGCAATAAAAAACTTTTTTAGCTTTCTCATAATAAGAATTAAGGAAGTGGAGGACATTTTTCAATAAATTATTGATATAAAACCAATAAAGTAGTAATTGTTACGGCATACAATCATCTAATAAACACCTTTAATCAGCTGGTCATTCAAAATAACTCGTTTCAGGAAATGACTGTGAGGAAAGTCGTTGTAAAAGACATCTTTGTGCCAACCATTTCCCCGGATTATGTATAATGTTCTTTTACAAGCGATGACTGAGGTTCTTCCAACTGATAGAATAAGCCTTGATGGAAATTTTACGTGCTCGTTCTTTTTAACGATATGCCTCTGGTCTGGAAATATCATTTTTATGTATGATAGTCCGATATTACGTGCTTCTTTTTCCTTTTCACCATTCCCAAAACTAAAAAGAACACTTCTTTCGAACTTTTTTTTTATATTTATTTTTTCGAAAATTTTTTATTCTACTCGAAACTCGAGAATGGGAGCATAAAACTGCTTAAATGGCCTGATTTATATCCCAAGAAGTCACTTAAATTGCACATTTTACTTTCAGGAGGAATAATTGTAGGGGGGGGGGGTGGGGGAAGATTGTAGAACATCTCGGTTTAATGACATTTTTATTCCGATTTATGATTGATGGTCGCGATACTAAATGAAAATTATAAAAGTTTTGGCTACTTCATGATTCATAAACGTTAATATATAAATAGCTACCGCACATCACGCAAATTTGTCTGAAATGGTGTTTGCAAATTAAAGGTCAGGGTTTTTGTTAAGGAAGGGATGTTAATGTAAAGACAGGACGTCTTAAGAAAACAGGGAAGACCGTCGTTGAGAGGGAACACTGCTCCGTGTGCCAAGAAGAAGAAAGACGGAATGTATAAAATATGGAATAAAAAAATAAGATCTTTTTCGATGAATTTTATGAAATGACATCTGGCAACTTCTTTAATCCGCGAAACGAGATAGATACGCTTACCCCTGCCCTAACGATTTTCCCTGTTCAGCCTAAATTTTATTTGAAAATCCATATAAAATCCTCATTGCAAAGAAATACGCTGAAATTTACAGTTTATTATGATTGGTTGATAGCACCTGAATATGTTCGGAATATTAAAAAAAAAAAAAAAAAAAAAAAAAAAAAAAAAAAAAAAAAAAAAAAAAAGAAAAAGCAATTGAAGAACTTACTCAAAACATAAAAATTCTATCTAGCGCACCCCAAAATGCGAATAAGTTTATATCCCCTAGATTTTTCCAAATTGGGCCCAGCTCTGAAGATCCTGCAAGGATTTTTGAGGGTAGGTCCCACTTTTTTCCAAAGTACGTTTTTTTTAATTTCAAAATTTACTGTACTAATTTAATACGATTCACTCGAAAAACAAAAGAATTATTGTCATTTAAACAAAAAATTTTAACAAATAACGAAATAATGCGCTCAGCTTGTTTTGAGTGCCTTTAATTAAGATGGAAGCGTAAAAAATGTTTAGGATTGGGACTCGTACGAATCTTAATTTATATTACTGAATCTATGTTTCGATTTATTAAATTTTCATAACAAGTGCTTAACTTCTAATATGGTGAATCTATGCAGAATGTAGTCATTTAAATTCAAATTAAATTAAATTATGAAAACTTCATTATGAAAAACTATCAGTTTTTCTGAAATAAAATTTTTTATGTTGATTAAAGAAGCTATTGAATTTTCTAAAGCAAACTGTCAGATATAATTTAAAAATATAAATCATTATAGAGCTGCTTTTATGTATTTTAATAACATCTATGAAATTAATAAGTATTCTATAATTTATAATTGCGTTGAGATTGAATTAAGTTTTATTTATTTTTTTCTGGGTTGCAAATACGCAAATTGAGATTCTCATTTTTTTTTTTTTTATTATTATAAAAAAAAGAGTAAAAAGTTTATTAAAAAAAGCAAGTTTTTATATTTTATTGACACCAAATTTTCATTTGCGGATCATTGATACTGTTGTCATTCCCTGTGAAGGATAGCTACGAAGTCTATCCTTCCAGACCGCCAGATGGCGTTCTTTTTAAATTTGTATGTGCTTGTTTGCTTTTTGTTAATAAACCTTTACTTTCTGTCTCGATCCATCTGATCGGATTCTGTCTGATCGGATACCATACCAAATATGACTATTTGTATGAAGCACATGAAACGTTGAAATAGACTTGTACAAAACTGCACACTGAAATTTTTAGTTTAATGAATAGCTGATGCCAATTCATCGGTAATTCAGCTAATCCTTCAAACTAATTTTTCCTCCGAAAAAGTGAAATTATAAGTTAGAAGTGAACAAAAATTAAAAGTTAGTATATTTATTGAAAAACGCATTAAGACTCATTCAAGTTACTTTAAAACTGAAGTAATAAGAAGCTGAAAAATGTATGGTATGCTTATGATAAAGAATGTATAACGAAACCTTCTAATTTTATTTTATAACCATCGTTGAACAGCCGACCCAATTTTTGGGTTTAAGACTACTAATGTTCAAATAAGTGTAATTTTGAACCCGATCCAGAAGACAAGGGAAATCCTGGCTCTAGTATTGGGAGAAATTTGCCTTCACCCTTTTTGATGGAACTAACCCGCATTTGCGTTACATGGAGAGGAAGACCACGAGAACCTCCCAAGGTTAGCCTAGCGGAAAGGGGAACCCATGATCCACCTACCACTGAGGGTATTTCACGTCAGCACCGTGGTCGGTGCAAGCCGGATGCGGAATTCGTATCGATCAGCTATGGCTGGGATTCAAACCCGGTTCACCTTATTGGAAGGCGAGCCCTCTATCTCCTCAATGACCACGGCTAAAGCTTACTTATTGATGGTTTCTTTCGTAAAATTGAAATAATAACTCGCTGAAAAACAAATGGTATGCTATGTTGAAGAATGTATGAAGCCTACTGATCAATGGTATTCTTTATAAAGTTGAAGTGATAAGTAGCTAGTAATTGAAAAATAAATAATATGCACAGGTTGAAGAATGTATTACCAAGCCTACTCTTTCTTCAAAAAATGAAATAAGCTGCTGAAAATCGAAAACAAAAATGTATAATCATAATGACTCTGATAAAAACTATTTTTCTTTCTTTCATTTCATATAATATAGTTAGAAACTAGGCTTACAAGTGTTTTAAATTCCAAACACAAGTGGAGAACATTTTTATTGATATTCTTAATTTTTAGTTTTTATTTATTTTTTCGTTTTATAGAGACCTGCAGCTCACTTTAAACCATCTAAAACAATTTTTAGTTTATTTAGTAAACTTATGATTTTGCTATTTATTTAGAATAGATGGAACAAGCAAAAAGCAACTACTGAATCAAGCATTTTCTATTGTTAATTGAAACCAACTACCCTTTACAAAAAAATGCTCCGACTTAAAGAAATATATAAATAAATGCATTGACTTTTTAATTCCATTCAATACTTCAAAATTGCCTTAAAAAATCACATTCTTCACATTTAATTGAGGTTAATATCATATTCAATTAATATTGAATTACTCTAAATAAAAAAAAACCATTTTCTATTATCTAAACTGAATGCGAACGCACCCATTTGCCTCAGTTCTGAAGAAAAAAAACTGTTTACGAACAGAATTTTCTTTTTTCTAATAAAAAAAGAAATTGTTGGTCAAAAAGCTAGTAAAATATATTCTTATTTTCGTTTTCTAATGATTATTGAGATTCCACTGGAAGCCGCACTCCATCAAGAATACATTAACTCTTCTTTTGTAGTTGATCTTGATTTTTGTTCGTTGGAGAAAATTTCAATTTAGTTCTCATATTCTTTTCTTTTTTTACAGAGTTAAAGAATTCAATTTTTGCAAAATGAACCGCAATTTGTGATTATTTTTATAGAACTAAAGTTCCAAGCAAAAATTTGAATTACGAAAATATATTCAAATATTTTTATTAAAGGTTCTTTTTTACTTGTTTAATTTCCCAAAAGTTTAATTTTAGCATATTGTTAAAATAGTATGCATTTCTAGTTACATGCAAAAATGTAAAAAAAAACTAATAAAATAAAAATAAAAACTCTCAAAATGGGAATAAAAACTATGTGTTAAATATTCACAAATTTTCAGTCGTTCTGGCATTAACCTAGTCCTTCCTTTCATTTAATAAAAAAATTTCTAAGGAAGAGAGATAATACTTAATAACTACAAATCTATGTTTCTGAAATATCTTAAAAAGTCTAAAATATCGCAAAAGCGTTTCAAATGCTAAAATCGTAATCATCTGTAATCAATTACTTAGTACATAAATCAATCACTTAATATTTTCGAACGCGACCGGTCTGTGTAGGGGACAGGGAACTGTCCTTGCATCAGAAAGGTTCTGGGTTCGAATCCCGGGCAAGGCATGGATGTTTCTTTCTCTCTATCTTAGTCTATGTCTTTTCTCCTTTGCGTGTGAATGTGACCCGCCCTATAAACGGGTTGTGGTAGTGTGACGTGGGCGACGCTGCTCCACCGCTGTGGCTTCGCCACAGGTGCCTACTGGATAACGAAGAAAGAGTCAGTAGTTCTGGCACTTTCCGTGGCTAATGGACAATAGTTCCAAGTGCCCGCCATTAAAAAAAAATATATATATATATTTTCAAACTAAATTTATAAGTAAATATAGGATTAAAGACCAATTCAGAGTCCTTTATTATTTGATAAAATTTTATTAATTATTTGTAAGCATATTTTTGAAATATGGAATATTTCTCAGAAATCCAGGTTAGTAGTTAAAGGATTCGAAAAAATATATATCTCTGTTAGTAATTAGTTGTTCGAATTTAAAATATATCTTTCGGTTTATAATAAAAAATGTTCCCATTTTAAAATGCATTCGAATGAATGGTAGTCCTAATTAAAGGAATTTCGAATACCAGCATTAGCTTAACTGTTTGCAAAACACGTTTTTTTATTAAAAGCTTTCAAATTATTCGGTCGAAAAATTGTTCTTTACATTAAAACCCTAACTTTCACGCTATTTATTTATTTATTTTACCCATTGGCAAAATAGGTCTTGGTTTGGATTCGATAGCGTCCACAAACTTTTCAAATGTGCTCAAGATTAATAGTAAACAGTGCGCATGCGTCGTCATTGCATGCGTTGCTATGGCGATAGCTGCTGTTTTTCGTTTTATTATCTTAAGGAGGCATTTTTAATGTGTTTACATAATAATAATTTAAAGTATTTTTACATTTATTATTAACGTATAATTACTGACTTGGCGGTGATTTCAATATAAATATGAATGCTGAAGTAGCAAAAGTATTTTGTGACGTCTTGAAACACGTACATAGGCAGGATCTGAAAACCAATCCGACGAGGAACATCAATTGAGACAGTTTTTGCAACCCATGATTTGAAATGTTGTGGGCGGAGTCAATCCAGAAAGAAAAAACATTTGACCAATGATCGTAATAAGGCGAACACAACTTTTTTTATATGTTGAATTTTATTTTATTTATTTACTTATTTCGTTAAAAAAAAACTCTACTTGGTACCTTCTTTCACTAAGCTTTTTAATGAAAAAGAAGAGTGAGAGAAATTTCATTTCCGTGAATTTTAGGTTTAACGTTTATACATTGACAATAGTTAAAAATAGATTGCGTCTTTCTTTAATTTCTTGTCCGCAAACCTGTAGTTGAAGAAATCCATAAATATCTAGCACTCATTTGGACTGTTCGCGTCATTACACATGGCGTTTTAAGTTGCAAATTTAAGATAAAGTTACTCATAGATTGATTGTTGCCTAATGCTTTTCTGAATCATCTTCCACGCCAAAAACACTCAACACCCGAAATTTTATGACTTGTCAAAGTAAATCAATATTGTTAATTGGTTCAACAAATTAATATAATTAAATGAAACTAAAACAATATCTTTTCTATCGAAATCTTAATTTTTAAAAAAATGTCATTCAGAACTTTTTTTTCTCTAAGTTAGTCAATTCTAAAGCTAGACTCTAAATGTCAAATTACTTTTACGAATTTTATACTAATTTAAAAATTTTATATCTATGTATAATGTATAACAGTAATCAATTTTTTTATTAATTTCATTTTATGTTCTTCTATATTTAAATATTTCCCTTGTTCTACCTATTTTTTTCTTTAAATTCCTTTTTACTTCTAGTACTATAAATTATCATGATTTCATATCATTTTTGAATTCATAGATATTCAAACAAGAAAAAAAATCCTGTACTGATATGATATTGGTATGGAACAAATACTACTTTTAGAACGTTATGTCTTTCAAGATTTATTTTTATCCAACATTTTAAGCAATAATAAAAAGTACAAACTTCATTTACGATACAGAAATACTGCCTTTCTGCTCAATAATGCCAACTGGGAACCTTTTAAGCAGTGCAGCAAATATATCAAGAAATATTTTTAAAAATGGCCAAGTTTTTTTTTTTTCTTCTAGTAAACACTTAATTTTTTTATTTAGTAAAGATTTGTTTTTATTAAGTGTTGTTATATTTAAATATTTGTTTATTGTACTTATTTTACTTTCTTTAGACATTTTGAATTTCGTTTATCATCGAATTCCATTGATATATCAAGAACATATATATATCAAGAAATAGTTTTAAAAATGGCTTTAATTTATTAATTTATTTTTTAGTAAACCATTAATTTATTTATTTAGAAAAGATATGTTAATAAAAAAATTAATTCTTTAATTAATTTCATTAAGTGTTGTTACTTTTAAATATTTCGTTTACTGTACTTATTTTACTTTCTTTAAATATTCGAATTTCATTGAATTCCATATATATATATCAAGAAATCGCTTTAAAAATGGCGAAATTTTTTTTTCTTTTTGTTTTTTTTAGTAAACCGTTAATTTATTTATTTAAAAAAGATTTGTTAATAAAAATTTCAATTGTTTTATTAACTATATTACGTTTACTGCATTTATTTTACTTTCTTTATACATTTCGAATTTCTTTAATCATCGAATTCGGTACATATAACTCCTACATCTTTTTCGAAATTCATAGAAAACTAAACAAACAATTGGAAAAGAAGTGAAAAAAATAATCCGATGCTGTTATCGTAGTGATTATATTGCAGCGGGACAAATACTTGTGTCAGCACGTAATGTCTTTCAAGAAGGCAAAACCAGATTTGTATTTCCTCCAACATTTCCTGCAGCAGTTGTATCAAGAAAAACGGAGTTTATTTACACCAAATAAGGAGAAAAAATCTACGGAATATTGTCTTAGAAATCACATCTTATGGGTGCCCATAAGGAAAGCTAAGTAATACCAATTGGGACCTTTAAAGAGAGAGCAGAGGCAAACAACACGGCAGTGCTGCCAACATATATCAAGAAATTGTTCTAAAATATGAAAGGAAAAAAAATGGCGCAAGTTGTGATCGTTTTCAACAACCGATTCTAGCTAGATGAGATATCCATCTTTTTGTTTTCTTTCCTTTTTGTGCAATTTGAGAAATAGAAACAAAATTACATTCCTAAAATGGGTGCCTTTGATTGCTTTTCTTTAAGGCATCGATTAAGGAAAGGAAAAAGAAAACGATAAAAACTTTTCCCACTCACTAAACACAATCGACAAAACAGAGACTACTAAGAACGCATTACTGGTTCAGTTCTGGTTCAAAAAGTGCTTCTCAAACAATGGAATGAAAACCTCGAAAGGATTTATTTCCTTTGTACCACTTCAAGGGATAAATCATTGGTCGTGAACGAAATCATTTCTAAAGAAATAAAACTAGTTCTAGGACATTTTTAGGATTTGTTTTTCTTGCGTTATGGAAAATTAGGTTAATTTTGCGATTGGAAAAATGAGGCCTATCAAACAGATTTTCCAAAATTTGTCTCAGTTAATTTTGTTAAAAATAGAGATTTCAATTGATTTTGTAAAAAGGTAAGAATTCATTACGCCCTATAGATTCGTGGTGGCTCTGAATATAGAACGTTCTAATCCAAATGAGGAAACCCAGGTTCGAATACCCGTGATGGCTTGTCGATACGAATCCGCTTACACCGAAAACAGTACTGAGGTGAAATATCCTCAGTGGTAGACGGATCATGGGTTAGAGCCTTCTTGCTGTCGGGTTAAACACCGAAAGTTTTCAAGGTTTTCCTCACCATGAAACGCAAATACTGGTTAGTGCCATCAAAAAGTCCTCCCTGGAGGCTAGTTTGCGCTGATGCCTTTTAAGTTGGGTTCTGAATTACAGAGCTACGAAGTTGAATAATGATAGTCGTAAACTCAAATGTGGGTCACCTGCTTAGCACCAAGTATAAGATGAAATTATACCCTCGAAGATTAAAAAACAAAAAATAACATGTATGCATACTATTAGGTACAATAAAATAAATAACTTGGCAGACACCATTAACTAAAGCTATATTATTTAGATGCGACAATTTGCATGAAATTCAGTCGTTATGTGGAAGTATTTGTTATGAAAGAAATGATAAAAAGATGATAACCAAGCAGTCTGAAATTAACGCGCAATGATTGTCTCCTTTTCGATTTCTGGAGTCAATGAATTTGGAAATGCAACCTAAGTTCAGAAATTCAACCAAATCGGAACATACGACAGGTAAACTTCCTCCCATACAACAACGGCGGTAAAGAAGCTTCAATCGAAATTCAAAAGGGTTGACTCAAGGTGTTCACACAGTAGCAATTTTATTTACTTACTTACAATAAATAATGACTTTGTGCTTCTAGTATGACTATGGAAAAAAATGCTCAAACTTTTGAGTTTTGTAAAATAAACTGTATAAAATAACTCCTGACTCGGAGGATAATGCCATCCTACTGGCGATTTGAAGATGTCACACAAACTACCAACATGTTGTAATTTTGTCCCATTGACTCTCAGTCCTGACAACCCTCGAGTCTGCCACAAGGAATCATCTACCACTATCTATCTTTTTTGGAAACACTCTCAACACGCAGTCAATCAGTAGAACTAGCGTAGGTTCCTGGCCATTCCGGTATTCTCGGTAACGAAATTGCAGATCAAATAGCCAAAGCGGCACTAGCAAAAACCTAAAATTTATATAAAATTTACTCCAGAAGACACAAACCGCGCAATTAAACAGCAGTATCTACAGACTAGATTATCAACCTTTGAGAACAGTAAATATTATGCAGACTTTTCAAATATGACCCATACAATTAAAGAGCACCGACATTCTCTCTCCTACAGACATCAAGACGTAACCTTTTCTCGAAATCGAACCAGAACATACCCAACAAAAGCTAAGCTATCCCGTTTTGGCCTCGCCCCAGATAACAAATGTATAGATGCGGTGTACCGGCCGATATTGATCACATCACATACTCATGTGTCCACTTTCCGATCAACCGCTCTTCATACTCCGAAGACATCTTGGCATCGGGGCTCTGTCTTTCTCATCAATGAATACTTCAGACAATCACAGACTACAATCATTTCTGCAATTGATCCTAACCTATCCTGTAAACTTCACCCTAACTCTCATTCAACAATAAGCGAGCTATAAGTTGAATACTGCAAAGAGCTCCAAAACTGACTGTCAATCATCATCAGTTCCTGACTCAACATGACCGTATTTATAACCTTGGGAGGAAAATTTCCACTCGCCTTCTCACTAATGGTGACGAAATGTTAAGGGTTAGAGAATAAATAACAAAGTTTGGCTCGAGAATAACAGAATCTGTCATCTACAAAGTTAGACGAGATGGTATTTCAAATGTTTAATGTTATGACAATTTTGTTATTATTTTAATGATACATGAATGACATTGAAACTTTACTCTACGCTACGCTATTATTATTACGATTATTTAAAAACAATTGTGCTTTATTTTTTTTTTAGTTTTTTAACATTCTTTTATGGTTTTGGCCACCTAAACATTTTTGTACATTTGTCAACATTTTAAAAATGATATATATTTGACGTGAAAATAGGGCGAGCGAAATTTTTAGTCCAGTAGTACTTTATAAAACTGAAATTCCACGCCCTGTTACTAATAATAACTTGTTAATAGTAAAAAATTGAAAATACTATTCAAAATTAAAGTTACATTACTATATCATGAATTTCGAGAGCAATAACCCACTAGAGCACACACCTAGCACATTAAAAAAACGATATAAAAATGAGAAAGGAAAAGAAAATTATTATTTCATTCAAAACCAACACAAATTTCGCAAAAATATTACTAGAAAATTTCCTTTACTGCTGAAAAAAAGGAGATTGGATAAATATGGAAAAATATGAAAGATATTCACTTCATATTTCAAAAACAAAGCCATAAATTTTTTGTGAAATTATCTAGTAATGGGCTATAATAAATTTTATGAAACATCACAATTTATTTCCCCTTCAAAAATTGATTGTGTTCTATCAATTTAATGGGTAATAAATCTTGATTTAATAGATTGTTTAACGTCGTTATTTATTTCAAGAATACTTTAAGTAATTCACTGGTTTTGGCTCGTTTTACCCAATTTAACAAATTCTATAGTTAAAAAATGATACCTCATAATCATTTTTAATAATCAAAAAGCTATCTTTAGTACCAAAAAACTTTTTTAAATGACGTCCATTGCATGATTAAATCTTGTCGTAAACAATATCGTCAAGGCAAATATAGATTTTTTCTTGTCTATTAAATCATTTTTATTATGAAAAATGTTTGAATTATAATAAATAGTCATGTTGTCGCAATTGGAAGAATAAGATCCCAGCAGTTTTCAGGACAAAAATAGATTTTTTTAATGTTTTTTTTTTGTGGGGGGGGGGACAAAAATATTATACGCTTAGACTTCGAAAAAATTAAAAGTAGTCACGTCTATAAAATCAATCTGATAAAGTCAATCTGATAAAATATTGTCTCAGTGCTAAGGTCACAAGAGATAGTATAAAATTCGATCGCCTAAATTTCATTATTAGTAGTGCTGTTTTTAACTATTTATCCATTATTAATTTAACGCAAGAAACTAAACATTTTTGTTTTATAATTTAAAAAAAAACGATTTTCTTTTTAATTAATGAATTTTTATTTAAATTTTAACGCTCTAAAGGCGTTGAGTTACAAGTTCTTTTTTACATTTTCTTAAGTTGCAATTTCGTGAATTAAAATGCAAATTTTATTCAAAAAAGGACTCAATAGCTTCCAAGAAATAAAAATTGAAATACAGTAAAACCTTTTTTTATGCGGTGGATAGGAACCGCATAAAAGAAATCGCACAAAAAAAAATTCGAAAATTTTATAAATTCTTACATGTAATAAACAAGTTTGTACGATATACTACCTAAAACTTTTTTATGCGGTTGATAGGGACCGCATAAAAAAAGTCGGACTTAGAAAATACATCAATGATTTATGAAATAGAGGAGAGAATGCTTCTAATTGAATGAAATAATTAAATTAGACCTAAAGAAATTGTAAAAAGATTTAATTCTTCATTGTACATATACCTGGAGAAGTTTTCAAATTATACATTAAATAGTGGAATTGTCTGCCTTTTTACTTTCTTTAGGCTATAATTAATCATTTTAAGGGAGTACTTAAGTCTAAAAATAAAATAAAAATCATTAAAACTACATATAAATAGAAACAAAAGTAACTAATTTATTTATCTTTAATCTCACTATAAAATGAATCCGTGTATAAAACTCTGAATACGAAGCGTATACTGTTCTCGCGTCGAGCGACAATATGTACGTAACTGACTCTGCCTTGTCAGGAGATAGTTTAAAATAAATGAACAGAGCATCGCGAAGTCCAGATACATCGTTGTCAAGGAGACCACGTAATCAGAGTTCGTCCACAACATGTATATGTACATTGATAGTAAACATAAACTGGTGCTACACCGCTAAGATTTATATACCGCATAAAAAAAATCGCACAAAAATAAAATCGCACAAAAATAAAATCGCACAAAAACAAAATCGCATAAAAAAGGACCTCACAAAAAGAGGTTTTACTGTACACAATTTATTTAGCTACTTAGAAGATGTGTAATTTTATATGCATAGTAAAAATAAATAAATTGCGAGCTTTTATAAAAGCAACCCTGGGAGCAGAATTTACGGAGTGAATCTGCAGCATTAATTTCATAAATTTAAATTTATCTGCGACCTCAACTCAGTCAGTCTTTTATTGTAAACATTTAACTTAATCTAATATACGCGTAGAAAATATAAGCTTTTTAAAAATTTTACGCAAATTCTTCATGTAGTTTCAATTCAAGTTGAATTTAATGAAATACTAAACTATAGGAACTATACTATAGACTATACAACTTAAATTAAATTAGTTGAATTTGATTGATATTAAGAGAATTGTTATAAATCCTTATACAGTTAAGCCAGTAATCAAATAACCAAGTAACAGAAATAAAATCCTTTATTTTGCGATGTTCCCTCAATTTAGCTTTTCAATTTTTAGATATGTTTTTTAAAGGAGTCTTAGAAGTTTTCTGTTTGTTTGTTTGTTTTTAAAAGTAAAATGAAACTAAGATGAAAAATACTATGCAGATGCTGTATTAATCTGCAGAGTAGTTGAGGAGGGTTCCTGCTACCAAAAAAAGTAATCAGAAACCCATTGTTAATTCATATAGATTTTTTCATGCTGATTTCAGGAAAAATAATTTTAAAAGTCTATCCATTTCTTCAAATGATTATAGTAGCCCTATAGAAAGGGTTACATTTAATGCTAAAACTAGTGGTATTGAGACTTTACCGTGATGAGAATAAATAAATAAAAATATTTTTAAGTAATAACATGTGATTTTCCTGTACATATTTTAGTTCAAAATGACTCTTATTCGAGAGAAGAAACTAAAGCATTCCTTTATAAGTAAACATTGTTTCGAAAGTATTTTGCAACCTTAAATTTAAAAATGAGCATTTTGGAAGTTATTAGTGTTTTATGTATAAAAAATAAAATTTTGTACTCTTTGTACTAACTTAGATATTTTGACGCAATAGAGACTGCTCTCTAGATACGTACAATATTGTTTCTTTTGCACTTTTTTATACAAAATTCAATAAAAACAAAATTATGTCGATAGACCAAATAGTTTAAAAGAAATATGGGTTTTATATGTGAAAATTTTAATTTTTGATTTATATGCTTCAAAACTAATAATTCTATTGGTGGATTTAACTTTTTAACAGGATTTATGATAAAAATATACAAGAAACTATGCCACTTTCGTCTATATAGCAATGTCAGACAGGTCAATAGATCGAATTACAAAATTGTACTTTTGATACATAAAACCTCCTATAACTTTTAAACTATGAGTCCCAACGAGTTTGAATTTGTCTCACTCGATTTAACCTAAAAATATCGAAAGCGATTCTACCAACTTTGCCTAAATAGCAACGTACAATGCGTAAATACTTATATTCATTACTGTATTATCTGTTACTGCATGTCTGGTAAATTTTAGGTGTAACCGATAAAACGTCAGATTTATCAAAGTGGCTTAACTTAAAGTTTTCCAGATTTCGGATTTTTACATGAACATAAATACAAACTGTATATTTAGTACCTAATACCTTAATAACTTTTAAACTATTAGTCCTATTGATTTGAGTTTAATCTCATTCAGTGCGACATATTATCGCTTTAGAAACAATACCTCACTAGTTTGTTTTACGTTTAATTTTTCCCCACTCCATAATATGTAAAAAAGGAATTTTTGCTCCAGAAACTCTAGCCCAATAATCAAAAATCCTAATATGACTGAAAAAATGGATACCATATTTGATATAACCAAACAATATACAAATTTTAAACGCCTGTCGTATCACTGCTATGATTCAATTGAAACTATAATATAAAACAAACAATAGTTTTTAAAATATTCTATTTTAATAAAAATAAAATAAAAATTATATGCGTTGAATTGTAAAAAAATATTCTGTTTTTTAATATGGCTGAAAGAAAATCGATACCATATTTGAACTTAGCTCACTAAACAATATCAATGCATCAATTAGTCAATGTATTGCTTTCATAATTCAAATTTTGCAAACCTGTGTGGAATCACTGCTAAAATTCACTTAAAACTATATGGAACATATAAAATGTTCTGTTTAAAAAAATATAAAACCTTATTAAGTACACAAAAATGAAAGTAATTTTGTAATTTAATTAAACAAATTAAAGAATAATTTATTCGCATTTTTCTTTCAGCCAACTTACCAGCAATCCGACACATTGTTCTCCAACTTCTTAAAATTCACCTCATTTCGCTCACATTCTGTTTCAAGAACAAATAACACATTTATTTTAAGGTCAATTCATCTCAACTTTGTAATCTTGAATGCAGAGAGAGTTACACTCTGCATCACAGTCAACCTTTTTTTTTTCCCCTTTACTCAGCTCATTTTTTTTTTTTTTTTTCGTTTGCAAACTAAAGAAAGTTAAAAAGTCACTATATATCTTTTACCAAGACGTTAAGAATCATCCAGAGAAAGAGTTTAAGTAAGGAAATAAATTATGCAAAGAAGTATTTTTTTTTGTCTAAAATCTCTCCCATTAATTTTGTGGATGAGGCGTTTTTCTCAGAAAATTTTCTTTATTTTTCACTCAGTGGTAATAAAGTTTCTTTGAAGCAAAATTACTTTTTTTAGGTATATATAAAACTAGATTTTTGTTTAACTACATCTAAAATCCTAGTAAAATCACCCAAAGCTTTTAAATAATATAAATTAATATTAATTTTCTTCTGATTTTTATAAGGAATTACTGTTTTTATTTTATTAAATTTATTTGCATAATTATTTTTTTAAACTAAAATAAACAAAATAATAAATTAAGCAGAAATATTATTTTTGTTTTAAATCAAAGTAAAAAAAAAAAAAAAAAAAAAAATATTAAAAGATGTAGAAAAAATAGTCGGAGAAATAGATTTGCAATAAAATGATTTACGTTTTGATTTTACTTTATTTTTAAAACGTTATTTTGTATAGGTTGTGTAGGTATAATGTTTATTCATTTTTTAAAGTCTTTAAAATTAAATGGAAATTTTATATTTTTACATAGAAAATGCGATATAATAGAAATATCAAGAGGCATAAAAAACGTGAAAATAGCACAAATGAAGGTTGAGTAACAAATATACTCGGTTCTGTAAACAAGAATCTTCCTCAGTCTAAACACCAAAAGAGGCAGAACAAAATGGTTGAATTAAAAAGGGACAGAGGAACAAGATAATAAAAGAAAGGGAGATAGATGAGTGTGAGGTAGTTTAGGGTGCAAAAAATTAAATTAGAAGAGATTTCAAACTATCGAGAAACGGTGGGATATTTAAAAAATTAATTATTTTTAAAGATTATTCATTATTTAATATTTAATTATTTTTAAATAAATAATTTAATTTAATTAATTAATTTAATCCCTTAATTATTAATTATTTTTAAAAATACAGAATAATTCCCAGAAATCAAATTCGATAGATATAGAGCAGTGTTAAATGATTTAAGCAGAAGAAAACTCAAATCTGTGATTAAAATTCTAACTATATAGCGCGATGAAAGATCGGTTAATGTCCTGATTTAGGACAACTCTTTCATGTTCAAGTCGAAATAGAAGAGTACGTTTAGTTTTATAAAATTGCATTAAAAAGAGTACATGGAATTTAACGTAGTAGTTGCTTAAAAGCATTGACTCATCTAATAAGGAATAGACTGTGTTACATTGTAATGTTGTTGCTGTTGCATTGATATGAATTTATTCGGTTTTATTTAATTGGTCAACTTTATAAATTCAACGTGATTAAATTGTGGAGGCCAGTTCTGAAAGATCCATTTAAGACTGTAAAAAATAAAAAATGTAAAAGCACTTTCAAAGACTATAAGATTTAAAAAAAAAAGAATATTTAGCAATACTTCTTTATACAGCACATATGGACAATTAAGTTTTTTGGAAAAATTGGGCTTCATACTTTCGTCAGGTTGTTCAAACAAATTTAAAATGTCCGTTTTTTGCTTCATTCTTTTTTTTAACTATCTGATAAATGAAAGCCTCATCTAAAAAAATTCAATCACCCTTTTTTTAATTTATTTAAAGGAAGGAAAATAATAGGCAAAGAAATAAAAAAAACAATTCCTTCTATCCATATTATGATAAATCTGTGCTGTCATAACAATAACTTGTGGGCTAAGCTTCTCTTGCCACTAATGGGACATTCTATTCGATCTAAATTTTTATATGTGCTTAAAAGTGTTTGTATAGTGAAACAAAAGTTCTATAACAAAATGTTTTGTCTAAAATACATTTGAATATGTCATGCGAGCTATTAATCTATTAACAGATAATATCACATGTGAATGATAATTAGTTAACATACATTTCATGGTGCAATTCAATCTTGTTTTGCATTTCTTGCATTATCAAATAAAACGTTCGAAGCTGAAGTGAAATATATCCAGATTCCAATAAATTGATTTGAATTAAATATGTTGATTCCCTTCCTGATTAATTAAAGAGCTAGGTGAATTTATAGCTTTTAAGTTTATAATATAGAAAATAAAGGTTATGCCTTGTGTTTATATTTTGTAAGCAAGTTTTCAGTTTGCGTAATCTATAAATCCCGGACACTTGTTTTAACTGTTTGTACAATAGCTCTTAAAGTACTTCCAAAAGAAAGGCTTTTTTTAAGGTTTTTCGTCGATTGTTCCACAAAAATCTCCGACACACTCAAAGATTCTCACTTACTGCTTTCATTCACTAGGATCTTTGAATTTTAAAAACTTAGTAAATAAGACTAAAGTAATATCTTTTTTTGTAATATCTAATTTTTTTTTAAAAAAAAGGCCTGCCATTTCTTTACAATGATTTGTACTTTGTATGCTTTAGGTAAAACTAAAGACGGAAAAAAAATTATTTTTAAGTATGTTTCGAATAAAATCAAGGTACTTATTACGGTTATTACCGTTATATAGAGACTTATTACGGTTATAGAGACTATGAAACCAAATTCGCCAACCTGTAATAACAACCCCGGATTCAGGTTGACATAGGCTAGCGATAATACGCATAGGAGAGTGATTCTCACGAAATATGACAATTTACAGTCACTTGCACCAAGATCTAATACTGAACTACTAAAAGAACTATTTTTTAAAAGAATTTAATAAATAGCATTTCTGTTTGCATTTTAAAATAGCCTAGTACTAGCATCGACTATTTTGTATATTTAAAAAATTAAATTGAACTTCAAAATTTCATGTTTCTGGCATGTCGCAAACAATGTTTCCAATAATAACTAGCTTCAAAACTTCCCATAAAATTGTCAATATCTAATTTTTTTATCTCAACCGGTGTATGCATTTCTAGAATATACGCAGAGGGTATTATTTACAAAAACTTCGTTTAAAATAATTTTTTCTGTCAATAATTTGTTTGTCACAAGAAATCTCTCATTTTCCTGGTTACTTTTATTTAGCGGTCTATAACCAAAATAGATAGAGCCAGTAATCAATATCTTATATTAATAGATTGATTAGACACCCTCCTATCTGAACATGTCTTGTTGCATTAATAAAGAACCAGCTTTCTGGTTCAAAATCTATTTCAAAAATTTTTTCAAGGTGAGTAGGCTTTTGTGTCATCATTTTCCTGGTTTCTTGAAATCATTAATAACATAAACTACATAGATTTATCTGAGCTATTTTAAAAAATCCTCTTGTTTTCTGCAGAATATAAACGTCCTAGGCCAAAATATTAATTCAAAGTTATATGCTATAAAATGGTAAATTTGTCATTACCCTGAAAGTCATTTTCCTGGCTTATGAATGCCAGGACATTGAAGTGTTAACCAGACATTTTTTTTAACTGCTAATACTGTAAAGAGGGAAATCAAATATTAACCTAATACCAAGTTTATGTATTATTGTAATAAGATTGAATGTAATCAAAGTTATTTATTTAATGATAGATTATTTTACACAATTTTATTCTGTACACATCAGCAACAAATTTTTTTTAATTCTTTCTACAGTAGATAAAAGAATTAATTTAAGTTATTCATGATCCATCTAATATAAAGGCTTAGGTTTTGTTACTTACTTATAGCTTAAAGTGACTGTTTTTCAAACTTCTAAGCTAATATGTCATTTTCCTGGCATTCAAAATGTGGTGAATTTCTATTTTATTTTTTTCTTGAGCAAATGTCAATAAACTACACTGCTGTCTGTAAGATATTAAGAAATGTAACTAAATAAATATACAAAAAAAATTTGATTGTTTTGAAGACTTTAAATTTGAAGAAATTGTTTGGTCCGAATTGTCATGCTTCCTAAGAATCACCCAGGTGTATTGAATACGACAATATTGTAATCATTAACGTTAAAAATGTACATCACACGATCATTAATGGCTATAATTGCTGAATAGGATAGTATCGCAAACATTGCCAGTAACATAACATATCAAAAAGGTAATATCACGAATAGTATGTATAACGATTATTTTTGAACAAGATATTTTTGTGAATGTTAATACATTTTATGCTAACGAAAATATTGAAAAATATAAAATTTTATAAACTAGTTAAATTAGAAAAAAAAGGTTCAAATAGCAAGTCCTAATTCCTACACCTGATTTGAATCGTTTTAACCCATTAGACAACCATTTTGAGAACATCTTTTTTATTTTCAAAAAGATATCGAGTGGTAAAAGTTATTATTTTATGAGTGGTATTTTTTTTTTTCGAAATTAAGATCTTTATGTCTATTATAACAAATGAAAATATATTTTTATTAGTACGACATTATTGCTATTTTTTGAACTGAATAGGGTACTCATAATGGAAAATATCCTCTTAGTTTAAGCACAAATGTCCAACCACTTTCTTAATAAAAAAATAAAATTTAAAAAAAAAAAAAAAAAAAACATTTCTTCTAACTATAAAATATTTCATTTAGGATAATAATATTTCAAGGAAAATTTTATCATCGTAACACTCTATTCTTAAATTTGATCATAAATAAAAGAAAGAAGAAACTTTTTTTTTCTTTCTGAAAATTGTTACTTTCTTTTAATTCCTCTTACCAAAACGAAGTAACGAATATGAAAACAAATAGCAACACAAACATTAATCAAAGCTTAAAAAAGGAAAATACGACTTGACGATTCTTGCATTTCAAAAAAAGATTTCTCAGAAAATCATCTGTGAATGGGATTTTCAATAAAAGAACATCTTTTAACGTCAAAAAGATTTCGGAAGACGAGTGGTTTGGCAAAGAGAATGTCAGAGACATTCCCCAGGTAAACAGTTGATGGCGTCATTCCAAGATGGCGGCTTAGAACACTGTTTACTTAAGAATAAGGGTTCATATATTTGTTTACATTTGCTGTTTCTTCTGCTCAAGTGAGGAAAATTATTATACTTACTCTAAGGTCGGCTGTTCAACGACGGTTATAAAATAAAATAAAAAAATATATACTTACTCTAAGTAAGATTATTGATCTACTACTTTTTGTTTGCTACGATTTTGCGAACGTGTGCTTAGAAAGGCGTATTTAATTTAAGAAATAAACGAAAGCTTCAGTGTAAATTCGTTGAGATTTTCAAGAAAAATAAAGGCAGTAATAAATTATTTATAAGCTAAAATTCTATTTTCCTTACACTATTTTTTCAACAATGTTAAAGAGCAGGTGAGCGGCTAATATCTCAATAACCAACTCATGGATAGAGCTCTCCTCCCAATGTTTCTTCTAGAATCTTGGAAGAAATAGAATTCTTTTTGACGAAATGTATGCAGCCCTGTGGCAGAATTTTTTCGGGCTTCTGCAACATACCTCTCCAGTACTAAGATCTTTCTGTTAGATACTTTTAATAATAACAAATACAGATTTTACTATTTTAATGTAACAGAAGCGTCAACTTCAAAAAAAAAAAACTTTTTGAATAAAATAGTTTTTTTTAATTGAATATGTAATAATTTTTAATTCTAATATTATGGGCAATATTCTAATATTTTGTGGGGGGGGGGGGGGGGGAGGAACACACCAATTATTTCCTTTTTCGCATTTCGTATATCATCATGGAATTAAAACAAATAATAATAAAAAAAACGTGAAATACTACCGAAAAAAAGATCGACGGCGAAATCACGCGAATCGGACTCTTTAAAAAGGGGTTACTCAAAATGCGTGTTTTCATTTTGAGATTCAGTTGTTGTAAAAAAAAAAAAGTATCGTATTAAAAATATTGGATTTTAAAAACTATGTGGAAATCAATAGTAATTAATGCATAAAATAATAGAATTCAGCAGAAAACTAAATTTTTTAATTCATTATTCTTTATTTTTCATTATTCTCAAATGAGAATAGAAAAATCATAAGCCTTTTTTTTTCCACTCAGATGTGCGAGAGCGGCATCTCCTGAATATAATTCTGAAGAAAAGATAAAATCTTTCGAAAATTTCTGCAGAAAAGAAAACCAAAATTTTTTACTTTACAAAGGAAAAGTCTTTTCGCATATTCTGCAACAAAGTCGCCGTATCGCCACGATTCTTTCACGGGGCTGGTCAGTAGTATCTTAATTTTCAGTTTTAATATTATATTATATTAAATAATATAATATAATAAATTTAATATATATATTATATTATATTATATTATATTATATTAAATTTTATTTATTTTAATTTAAGCTATATTCATAAAGTACTCCTACAGTCTACTTATGGTTCTATTTTTAGTTTCTTCTATTTAGTCGAGATCCACCTAGTGCCCGCGAATTAATATGTTTGCAATTTGTGAATGGCCCCCAGCTATTAAGTGTCCCACTGTCTAATATATCTCAAATTCTACTCGGGAAAGGACAGTCTCTGCAGTTTAGTGTGTCAGTAAGAAAAAGATGAGAGAGAAACTCTCATTTGGGCAGGGAACAAAAAACTCTTTTCTTTCTTTCCTTCTTGACATGGCGATGATGAACAACGTGAAGAAGGATGTGGGGTTCGTTTTAAAACAACTATAAACTTTAAACGCCGCAATTACGCACATAAATATTAAAGAAGATTTTTAAAAAAATTCACTCTTTATTTAAGACAGACATTAAGCTGGTGAAAGATGTGGGAGCTGTTTAAGAATTCGTTCGTTTTTAAATTGTTGTTATTTAACTTCTATAATAGTCATAATTATGCACCCATTAGACAGTAAGGGAGGAAAAAGAAGATTTTAAGAGCATCTTTATTCAGTAATTTTTTTTTTTTTTTACTTAACTATCGAAGCGTTTAAGGCAATGTTAAAGTGTGAAAAAACTGTTCATTTATGCATTCATTAAAAAATACACTTGATTTTCTATACTTCAAATTTATTTAAGGAGAAATAACTTTAAGAGGGCCTGTGAAAAAGATTACGAAACAACAAGCGTTGCAGCGGTAGTGATTTGATTCAAAGTTGCCTCCATATGGAAGTGCACTGTTCCGTATGTTTTGAAGATGGAAAAAATAGGGGATGCGTGTCGGTATTTTTCCTGAAAGAAATATAGTAAAGAGAATTTATTTTATGAATTAGGAATTTTGAAATTGAATGAATAATGAAATGCATAATGAATATGCATTATTTCGAATAATGAAATGCATTTAAAAACATTTCGAAGTTTTGGGATTGCCAAACTTTGTATTTTCATTTTCTATTTCTATATTCATTCTTTTTTTTTCCTGGATATGGCTACAATCTTAACGCAATTAAGAATAGAAAAAAAAAAAAAAAACAGTGTAAGAAATACCGAGCTGTAAGCGTTAGCTTAAAAAAACATCAGATACGTTTATACACATGATTAGGTTTAAAAAAGGCGTTTTGAAGTTGTCGCTGTAAAGAAAATAGTGTCACGGGTCCTTGGTTCGATCGTCGGGCCGGGCAAGGTTAACTTAGCCTTTCATCACTTCAGTGGGTCGATAAAATGAGTATCAAGTATGCTTGGGAACTAAACACTGGGGGTTCTGCATTGGGCTGACCACCCTACCGTAACATCTGCTCTTGCATAGAACCCAAATCCTAGAATCCAAAGGTTATCCTTATCCTAGAACCCAAAGGTTAAGGAAACTGAGATGGACACAGTAGGCCTTGGCCTTCTATGGACTGTCGGACCACTGAGTTTAGTTCATAAAGACGTCATTCCATGTTCAATTTGCTTAACTTAGATAATGAATTAAAAATAAATAATTATTGAAGAACGTGCCATAAACGCGTTTTTGATTAAATAGAGCTAGCAAACATGAATGAAGCTATCTTTTAAAGATATGGAAAAAAATAGGATCGTCTATAGTTTAATTCAGCATTTCTCTACATGATTGAGCTTCTTTTGTTAGAACCTCAAGTTGATAAATAAAATAAATAACGGTGAATATAAAATACTAAAGAAAATATATAATAAACTATAAATTATTTTGATCATATTTAAGGTAAAGAATTAAATGACCAATAATAGACTTAAAATAAGGACAAACAGATCTGGAGTAACATTTGGATTAGTTTTGAATGCTCATAAACTGAAAACGAATAAAGCACGATGAATTATAATTTTCGAAAAAGAATCGTTATAAACGTTGAGACTGGTTATCATAGAAACATAATTCTTTATTCTAGGATTTGATCATTTTATATTTAATTGAAAAGTTCGAAGAGAAATAATAATGTAACCTTTTATAAATGCATAACTTTCTCATAATTTATATTGTTATTTTAAAAAATATTAATAAATAATTTCATAAAACTAACTAAAATATTAAATAAGTGATGGTTTGCTGTTTAGATATAAATATAATGACAGGTTTTAAAAATCATTACTTATATAAAAAATTTTAAGTTGTAATTTAAAAACTAACTTAAACGGAACCCCTGTGAGCCTCTAACGGAACCCCAGGGTTCCACCGAATACAATTTCGTAACCGCTGATTTAAGTTATAACGATGCATAAAGTAAGAAATGCGAAAAAATTACTTTCTAAACGTCCTTACCAATCGGACTAATTGAAAGTTTGATCCATTATCGATTTTTAGGATCGTGGTCTACAGTTTCCCCTTATAGCCGCTCAAAATTACAAGACTACCACTACAATTATTAAACATTAATTCACTAGTATATCAGACATGCTAACTCGATTCAATTTTAGCATAGAACAAACCAGTATAAGATGAATCGGTTGGTGGCGCTTAGCGGCAAATACCGAAGTTGTCGATATCCAGAAGACTCGATTCAATCTGGAGGTACCTTCTGAGAGATGAAAGTTGTCGATCTCTCCACAACTCTAGTACAGACGAAACGGTTCTGGTGTTATAAGAAACACACACACAAACCCTTTCTTTTATTGTTATAGATACTTTTTTGTTTTTGTTTTAAATGATACAAAAGTTTTTTTTTTTTTTTTACTTTAAATAAATTATGATATAAGACCGATTTTTTTACTGGTATTGATTTTGGTTTAATGCAATTAAACTTCAAAATTTTAAATCGATGTACGTTAAAAACTATCAAAAATAATTGTTCGAAATTTGGAATAGGATATTTTTACTTTAATGGTATAACAATTTTATTCAAATTGAAATCATTTTAGTCTTCGAGAAACAAAGTTAGTATCCTGTGTGTAAAGTTTTGAAAAATTAAAGGAAAAAGTAAATTTAACTTTATAAATCTTGTCTGCTACAAATGAAATGTTGAAGAAACTTTAATTTGTCATCATGAAGTTTAAAAAAGGGAAATTAAAAATTTGATCTTACAAACTTAAAAAAAAAATCATTTTATAAATTTATTTTTAACAAGAATTTCATATTAGGAGCAAACATGGGTGAAGGAAAATTAAAGTAGGCGACTCAAATATAATTTGTCATAAAAGTTTAACAAAACATCATTTTGAACATTTATACTTCGTTTTTAAGACTTTGAAACCATTCCATTATAAATGATATAGAAGTTAATTTATGTGATTTGGAAGAAAAAAAATTGAAATTATTCCATTCAAATTCTTGTGAATAAAGAAAATTTAAAATAATATATTTTTTCTAGCAACACTATAATGAATTAATTACAAAAAAAAAATATGAAAAATTACATCAGTATTACGCATCGAATGAAAATAATAAAATTCAACTATGAAGAAATATCTGTCTGTTTCACTAAAAGCCATTCTAAACTTTTACTTTTGCTCAATTTTGTTCATTTTTATTTTAAACGGAAACCGTATTTCAGTTCATTCATTTTTGGTATATACATTCACTAAAAACAAATTAAGAACTAGAATAGATGCCACTCCAAAAAAAGCGAATTCAACTGTCGGATGTAAAACCCAATTTTTTGATTAATAATTGCTAAAAAGATAAGATGAATCCATATCATTCTTAACATATATTCAAAATATATAATAAAATTTAGACCAATACATATTTTTTTTCAAAATAAATTGTATTTCGTTAATTAATATGTTCCACAATTGATAATGAAATGTAGTCATTAAGTCTCGGTTGCCGACAAAAGAAGGTCCATCATTTCCCAGGTAGTAGAGAACGATCAATCTTACGCCAAAAATAAGCATATTTCACCTTTAAATTTTACTAAGCATTTGTAAAATTTACGTAAAACTGAAACGTTGAACTATAGCAAAAAATGGTTATCTAAAAAATGTAAAATATACGTACAATTTTACGTAAATAAATTCGTTTATTTTACGAATATTTTACCAACCACTTTTTACTGGGTAAGAATGAGTACGTTATTTTCTACGTATTATTACGTTATCAAGATTTACGTAAGTTCTAACGTCAAACTGTAGAGAAAAAAGAAAAAAAACAGAAAATTTGCGTCAATAAATTCGAACCGAAATTTACCGAATTTTGGATGGTAAATTTGCTTTGTCAAAAATACGTAAAATACACAGGATCATTTTTAGTAAATCTAAATAGTAAATATTCTTTCGTCAATCTTTCGTAAAATATACGAAAGCAATCTTACCGAAGGCTAGTTGGTAAAATCTATTCCGCTAATATTACATAAAATATACCAAATATGTGAATGGTAAATCATTCCGTCCATATTACGTAAAATTACGCATAAAGCGTATTTACTTTACCAATAAAATTTACGTTTCACTTACGCTACATGAGTTTAGATTTCAAAGTCTAAAAAACAATTTATAAAACGATTATTATTTATTTATTTTGCTTTAAAAACAAATAAAATTTAGCGGTGAAAGAAAAGAATATATGACTATTTAATCAACAAAATTTTTGATTTAAAACTTGCTTATTAGTTTTTCTTCTCAAGATATTCGGAGAGCCCCTATAGAAGTCGTTTTTCCTATCTATTACTTTCAATGCCGTGAAGACACTAAATCTCTATGAATTTTGATCTCGTGAAAAAGGAATCAATTCGTAGCACCCAACCAATTTTGAGTTAAATGTTTTTGGAAAGTTTTAAGTATTCAATGTTAAATATGTGTTACAACAAGACCTATGGCATATACCATCGATTTCTAAATGGTTCCTAGCGCAACTCTGAAAAAGGGATTTCGAGAGTAAAGGCTTTTTTAAATGGTAATTTTTTTAAAAAATATTTTTGAAACCTGTAATTATATTTAATAACGAAATAGGATACGAAATACAAATAAAAAAGAAATGATAATATTTTAAAAAAAGTATAGACAATTTTTTTCTAATTTCAACGTATTGAATAAGTTATTAATAAAACTTTCATTTATGAAAAAATTTGCATTAGTATTTTCCATTGCGTTTTTTCAAATTAAAAAAATTAATATAACTAAATTGGCTAATAAAAAATATGTTTCCTAAAAAACATTTTCAAAATTTACAACAGTTCTTTTTAGTTTTCCTTTGCCACGAAAATCATCTATTTTCAAAATAAAGTAGCCATTTATAGCCTGATTAAAACCTTCATTCGCTTCAAAAATAAACAAATAGGAAATCACAGTCGACACTTTTCAAGTGCTCAAAAACGGGTACAGATTTTCAAGACTTGCCAGAGGCGAAGGATAAGAAACAAAAGTGGTTTGAAATATAAAACAAACCTGCAAAAGTTAACAATGTCGGTAACAAGGGAATCAAAATTCATATGAATAAAAGCACGTGTCACCTCTCAAAAAGCACCTCTACACAACACGTGCATTTTACCCTGATTTTCCCTCTCTTGGCAACCGTGGATTAACTAGTTCTGTTTTTCATCTATTTCTTTCTCAGCTCCTGTGTTTATCGTAGTTTTGTTTCTCACCATCATTTTTCCATTTTTTGTTGGCAACTTTACGTTTTATCTTTCAAATCGCTTTTGTTTCCTCTCACTCACGACTGGCTAGTCTTGAAAATGGACACCTGTTTTCGGGCGCTTGAAACATATCGACTGTTATTTTCAATTTGTATATTTTTGAAATATATGAAGTTTTCAATCAGGTAATATTTTACTGCCACAAATTTTCGAGATTATATTTTAATAGTCTTTTTTTCATTAATGCGTTCAGAATTGTCTTTGTATAATAAATATATACAGTCGGAATTCCTCAAAAAGAAGGTGGAACTCCATAACTAAAAAAAATAGGGCCAAAACTATCAGAACTCTGTAAAATGTTTCTAGCTCTATGGGAGCACCAAAAAGCTCGGTAATTATTTCGATCAAATTAACAATTAAATATGATTTTAAAATATGTGATAAAATTTGGTAAAATTTATTTTTCACATTTTATTCTTACTAAATGTTTAGTAATAAGAACTGTAATTTTGAAAATGATACCTTCCGGTTAACCCTATGGACGGAAAAATCACAAACGAATGGTTTAAATACCGTAGATTTTGGATTTTATTAACCAGTTCCCATATATTTCCCCTTTTTTTTTACCAAAAATGTCTTTACCACACAGAACGATAATTTCACAAGAATTTTTTTCTCCTTGTGGTTTGTGGGTATATTTAGGTAATTTGTTCAGACAGTATTTAAGCTTAAGAAATTAGATACAAAAACAGAGTTTCTCTGAATAAACTTGCATTTCTTTCAATAAATATCGGATTTTCGATCTTCAAAAATAATTTTTTCATGCCTGACTTTTCCTAAACTTCGAAAAATAAAATAACGTGTCCTAAGAAGCGTAATTAATGAGCAGATTTAAATCCTTAAGAATTTAAAATAATAATGCAATGAGAATAATCGAAAAACTAGACTGTGACCTAAAGTTTTAAAATAACCATATCTCAGTGTTTCCCAAACTGTGGTGTTCCCAAAACCAAACCCCAGGAGTATGGGAGCAGTTTAGCGGGGGTACGCATTCTTCAGCGAAATATCTTGCAACAAACGAAAATTTCAAAAAATTTTATTTACAAACAAAGCTAGGCATGAAAATTTACGATTACGTATTTTTCTATTGGCTATTTTTTGCAGAGTCAATAATTAGGGGTGTCAACAGCCAGTTGTGATTTTTAACTTTTGTGCAGATTTTTATAGTAAAAAATGCATTCATTTTTTTACTAGTGGTACACAGCGTTACGAAAAATTTAGAAAGGGTACACGAAAGTCATAAGTTTGGGAAACACTGCCAAATCTGAATAAAACAAATCACCCGTGCATGCTTGGGATTTTCATACGGAAAAGTTATTAGTAGCTTTTCATCAATTTCGTCTAGACTACAAAAAATAAATAACAAAAACATTGAAAAGAAATCAATTATTAACAATACTTCATAAGTTGGATTTTCACAATCACGAAACCAATTAAAAATACATTATTTCTCCAATAAAAGAAATACTGTGTAAGATTTCTTACAAATTGCAAAATTGATTTGTAAGGGAAATTTAATCTTATTTCAATACCTGATGTGGAATACTGTAAATGAGAAAAATGCAAATACCAAGAAAAAAATAACGAAAATCGATGCAATCGTTCTATAAGTATTAGCGAATACATGTAGGAACATGCTTTTAATTTTATATTGAGAGAGAAGATTTGTTTTATTTACTTAATTACAATTTATAACATGTATTTTACATACTTTCTATTAATATTATTTACATAATATTCCATATATTGTTCATTTATAATTAGTTTTGTTATTCAGAACAACATTTTGCTCTATATTTTGTACTAACAAAAACAGAGCAAACTATGGAAATAATTTTGTATTTAAAAGAATTAGCTAATGGCTTGGTAACAACATAGTCAAAACCGAGCTTTTATTTAATTTATCAAAAAAATATAACACGAAGAAGTTAAATTAGGAGGGAACTAAAACATCTGTAGTTTTCAACAAAAGAAGAACATTTTTATGTATTGTTAGTAAAACAAAATTTTAATTCCGTTAACATAATGGTTATAAAAAAATGTACTAGAAATTTTCTCTTTTTAAATGTCTTATTTCATCATTTTTCTATGGGAAGTTTTCGTAAATGATAGGAAGCTGTATTAAAAGTAAAACTATTTTGGTAAAGTTAATTGAACGACGTAAGCAATTTTCAGTTTTAAATTATGCTTAACTCTTTAAGGTTTTTTTTTTTTTTTTTAAAAATAAAAAGCTCCTTAAAAGAATAATATCTGGTAGAAGAAAAAAACTATGCAAATATTGCATATAATCATCTTAATATTTTTCCTTCTTTTCTTAGCTACAATTATCTTTACCAGAAGTAAACTAAATAATGAAGTTTCGTTACGAGGATTATTAATCATTCAATCAAACTGTAATTATGAAAATTTTTAATGAATTTTAAGACATTAATCATACCCTAATCCTAATTATTATATTTTTCAATAAAATGAAAAAGATATAATTTTTTTTTGTCAAAGATATAAAAGTTTTTAAATACATAAAGTTTCGTTTCTTCTAAAGCTAATGGTATTATTTAGGGGAAGGTCGGACAAAATCAGGTCCTTAAGATTTTTTTTTTCTGAGAAATTCACATAATAAAATTTCTTAAAGTTTTATTTTGTATGATAAAATAGCCCTTTACTTTAAAAATAAAAGTTTTTTAATTTAAAAAAAACTATAATCTAGAAGATTAATTAATTGTTGTTGTTTTTTTCGGAAGTAGGCAGAAACCTGGTTTTATCCGACCTATCCGGTCAAAACTGAACATACATATACATAAAAGTTTACACAATACTTTTCTCCTGCAGATATATTTACTTAAAGAAACAAATTAATATTATGACCCTCTTGTTCTGGGAAACATTCAGGAGATATAAAATCATGCAACGTAAAAAACATGCTTGAAATTTATCGAAAATTAAGTTAGATAATAATAATTACGAATAAAACACATATAACTTTGATCCCTGCATTAAAACAGGCTTCGTGTGCGTATATGTATATGTAACATAAAAAGCTTCTATTAATCTTTTTATGTTAGTTTCTTCGTTAAAAACAACTCCTTATTTTTTTATTATTTTTTTTTTAATGTTTTGAAGAAGCATTTATTATTATCCTGCGCCCGTTTCATCAGTTCTTATAATCCTGCCGGCTTGTAAAATGATGCAGTCGGACAGAGCAGGAAAACAGACACAGGATTTTAATGAAAGCAGAGTAATTTTTATTACGTCATTCTTTGTTGAGTGGGAGCGAAAAAGTGATGTTCACTCCATTCACGAACAGTCTTTCTGGTAGGGAAAATATTGCAAAAAAACCGAAAATATCTCTATTTAGGGAAAAGAGGGAAATCTCAGAAATTACTATTGGTTAATCAAATAGATCACGTGACTCCCACGAAGCTTAAAGGGAGAAATGTCATTATTTAAATTTATACATAGTTGGGCCAAAAATAGATTTAGAAACAGGATGTGGCTTTTTAAAAATATGATAAAGTGTTTCGATTTGAAATTAATTAGTAATAAATAAGGAGTTGTTTTTAACGAAGAAACTAACATAAAAAGATTAATCGAAGCTTTTTAAGTTACAGTAACATAAAAAGCTTCTATTAATCTTTTTACGCTATATATATATATATATATATATATATATATATAGGCTGGGATAGCCTGGTTGGTAGGGCGCTGGGCCCATGTCCGACAGTTCGAACCCCGCCGGTCGAAGATTTCCCGTGTAGTTGGTGACTGATGCAAGTAGAATTCTGCCGAGACGCAAAGTCCTCCATGTTCCCATAACAAATCAAAACCTCTGGGGGTACTGGATCTTTCTCTGATTCAGGTCAAAATTACGATCTGTGGATGAATGAATGGATGTATGAATGGATCCGCCCTATAAACGAGTGTGGTGTATGGTGTGGCAGAAGTCAAATTCTTGGCCATAGATGGCGCCACTGAAAAACAAGAACAATCACACCCCCTCTGCCTAAATGGCATAAGTCATATATACATATAAAGAGAGAGAGAGAGTTAATTAGATAAACTCACATCCAGTTATAATTTGTTAATTTGCTATTGGGAATTCATGAATATATAAGTTTATTAAATAACCATCGCCGCACACTATTCTCTACAAAATACTTTGTATCAAACATAATTACGTTTTTGAAATTGAATTAACTTTTAGTAATACTTATACCTTACTGTAAATCAACTATTTTGTTTATTTTTCATTTCCATTACAAAGGTAAAAATGGTTGATAGACAAATTCTTCGTATAATTAATTAATTAATTCTAGCGTATAATTAGTCTTCAGGATCATCTTTTAAACTAAAAAGGGATTCTACTTACACCATATTTACCTACTGAGAAAATCTGAGCACTTATTTAATATGTACACTAATTTACTTATTTAGAAAGTAAATATAATTAATTAATTTGAATATTTTTATTTTTATTTTATTGATTGAAATGTGTTCTGTTGAAACTAGCTATTAAATTTTAAAAGTCGAGTATCCTTAAAATTCTTATTAACTTAAATTTAGAATTTGATAAAAAGGTTCAACAAAACACATTTTAAAAATAAAATGAAAAATTTTTTTTAAATATTAATTAGTTGTTTAATGAATAAAGAAATTACACTCATGAAAATCTGTATATGTAGTATGGATAAAGTAGAATCCCTTTGTTATCTAAAGTTAAAATGTGCCTATACTGTAAAAAATTGCAGATCAAATTACGGTAAAAATGTATCGGCAATCAGGGTCCCTGTTCTATTGACGGTAAAATTTTAAGGAGTGAAAAATCCGATATACCATAATTTTTGCAGATTAACGTAATTTTTTACGGTAAAATCACTGAATCAGTGTAATTAAAAAGTATTCCTGTAAAAATTACGGTATAGTATTTTATGGAGAAAATGAATTTAAAGTAAAATAGATTTTACGGATCCTGAACTCAGGGTTTCAAAACTTTTAACTGTAATTTGATCCAGAATTTTTACAGTGTACTCCTTATTGTTTAGTTAAGTATTATCTTAAAATTTAATTTATTCCTGTTAAGAGAATATAATCGTAAGTAAACATTCAATAAATCGAAATAAAAAAATATTTTACCGTACTGTTAATATTATTTAAGTAGGAAAATATAAAAACAAAAAATCATAAGTGTCTAAAAGTAAACTTTCTGTCACACCCGCTTTGAAATCAACGGCACAATAATGAGAGCACAGTTTGTAATTGACTGTTAAGTAACATCTGTATGAATCTAGGAAACAAGTCTTAATAATGTTAAGGATAAAAAAATTACCTGGATGATTTTCAATGTGGGGTGGGGTTTCTATTTTATTATGGTTGTTCATTCATTCGTAAAATGCTTTGTCAAGATAACTTACTCTTAATAATGAAGTAAATTTTCTGTTCTTTCGAAATATTTTACACAAGATAAAGATCTGTTTAAAAAATAAACAAAATCTATCATTTTTTAAGTATAATTTAAAATTCTTAACATCTTCTATTAACAATTTAAATTAACTTAATCGAATCTTTATTTTATTTATTATATAAGTTTTCTTTGCGTAAAAGGGCAATAATTTATTAATAAAACAATTTTTTTCCCCAATAAAGTCATTAAAACTTTAGTTTGGAAATAACCAAAATGTAAGAGAGCATTTCCTTAATCCAAAAAAAAGTAAATTAATCTTTGATTAATAAATGTTAAAATGTACCTAGCTGATTGCTGACGAAATGATGGTTTTTCAAAAAAAACATTATAATTTAATCATGCAGTAAAAGTCTTCAATTATGCATTATTTACTAACAAAATTACTTATATCAACGGTACTTACTTTAAATTATGAAGTTAATTTTACAAGTATATCAAGTTCAAAAAGATAAATATAGGTTTTATAACTTAGTCGTTTACTTAAGAAGTTACGATTCTTAAATATAATTAAAAATTCAAATAGGTTACTAAAGATTTTTAATATGTTAATTATTAAATTTAATCCTATCATTTTCCCCATTAATCATTTTATGAGGCCATTTTCTCCTGTATTTCTTAAATTTAAATATGCAAGTATTCAATATTGCATCGATAAATTAGATTTTATTCAAATTATCTAACGTGCACCAAAGTTTTGACTTGTGAAATGTTCAATAGCGAGTTTTAATTAAAATCATATTTCTAAAGCACGTAAAAGAAAACACTTCGTAAAACTATATGCAAGGCATCATCCTGAAGTTTGAATAGAACGGCCAAACAATAACCATATTTCTTCAAAAAGCTACTTTCGAAGTACTCGTTTCAGATAAAAATATTTGGAAAAAAAAAAAAAAAAACGCAGAATTTAATTAATACATTTTAACCTCAAGAAAAGACCCATTAAACCACTTCATAAACAGTTTTCGGTTTCTTTTAGTAATATAAATGATGCGTTGGTTTTTATGTGTTAATTATAAAAATGCTATATAAAAATTTTATCAATCTTAATCTTATTAATTATTTTTTTAAATTTTCAGTGTATCTTGTTCTCTTCTTGATACTGTTAATCTTGTTAATGTTACCAACTTTAAACTTGTTTAAAAAATAAAAAGGAATTTGTTTTGTTTTATAATTAAAATCGAAATAAATATTTAAAAAGCTAAAGTTGAGACTGGCATATTATTTCAACTACATGAATAATAAAACATTTTGAGAAATTACAATGCGAGTTTTATATTTTTACTTACCTCTCTTAATGTTTTAAAACTCATATAAAACTCTAATTCTTTCTTTAATAATTCAAAGCATATCATTTGCTTCTAGAAAATACAAAATAAAATTTTAAATAATATTTTTATCAGGCTAAAATATGGTAAACAATTAAATAATTCTAAACAATTTAAGTTAAACCATATTTTCTTTTTGAATTAAATACAATTCTGACGAAATATTTTTTTTTAAATCGCAGATAAATTTTATGCTATAATTTACTTAATGCATCAAAATCAATTCCCATTTTAGAAGAGCGTTACAAAACTTGGCGTTGCAAAGGTCACATCATGTGTTTTACATGCAATGCAAATATATTTTAGCGAGAAAAAAAGCACATTTTAATGTTACCAATCTTAAAAAAAGAGCGAGACGTGAAACCGAAAGAACAAATCTGATTTACATAAAATTGAATTTATAACGTGTGGCTTGAATAATTCAAATTCTACGCCAGAAGGCATCATTCAGAATTTTTCTACAAATAATAAATATGAGATATGACATATAAGATTCTGCGCCAGTGCACGGTTTTACTATTACAAATCTGAGGCGAAGAAATGAAAGAAGAAAAAAACGTTACTCGTGCGCCATTTTCTGTGTTTACATTTAACAATCCGCGTAAAAAAGCTTAAAAGCGGCAACGGAAACACGGTCATGAAAAATAGTGCGTGTAAATTTGAATACAAGGAGTTATATATTTCACGTTTTAGTACGAATGTCGAACTTATAAAGTTGTTAGTATTTATAAAGGATGAAATAGTGCTGTAACGCAAGAAGCGAAAAAAAAAACAGGTTAAAAAATTAGCAAATACGACAGGACAAAAAGCAGACACCAAAGTTATAAATTTAAACATTTTTAAGAGTGAAAAATTTTTCTATCTTTTGCTTCTTTTTTAGTTCTTCTTTCTTTGCTGTTTTATAATTGTCATTTTAGAGGCATTTGTAATTTAGCTAATTTATGGAGGGACAAAATAATCAATATCAAATTATATCAATTTCATTCATTTAATACATTTATTAATAAAATACAAGATTGGCAAATAAATTCCATTGTTTATTTTAAATTTTTTATAACTTTAAAATGTGGGAACATTCTATTCACTTTTCTTGTTATTCAGCGTAAATTTTTGTACAAAAGTTTGTTCAATCGTTCTTCATCGAACTCAACTAAATGACCAGAAAAAGTAGCGTTCCATTTTTAAACCTAGCATAACAATCAAGAGCAGTTATTTCAGCTATGGCTTAACAATAATAATTAATATAATAATAATCAAAATTCAGCCTTTTTCTTGTTTAGTAACTATTTTATTTTTAAAATATTACAGATAATTCGGTTTTCATTTTTTCTCTAATTTAGAAAAGTAAATGCGAACGAATTTTTATGTAATGGTAAGTAAAAAAATTTTAAGATATAATAAATACTATTTCAAAGCGAAGTACTTTCAATACTTTCTTATTTTCTCAAAACAATTATCTAATTTAAGAACAATTAAGTTTTTATAATACCTATTTGTTTATTTAATAAAAAAAAAAAAAAACAATCATGCCCCAACGTTCTGGCGTTTCGAAACTGTTTAATAAATAAAATCATTTTAAAAGACTAAAACCAACGAAAAAATTAATTCAATTTCTTTAGTATTACTTTTTAGTAAAACTTCTTAACGAAAAAATACTTCAGATTGAAACAGATTAAACTTAGTATTTTCTACAAAAATGGGAAAAAATATAATCGCATATAATAAAAATGGATTTAAAGTAATAAAATAGAATCATAGAGAATTAGTTTTCCGAATCCCAGTTCAAAATAAAAAATATACTGCTTTTTATTCCCTTTTTTCATAAATAACGTCCTTATAAATCTTCGCTGCAGCACAGTTAAAGGAAAAAAAAAGAAAAAAAAAAAGAAAAAAAGAAAGCTTTCCTTTCTTCAGAAGAAAAGAACAATAGTTTTACAGTATTTTTAGTATATATTTCTAGCTAACATTTTCCAAAGAGTCGTTTCCTATTCAAAAATAAAATTTAAAAAAAAAAAAATCGTTTGCAAAATTTTACGACGAAAAAAAATGTGCTTTACCTTCCTTTAGACTTGGAAAAAAAAATAGCTATAAGAAAAAAACTAAATCCATAGTTTTTCAGCCCATTAATACCTATTTCCACAAAAAGACCGCTGAATCGAGAAATATGAGGAGATCCCATAACGAATTTCTCCATAGAGAAAAAAAGGAAGGTTGCAGGGGGAAAAAAAATAACAAAATTGGGTGTGGGAGGAAATTTGAGTGGCCTCGCCACGTTTTCTTCCAATTAGGTACAGGCGAAGGAAAAATTCAATTTTGAGTGAAATGGATGGAAAAATCCCAGAGCTGCAATAATTTCATTTAAAAAAAAAAAAAAAAAGGAAGAAAAACAGAACAGTCAGTCCCCATAGAGATAGTTAGGCCGTGGGAAATGCAATTAGATGTTCATCGGTCGTTTAAATTGGCTTTTGATATCTTGGCGAGGTTTAATTGAAATTGATATTGCTTCTTCATTTTGTTGAGATTGCTTTTTCTTTTTTTTTTTTTCTTAAAGATATTTGGTAGTTAAAATAAGTCCCTAAATGAAATTAAAAAAAATACACTTGTTGCGACCTAAATTTAATGTCGTTTTTTACTAGCAAATTTTAAAATGTTTCTAATTACACAACATTCCTTATCAGAAAATATATCCAAGTACCGAGAAGAAATTTTCTTTAATTATAGGTGATCAAAGATATAAAAACCGTAATTACTGCCTTTGAAAAAAAGTGGTAGGGTATGGGTTATTAAAATCTCATCCCTATCGGGGAATCCCCCTCTAATAAAATTAAAACTTTTTAGTTGCAAAAAAGTAAAATTTTGTTTTTGAAAAAAGTCGCGTGTGATATTGCTGACGAAAAAAAATTTTACTTTTATTTTCGTTCGTTTACTATGTTCCTTTTTTAATGTTCATAGAATAATTTTAGCCAAGAAAATCAGGTACTTATTCGTTAAATGCCGTACGAAATCCATTAAGACATCACCTATTTTAAGCATCTATATTAGTATATATGGTACATATATCACTTATTACTTATAAACACATTATTAGTATTACCACAATTCAAAAAACTTGCATCAGTTTTTTGACAGACTCCTCTAATGAATTAGCAACGAATACTAAATGAAAAGAAAATTTCGGTATTAACAAAACTCGCAGAAAGATGTAATTAAAATACTTCAGAAAAGAATGTCTTTTTACAAAGGTTCAATACGTGCGCTATTAGTTTACAACAGCGGTTCCCAAATGGTGTTTAGCGGAACCCTAAAGTTCCGTGAAAGGGTCACAGGAGTTCCAAGAACTAGGACATTTTTTACCAGTTATGATTTTCGATGCCTTTAATTAAATTTACATCCAATTTATATAATAGTTTAGTTTTTTTTATAATATTATTTAATTAAATGCTTGTAAAGAAAGGAAAGCAAAATTTAAAAAATAATACATGACAAAAAAAGAAGAAACACAATGAACATATAATTGAAAATATAAAAAACACGTTTAAAAATACCTAAATAATAATTCATCAAAAAAAAGGGAAAGCAATAATAAAATAATAATAATTTTAAAAAAATTGTGATTGCCGAAAGGTGATCACAGGTTACCCATTGGCAAAATGGTTGTTGTCTAATTTCTTTTACCCTCTTTATTTGTGATATTCACTTAAATTAATATTGAAAACGATCCAGTTTTAACTGTAGACTAGAATTTCTGATTCTTAATTAAAACGTTAAAAAAAAATATCGTTCAAATTATGAAATTCTCTTTTATTCACAACTCAAGAAGTATTTATGGGATCTCTCTGGTCCGATATTTCAAAAATAAACTCACCAACTTGCATAACAAAATTAAAAGTGAAAAAAAGAATTCTAACAAAAATTATGAAACAGCTGCAGTCGTCATAGCAACGCATGCAATGACGACGCATGCGCACTGTTTACTGTTACTCTTTGAACACAATTGAAAAGTGTGATGACGTCCAAATAGGGTGTGTACTCCATCAAACTTAAAACAACACCCATTTTGCCAATGGGTAAAAAAAATTCTAATAACAATATATTGAATAAATAATGAAAATATACATTTATGAAAAATTGCTCTAGTATTTTGCATCGAATAAAAATAACCAAATTTAACAATGAACAAATTGTCTATCTAATAAACATTCCCAACGGTAATTTCGATTGTTTTTCGCTTTATTTCAATGTAAACCAAGTTCAAGTAAATTCAGCTTATACATACACTAAAATCAAATCAGAAGACTCTATACCGCTCAAGACCAGCAAATCTAATTGCCTGACATAAAAGTATTGATAAAAAGATAGTATGAAGAAATTTTATTTATTATTAATTCATTAAATATTTTCAAAATAATTAATATAATTTCAATCTTTAAATGTTTTCATTAACGTTGTTTTGTTGAAGAATACAAAAGCAATGCCGGCAAATAAAGAGTTTATTAAAATACAACTTGAGCAAATAACATCTCGCACACCCAGTGCTATGCAAAAGAAAAATACATCTTAATCAGTCCACGGAACGAACAAACCAACATCTCAGACAGCTGCTTCACTTCTACTATATACGGATTTCACCTATCGTTACACTAACTTACCTGAGAGAGAGAGAGAGGAAAAATGGGATTTTGTTCGCATATTAAAAACAATTTATTTATCGATTCTCTACAGTTCTAAAGCCGGAGAAATTCGAAACTTCTGGTTTACACTACAATCATCCAAATCCAAAATCAAATTTTTCCCACATTTTATTGAACAAGTCTCGAGTAATGAATGTTATAAGTTCTTTAATTCTGTGTCTCAACTCTGCCAAATCATTAGGTTATTAATAGCACTTGACGGTTTCACATTTATTATACCATTTGCAGATAAAACCGTAAGAATAAATCTTTCTTATACACAGAAAGTGCTGCACAGATATCACAATTAAACTTCAAACTAAATACGCATAAAACTGAAATTACATGTTGACCATCGCTTAAAATAACAAATCTCCTACTTTACTTACAAGACGCTGGAAGCGGGAAAACAACAAAAAAGTGTTTCACTTATCTGAAACTGCTTGAATTGACTTAATTAACTATTACAGTTGAAATCATTAAAATTTAGAACTGGAACACGTTTTATGAATTTAATGTATTACATAACGAAGGGTTTACGTTAGCAACAATGTCCACCTTTGTGACATTCAACAAGAATAATTCATACAAGCGGGCTCCACCCACCGGAAAAACTACATTATTTTTGTAGTTTACTACAACTATTTTTTTTTTTTAAACGTAGTGTTTACAAACTACTTTCGGAATGTAGTCACTACTTAAAGGAACCGATCTTTACTAGAGAAATTAATTTACACCTATGTTCAAAATGGTTTTAAATATAAAAAAATTGGCTTATATTAAACATGAAGAATTATTTAATCACGTTTACATCAGCCATTTTGTTATTCTAAAACATTTTTTTTTTCGAATTCATTCATTTAATTCAACTTATTAATTTGAGAAATTCTAGGAAATTATCAAACACTATCGATTTCGCGAAGTGTTTAATTCTCTTTTATTTCTTCTAAGAAATTAAGTATATCGAAAGCTTTCTTTCTTTTTTTTTAAATAAATGTTATTTTTCTAAAATCGCTTTATTAATTATAAAGTTCTTTATAAGTAGGTGAAGTTTCTTTCATAAGTAGGTGAAAAACTGCATTCGATTATTAAAACATTTCAAATGTCAGTGACTAATAAAAATTAAAAAGTGATACTATTTAAGCAACCTTTCTATATGCTATTCTCATAACTGCTGTGAGTTTGCAACAGTTTATCATGACTGTTAAGTCAAGTTTAGCCTATCTCTATCCCGCTCCCTCTATCCTAATTATGAAAATGACGCAAAACGTCCATATGAATGAAATTCCAAGTTTCGTGAAAATAAAAAGCGTTTTTGATCTAATTTGACAAGTTACTCCTACTCTGCATTACCTGGACTCATAATAATTTTAAAAAATTGAGAATTATTCATTGTTTGTGATAATTTTTATCTCGCCAAATTGGCGATTTTTATAAAGTTTAATATTATAAAGAATATAAGTTATTTTTCCATTCTAGAGCTCAGATAATTCTTTACGATGAGATGTTAAACATAGCTTAGAATTATAGTTTTTTCTCAAGTGTAAGACACTAAAAATATGTTTTTTTTTTCAATTTGAAAAAGTTTGGAAAAAACCGTTAAGGTTATAAAAGAAGAATGTACCGCAGATTGCTTATAATCGACAGGATACTTCCAGAAATGAACAACGCGTAATAATACGGTTCTAACGCGAATAATTCATTAAAAATCACGGTGTTTGCTCATCTTGATCTGGACTGTCTGAATACTGATGTCACTTTTCACAAATACTCTTTTTTTTTTATTTGTTTACAATTTTTAGGCCTAGACAGTGCTTGACATAAACAGTTACAATTTGACGATAAATCTTAGCTTTTCGCTCACTTTCCCCCCGAAAAGTCACACTACAGCACCTTGTTGTGTTATCTGAACGCATCCGCTTTAGTACGAATTTACATTTACTTTAAATGCTTCCATACTAATTGGTTAATCAGTGATACGCAAGCTGCGATGCACTGTAACACTAAAGGGTGTTGCATCTATCACCACTGTATTTTTTTCTCACTTTTCATTTATATACGTTTATACATTAGAGTGATTGTGTGACAATGGGGGAAATATCAAAACATTTTTCAATAATCGCATTTTTTTTAGATATTCTTATTTTGTAACATTATTATTTATTTTACAGATTTTTGAGACTTATTTATGTTAATTTATGTTTTACCTTATTTTTTCGCTAATCTTACACTTGTAGATAATTCTCATTAAAATAATTTAAAAAAGGGTAACAATTTTTTATAAAGCTTCTAAATTAAACATTTAATTCATACTGTAGTTTCAAAACATCGCACCGAAAATATTTGCTTCCGAATATGCATCTTTATAATTGTCAAATTACTTTTCATTTCTTTCAGTTAACTTCTAATCTTAACTATTAGTTTTTGAAGGGAGCTTTAAATGAAAGTTCTGGTGCATGCTTAAGAGTTAACATGCTCTCCAACTAAGCTCTTTAAATAAAACAAGAGACTAAGTAAGGATTGTTAAGTTTTCGGTACATAGCTCATGTTATTTCTTTATCCATTTCCATAGACAACGAGAGATTTTCTCTGCCTTCATTAATCCCACCAATCGGAAGTTTACGAAATTCGCTTTGCGTTGTGAGGGCTAAGAGCAGTGGGCTATAAAACCTCTCAATTCCACTTTCCTCTTTGCCCTGTTTAAAAGGAAACGTGAATTCCTTATCGGGTAGAAGGGTAAATGTGAATAAGTGTTTTATTTATGTCGGTTAACTAAGCATAGCTATTGTATCCGCTTCTTTATCATTAATTTATTGATATGTAAATTTTATTTTCTTGTTGAAAATGTGTCGACAGATATTAATCTTTGTTGCGATTTATCCTCTGAAATAAATGACATGCAATTTGGACATTTTGTAGAATTTATTATCGTTGTATACTTCATTAAATGTCAACATTTTGAATATTGGAATATGTGGTGAATTATGTTGGATTGAATATTTTACACTGTATTTTCAAAATATATTACACTCTGTATTTTTGAAATATGTTTGTTTTAGTTATTTTTAACCCATTTTTCTTTTCATCAAGTGCAACAAAATCATTATCAAAAAATGCAAAATCTGTTATTTATTTTGCATTTCCGCTGTTAGAAATGGTACGTTATTATATTTAAAAAATATTTTTTGAAAAAAAAAATTCTAAAAACAATTAAAAAATAATATTAACTACTAAATTTAACCTAATACTAATTTTTAAAATAAATTATTTATTTTCCTTTTTTAAATAAAATATTTTTAATTAACATTTTTTAAAAACTTCAAATTAAATTTAATTAAGTAAAAGTTAATATTTTTCAAAATGTAAAGCAAAAGAATATCTAAAATTATTTTCAAAAAGGATATTCATAAAACTTTTAATTTCTTAAGAGTAGGGGTGCACAACCTTTTTGAATGAAGGGCCACATGCGCAGCAGATTGACCAATGAAGGGCCACATGCCAAAATATCTAGACAGACATGTTGGCAGCAATCGTTGGTAGTAATTGTTATATAAACATCATTGTTCTAAGCACTAAATTCTTTTTGTCAGTTAACCTTGTAATACCTTTACTTAAAATTGAATACTTTTAAATGTTTAAAATGAGAAACTAAGAAACTGATTACTTATAAAAAGAAAACAGAATCAGAAAATCAGAATCAATTTATCAAAAAAAAAAATTTTGATAAATTGAAATAATAAAAAATTATAGAAAAATTCATATTTTTTTATCATGTTACATAATACAAAAGTCCATTTAAACAAAAATGTTAACATTTAAAAATTTGTTCATAGAATTAAATTTTAAAAAAATTGTTTTTGTTATTAAAATCAATGCAATTTAAATACTTTGATTTAAAGAAAGTTTTCATAGAGAAATGATTAAAATTAAAACAAAACCCCTTCAGCGAAAAATAAGAATTAACATTTAGTAGGAAATATACTTTAACATTAAAACACTTATTTTAAACTAATTATAAGAGGCAGGATCTGAGAGAGGGAAGAAAAAGAAAGAAAAAAAAAACATTAATTTTGAAGGAATTATTTTCCTTAAAAATAAAAAACTATTAAGACACTTGTTTACAAATTTTTGTGACCAATATATTTTTTAAATGACACTTACCATTTACAGTTACACATATATATTTAAAATGAATTAAAATTTACATTACTTTACGAAACTTATTTTGATTAAATTTTTTAAAATTAAAATTTAATGATATACAAATCATTTCCCATCATATGATCATAAATTATATGAAATGGTCTAAGTAGGAAGAAAATGGTTTAAAAAATTTCTTAATGGTTATCCTTTAATTTGCAAAATTTTTAAATATTGGGATAATTTTATCTACTTGCTCATGTGATAGCTTTTTCGAGTTATTAAATAAAAATTTAAATGATTTCGTTTAAAGACTGCTCTGTAATTTTGAACAGGCTAAATTTATTCTAGAAAACCGTCTTTCGACAGAAGCTGTTGTTGTGGGCAGTATTAAACTTAGGGCAAATAACTTCATCAGCTTTGGAATCTGTCCCAAATGGTGTTCTTCCTTTCCGGATTTTAAAATCACGTGAATACAAATAGCAATGTGTTATTTTTAAATTGCTTGACTACAAATTTTTATGTGTGATTTTTAAATTGCGCAAGAAAAAAAAAAAAAAAAAAAAAAAAAAAAAAATGCGATGCGTGGTTTTCAAATAGCGTGAATACGAATAGAAATATGTGGTTTTTAAATTGCGAGAAGACTCACAACATATGATTTTTAAAACGCGTGAATATGAGTCTTGATAACTGGTTTTTAAATCGCGTGAATATGAATCGATGTGTATGATTTTTGAATTGCGAGAAGAACAACGTGTGATTTTTTAAACGCTTGAACACGAATCACGATAAGTGATTTTAAATCTCGTGAATACGAATCGTGATGGATGATTTTTAAATCACGTTAATGTTAATACGAAATGCGATGTGCAATTAAAAGTTCGCGTAAATACAAATTACGATGTGCGACTCTTAAATTCCAAGAAGAATCATAAGGTATGATTTTTAAAACGCGTAAATTCGAATCGCGATATGTGATTTTTAAATCATATGACAACAAAAAGAATAGTTTGAATGTGTGTTATTAAACTTCCACGTGTTCATGGGACTAAAAAAAATATGCACATGTTTTGTACTATTTTTTGCAACAGGGACCGCTTTTTATATAAATTTACATATCTCGTTTTTTTTTTATTTTTTATTTTTTTTATTCTCTTCAGGAAGGTGTCGATTTTGCTAACATACGTAATTACTTTTTAAGTTACAAAAAAAAAAAATTAAAACAAAATCAAATTTCACGAGTTTATTGTGTTAAAATATCAGGATATTCTAAATCACAATAATGGGAAAGAAGAAAAAAACACTTTCGAAAAAATTTATGTTAAAATCGGCACAAATAGAGCAAGTAAAAAGTAATTATTTTAATGCGCGACTCAAAACTCGCGTGCTGCCTGAGTAGTATCAAAAATATCAGAATTTTTTTAAAATCACAGAGAAAAGCGTAGTAATAACTACCAAAAAAACTATCAAAATTCTTTTACATTTACAATGAAATCGGCGTAAATAAAGCGCGTCAAAAGGGATGAATTTAAATGCGTGATTCGAAATTAAAGTGTCGCCACAGCGTATAAAAAGTATCGGGACTTTAATTGATTTGATTTGCGATAAAACCACGTCAAAAAATGGTTATCTAAATTAGCGAATCTTTACTCGCGATTCGTAATAATATCGTGTTAAAATATCGAAAGATTAAAAAACCATGCGGATAAGCTTAGCAGTAACTGCCGAAAAAAGGATCAAAAGTCATTTAGATTTACTATGAAGTTTGCGCAAATAAAGCGTTTACAACTTTCAAAAATCGCGATTTCAGAAACTTCGTTAAAATGGGTAGCAATAACTATTTAGAAGTCATTGGAATAACGATGAAATCGGCATAGATGAAGAACGTCAAAAGTGATAACTAAAATTCGAAATTCGTGTATCATAATAATGACATATTAAAAATTTTAGGATTTATCAAAACTATGCGTAAATCTGTAGCGTTAATTATCGGAAAAAAGCGATGGACAAACTACATTGATTGAGATTGGGTGTGTCAAAAACTTAACTGCGTAAATTTCAAATTTCTGATTTTTTTTAAAATTGAATTGAATTTTTTTATTTTGTTCAAAATGCTGCCGCGGGCCGCACTTTGAGGGTTGAGAGGAATTTTTACAAACAATTTTTACAATATATGATTTTAATGTATTTTAACTTGTTTCATCAAGTTCTTTGATCTAACCGTAGTTTACAAAATTACAATATATACATATGTAAAAGGAAAATACAAATGAAAATTTAAAACTACGACAAAACAGATAGAGTCAAGAGGGGGAAAGTGGACATAAAATCAAGCATTTTTTATAGTAGGCTTTAAAACCAAACCATTAAATTCATTAAAAAAAATTTGATACATTTTATCTACATTGGATTTCATTTAGATTAAATATGAGGCACAACTTATCTATTTTACTTCATTGTTTTCTTACAGTAATGCATTCAAAAGAAAATGTTTTATTTGATGATTTACCTACATTACCACAGAGTGGGGTAAAGTGGATATAGTTCTAAAATTAGTATAAATTTCATTTAAAAACATATGCATATGTTGTTTTAGAAATAAAAATGCTATTAAATATATGTATCAAGATTGTATTTTTAAAAAAAAACAACTGCTAAAAAATAGATTTTTTTTCGTGTTATTAAATTAAAGAATTACTGTTTATTGGCATACAAAAATTAGGCTTAACTTCGGATATATTTTGCTGAACTCCATACACAATTTCATCAAAAAGTTGAAAACTTTAATAATTTTTGTTTTATAAAACAGAGTGCAAAAATTAATATCTATACTGGTAATTTAAAGTGTTTTTATTATTTTTAGCACACATGTATTTTTATTCAATTTAGTTAAAATTAGTTAAGGAAAATTAAGGAAATTGTTTTGCTTTATAAGAAATACTGCCATGTGAAAGCAGAAACTTGTATGAAAAGTCGCCTATATCTTTAAAGATGCTCATTTTGGTAATTTTTTGATTGTATAATATGTCTGTTATTCCCCCTTATCATTTTTCTCTTTAAAGGATTAAATTTAGAAGAAATTCTGTTTTCAGAGTTATAATTACTATAAAAAGCTATAATAATAGAAGAAAGTTCATCAACAGCTTGAAATAACATACTTTATAAGTTGATCATAAATGATAGTTTGTAAACATAAATTTTTTTATCAGACTCTAAAACTAAAATAAAAATGCTTCCCCAATCCCAGTAAATTCCTCTAAAATTATTTAATAAATTATCTCAACTTAAAAGGAGAAAATAGATGATTTTTTAAAATATACCAACTTTATCCAGTGTATCCATTTTCCCCCACCTAACCCTATTTTATCAGTACCCGTAAACTTACTTTTTTAGAACTATCCCCGAAAAGAAAGACAATAGATTATGTGCCAATTTTTTCAATTTAAAAATATATTTAAACGGAATAACAAAATGAAAAATTTTAAATAAATGTTCTGAATAGTCGAGGAATGAAAATTTTAAATCTGAACTAAAAAAGTCGTTATGTTCGTTACATGTTCAACTCAACTATGTTCGTTAATTATTTTTAGAAATGCCCCTAAAAAGACTGGCAATTACGAACAATGTTTATCAATTTTACTATTTATTAAAACGGAATTACCTAATCTAAATTTCGAAAGAAAAGTAACGAATAGATCTTGAAAACCTAATATTCAAAACCACAACAAAATAAAAGCTACATTTTCTATGCCTATTAAATAATTTTTTTAGAACTATTTTTTAAAAAAAAAAGAAGCAAGACATATTAAGTTACGATAGTTAATATTTTTGTGTTAAAAATAAGAACGGAACAATTTAACAAAAAAATTGGTTTACACTACAAGAGAAAATTTGGAGAAATTTTCTAATATTTATTTTAATTAAATTTATAAAAGAAATCGTAGAAAATTTTAAAATGTGACCCCTGAAAGAGTTAATCCCCAATGAAAAAAAAAAACGCGTCTTATATTTAAAAATTATGATTAAGTTTAAATTTGTACCCAATATGTTTTAACTATTGAAATACAAAATGAGGTTCCGAACGAAAACCTATTTCTTTTTTCAAAAGGTTTCATTTATTTTTTACTTTAATTGATTTCTATCTTCAAATTTCAACAAAACCTATATAAACTAGAGGAAAAAAAGTATAAGATATTGTAACCGAAGTTCAGTAAAATCTTGTCCCTCGTTTTGTACGAAAGATTTAATCCTATTTTTTTCCCTTTCTTAAGACGGAAAAACAAATCGATTAATTAATTCTCAGAGACGAGAAGTTGTTTTTATGTCAGACATTGCTTTTTGGGAAACTGTTTTTTTTTTTTTTTTTTTTTTTTTTTTTTTTTTTTTTTTATCGAAGAAAACTTGCTTGTTAGGGAAGATATTGAATTTCTTACAGACTTACTCTTTCGGTATAAAAAATTAAATGGAAAAAAATGATAAAGCAGGAAAAAGTAATAATTTAACTTAGGATATCTTGTAGCATGTTAGGAATATGTAAAATTTCATTTTCAATAGTTATGTTGAACAAATAAATAAAATATAAATTTAAAGAAATAAAAAAAAAGTTGCATACATTTTTTAGAAATTAAAATACAGATTTAAAATATATTTTTATGAACATATTATGTATAGAGAGTCATTGCACATGCAATAGATGCATGTATGTATGTGAAATGGATGCACAACGGGCCAAAAAAAACGGATCACCCTGAATAACTTTTGATTTAATGATCTTCACTTTCTAGGACTCATTCTTACTCTTTCGAGGCGATGACCTCAAATATGCTCATTAATTAGTTCTTGATATATGGCAGACTATATTATGTTTTAAGTTACGGAATCAGTCATAAAAGCGTACTTTCTTTAAATAAACATGCTTGTTTTTCGACGGATACCGTATTTCTGATCACAAAATATAAGGGCTAGCAGCAATCTTAAAATATTCGTTGTTGTTGACTTATTCCTCTTGGTCAGCCGCAGGCTAGACCAAGTCAATGAGCTCGAAAGTCTTCAGGAAATCAAAAAACAAGCAAGGGGCCAGATTAGAGGTATTTCTTCTCAGACAGTGTAAAATGTGATCGGGAGGAGCCTGTGCACGTTGAATAGGTCTTTCGCCCAAGCTCAAAAGAGAGACACCTGATGTGTCCACTTATGAGATCATTATAAAAGGGGTACAGCTTCTGTAGATCAAGGATTCGGAGCACCGTAAGGCAGAAGTAATCTTAAATCAAGAATCTTAAAATAGTTTGGTCAGGAGAGAGATCCAAAATTCGGACCTCTTATGTTAATGTTACTTTTTGCGTATTCCGTTATATCTCAAGAATTTATTAAGCGAATTTAAAAAATTTTTTACATAATTATAAAATTCTTCTGTCCAAAAGTAATTCCATGCAAAAAATAAATTTCAAAACTCTTACTTATTGAAATTATAGAGGATGTTGCACTTTTTCATGACGCTCCCTTACGCAAAATTTGATGCAACTGCGCATGTGCACTTCAAGTGCTGTGAAAGGCTCCCGTGAAAAAAGACCAAATTTACGTGTATGAAAATAAGACATTTTGCCAACATCTCCCGTAACTTGAAAACGCTAAACTTCTGAAATATCTTAATTTCGACCACAAAATCAAAACAAACATTTACATTAGACGTAGATATTATGGAAGTTAAATTTCTTTCAACTAAATTGTACAATTAAAATAAATATATGCTATAATTTTAGATAACGGCAAAATATTTAGTTTCTTAAAGACCTAGTGCAATCAATTGTACTAGCACATTCACAGTACTTAAACAACCATAGTTTTAAACTAAAACTAATAAAAAAAATTATAAAATCAACCCATTGTAGCAAAATCATACAATACATTTTAGCATTTTGTAAAAACGAACCCTCCATCTTTATTTTGTGTTGATCATCTTGATTTATAAGTAACATGTCCATGTTGTTAATTCGAAGGTAGTTTTAAACAGAAAATAACATTCAACAGCTATGAACAGCGTTCTTGTAATTTTGTTAAACCACGCCAACAAAACGTAAAGATACATAGCAAATAAAGAAAGGCGCAAGCACACATGCGCAGTTGCTTTATATATTACGTATGGGGGCGTACGGAATCTAACGTGAATTTGCAAAATCTTCCTATACTTAAAACTACGGTGGCCCACCCGTATAAAAAATTTTGGATACTTAAATTATCAAAAAGGCTATATAAAAAAAATATGATAATCAGATGGTGTACCATTTTGACAATAAAATCGAATCGCAGTTTTATTTATACGATGTTCAAAAACTAATTTATGAAAAATAAGAGCCCGAATATAAAATGATTATTTTTAAAAAATATAAAATTATCGTACGGTAATCAAAACTGCATGGCAAATACCAGAATTTAAACTGACGGTTTTAATCCCTTTATGATTAGGATGAAAAAAGAAAAACCGTTTTATCAACAAAACAACTTTAAACCGTCAATATGCAGAAAAAGCCTGTAAAAATATAAGAATATTGCTGTAAATTATTAAATCGTTCTTACTCGAATTTAAATTCTTCCTGTTGCTTCCCGCTTTTTTATATATATTTAAAAACCTAATTCCGGAAAGTAATAGGTTTTTAAAATTCAAAACGAATTGTTTATGCATGTTTTATTCGGAACTCATTTAAATATAACTAAATCCAAAATGGTACCAGAACTAAATAATACATTACCAAGTGTTTAATCTCTCTTGAAAGCACTTGTCGAAAATATTGACACGCGTCAGTTAGTTATGACTGCCTGACAAGCCTGTGTTGAATTTGTTGGCATAAAATAAGCGGAAATGAGAATTTCAAGATTTAATCAAAATTCTCACACAATTCAATGACAAGCAAAGTTATGAATATGTGAGAGATTTGTTTTGAATAAACAAAATTAAATATGATTCAAAATCCATTCAGTAATTTACGATAATAATTGTTCTTTAATTTTGGTAAAGTATTAGTTTAATTTCATTAGATTAAATGTTGACTGAGTGTCTGAAATAACTAAAAAAAAAAACGCTTTGTTTTACGAATCTTTGAGTTATTCATTAACTTCGAGTAGGTCAAAATTCTTCGAGTTGACATTTGAATCAATTTATTTATTTACAATTAAGAAAACTGACTAAATTTTTAAAACGATACATTTTAATTTAAAGCATCGAATTCTCAAATAATAGAGTTTTGCTTTAAAATTCCTCTTAATCATTGATTTTGATAAGGTATTATTTATTGTCATTAATATTATCATTATATTAATATCATTTTATTTCATTTCAAATTAAGAAAACGGACTAAATTTTTGAAACGTAGCTACATTTTGATTTAAAGCATCAAAGCCACAAATCGGAAAGCTTTGTTTTAAAATTATTCGCCGAGTTAATCAGTAACTTGGAGTGGAACTAATATCATTTATTATCATTTTATTTAATAACAAATTAAGGAAAACGGACCTTCAAAACGTAGCAAAATTATAGTTTAAAATACTGAACTCGCAAGTAAGATATTATTTAACAAATGGCATCAAATTGATTTTCTATATGATTTAAAGGTAACAGCAACGAATTGAAACAACATTCAGCAATGAATGTCAACAACGAATTCCAACACGTTTTTGACGAATTATCCTGCACTAATGAGACTTTTCTATTCACTTAACTAGTATAGCTAGACTTTTTAATGTCTAAATATGAACTACAATGAGGTTTTTACTAAAACATTTTTGGAACATTTTTTTTTAATTTTCCTTCATTTGAAAAACATTTTCATTTCCTTTCATTCCCATGCTAGTCAATTGATTTGATATTCTGCCCTGCTAATCAGATCCCCATATCATACTTTAAAATGAATTTACTTCTGTTTTATAATAAAAGTTTCCTCCGTTGCAATTTTATTATCTCATATACGTTTTTATTTATTTTGTATAATTTTTCACAATGGGTAATCTATTTGACGTTTTAAGATTCTTATAAAAGTATAGTTCCTTTGATGAAAAATGAAGGAAAGAATTTCGAAAAATGATAGCGAAGCTCAATAGAAGAATCAGTTATATTCTAACAAAAAATTCATTTATTTCAGGATCCGTTGATTTCCGAATTCTAGGTCTACGATGTATTCGATATCAGATATTTTCCCAAATTGTGTTTTATGGAGACCTAGGCTTCCATAAAAGAAACTAAGATCATTAACTAAGTAATTAGTATTTTTCAAAATAGGAAATGACTCCCAAGTGCTGAGATAGTTATAAAATTTCATGTCTATGTAATCTTTCGTATATTGAACAAACTGAACGTGACCTTAAACTTGGACATGAAAAGACCAAAGATAGTAACCAAAAAACATAATATAAAAAGAACTTGGACATAAAAAAAGAAGACCGAAATAGATCCACAATCAGCACTGATGTCTACATAGTTGAAATCGAATCTAATAATTGAGTCAATGATCTTCCAAGCATCCCACCCTTTCTCATATTTGGAAGTCTATTCTAATTTAATCTGTTGCACACTGTGGTTCCTAACAAATCCCCTCACACCTATTTTGTATCATCCCTTTTTATTATCTTGTTCAAGCTTGTTCCCCTTGTATTCGTTAAACCAATTTGCACGCGTTTTGTCTCTTTACTTCTCTCTTACCGTTTAGTATTTAGACACTGAGTAAGGTTCTAGTTTACAGAACCGAAACTATAGTATGTCCAGTTCTGTACTTTCATTTGGCTTTAATCAAATTATTATTTATTTATTTATTTTGCATTAGTCTACATAGCATTAAATATACCCTATCTTTTTTTTATTTTTGATAAATACTTTAAATGGACTTTCTAGTGCCCCACCCTTTCCTAATATTTGGAAGTTTACACTATTTTAATCTGTTGCCCCCTGGTGTTCCTGTCAAATCCCCTCGCCCCCGTTTCATATCTCCCCTTTTTTATTATCTTATTCAAGCTTGTTCCTCTGTCTCAATTGGTTAAACCACTTTGCACTTATTTTGTCTCTTTACTTCTCCCTTATCATTTGGTGTTTAGACACTAAAGTTCTTGTTTATACAATCGAAGCAATAATATGTCTGTTTCTATACTTTCATTTGTACTCTAACCACGTTTTTTCCCTTTAATTTATCAGAAATGTTAAGGTATTTTTCCTTCTCTATGCCTTATCTGTCATAACGACGTTTTTAATTTCGATTATTGTACAAAATGAAAGGTTTAAAACTAAAAGTGTTATTCTTTTACTGCATTCTAAAGTAATTTTCTGACGTGTTACTTGATTGTGCAACATTTTATAAAAAAAAATTATTTTACAATTATTAAATGGTAGAAATATAATATTAATTTTTATAATAATTTTTAAGTAAAACTTTGTTAAATCAACTTGTAGTTAAAACAATGAACACAAAATAATTATATTATTAAGAATAAAATATATGCACAAATGTTTTAACAATCTCTTTGGCGACAAATTATTTAACGCATTTTTATCGTATTCGGAAATTCAATTAGATTACAGAAAATAAATTTTTGACAATATTATGACTGAATACCATAAGAATTGGAAATTAAATTATGCAATAAGAAAATTTTGGAGGTATTTTAATGAAATGCATTTTATTTTAGTGTCTTTAAGAAACCTGAGACACTTGGGAGAATTTGTGAGCGAAGCGAGTGTAAACTCTTAATTGTTAATAATAAGAAATTGTTTAAAAAATGTATTTTCACTTTATAAATATTACCGGGACATTGTTCTAAGTAAAAATAATTTAAATAAGGGGTCATCTATAAAAGTTATCGTCGCGTAGAAAGAATAGAATTTACACCGGCAAGAAGAATAGATTTATTAACAAACATCTAGAATACACAGAACATGATAACCACCGTTTTCACTTGAAAAGCTTGAACTTATATACAGTGAAATCAGGAAACGGAAATGATGGTAGAAACGTGTACAATATTCCATAAATCTTAAACAACTTATATGCATATTGACATACTTCTAAAGTTTTGCTAAAAATCGGAAGAACTTGAAGGATCGAACTCAGGACATCTGACTTGCCAGGTGAATTCCGACACATTCATGGTCAATATCATGATTGAAGTTGTTTAAAATTAAAACTCAGCCGATTTAATATTTTTATATAACTAGTTTATACATATTTTTTTCCTTCAAAATAATATTGTTGTTCTGCACACAAATTTCATTCCAGTCTAAAAATCGAAAAATGAACTGAATCTTTTACTTACGTGGAAGAACCGACGTAAGAAAAAGGTTAAGTTAATGTAGTGAGAGAAGACACTTTGTGACAATCATTCAATTAAAATATGTCATCACTAAATTAAACACTGTTATCACACAACTAAAATATGTCATTACTAGTTTCTGTCAATACATCACGATTTTAAAAATAGGCCAGAGAGTTCGCCTCCCAATAAGGTACTCCAGGTTCGAATCTCAGCGTTTGCTGGTTGGTACGAATTCTATTCCTGGCTAGCACTGACCACAGTGCTGACTGAAAATATTCACAGTGGTAGACGGATCATAGGGCTGTAAGCCCCTTGCCGTCTGGATAACCATGGAAAGTTTTCGTGGTTTCAATTTTCAAAATTTTCCCGCATCAAAAATCCTCCTCAAAGTCTTGTTTGTGAAAATTCTTGATCCCTTGTCTTCTGGATTGGTTTTAAAATGACAAGGTTAGGGAGTTAAACACTGATATCCATAAACTCAAGTATGGGTCTGCTGTTGAACATCGTTTATAAAATGAAATAAAAAACAAAAAAAAAGTTTACCATCATTTCTTTCAATTATACATAAACTTTCAAATAAATGAAACATTCAATTATACAAAAACTTTCAAACAAATGAAACTATCACTATTGACTTAACGACTCGCATTGATAAAAATTAATATTTATTCAATCAGTTGGCCTTACAACTTGTTCTGTTTGTTTATATATTTTTCTTATAAAATAATTTTTTCTTTCAAAAATAACGAAAGTACTTCATAAAACACAAAACTTTTTTTTCCAAATTACACAGAAAAGGTGGAATTCAAGATTAAGAAAATAAAAGGAATAATGTATTCTTCAACTGTTTCCTTGAAAGACAGTTAAGGAAAAAACAAAGTATTTAATATCTCCATCTGCTGTTACTCATCCCTTTATTTTTCTTTTAGTTCTTAAAATTTGCAACACAAGAAAAGATAAATATTTAGCTGACCTTAAAATTGTGTTTTTTTCTTCTTCTTTGTCTTGAGTAAGCCCAGAACTGTTTTTTAAGTGAAAAGTAAAATTGTTTAGATAAAAATATTCTAAAAATTGAAGTTTTTAATCTTGTATCACTAAAATTCACCGTTATAAGAAAGCTGCGAGTTTAAATCAACCTTTACTACTTATTTTCTTAAATCAAACTGGCATTTCACCTATATATTAATTTTAATTCACATTTATTTACCATTTTACTTCATTTAAATTAACATTTGTTGATCCATTTACTTAATTTAAATTTTCAGAACCCAACTCAAGTGCTTAGCTTCAATTTTATTCAATTATCAATTTATTCTTTAATTATTCATTTATTTTGATATTTAATTTTATTATTTTTTATTTATTATTATCTAGTTTTTTAATTTTATTTACATATTACTATTTCAGGTTCTTGGTTTTAGTATTAATTCGATTTTTTAAAAAAAACATTTTTTCTCAGTTTAATTCAAATCGGATACATTTTCTTCTCACTTTCTATTTTACTTTTAAATATATCTACTTTAAGAAAAAGCTTACTAAAAATTTACTAAACATTTTTCAAAAAAAAGCAACTAAACAATTATTTTTATATTTTTTCTACCAAATTTAACGAATTAAAACGAACTCGACTTTATATAGGTTTTTTAAGTTGCATAGAGATAGAAATGTAATTCCTATGAATTAGTGTTTTGATTCCTTTCAATTTCATCTTCAAAAGTGATTTGAATAAGTAGATAAGTTGATTCAAAGCAAGGATTCACATCATTATGTTATAGAAATTAATTGGCTGATTTTGATTACTAAATCTAATCAACATCGTACCAGCAACTTATATCGCTATTTTATTTTTTAATCCCTCATTAAAATTAATATAAAGAATAAAATATTAAATGTTATATAAAATAGTTTTGAAGATATTCATTGTCTCTTCTATTATACAAAATTCTTTATGCTCAAATCCCGTGTGAATTTTCTGTACTATTAATCATCTTAAACTATTCACGTTGCCATTTTTTTATCTGCAGCAAATTTTATCTATTATGCTGTACTGAATATTAAAAGCTATTAATCATTTCCGTGTCATGCACAATATTCTTCTCGACACATTAGAATAGAAGAATATTAAATTAATAAAAGCAATTCTATACACTTCTCGACACTGCAATAAATGAAAGCTTTTAATGAAAACTAATGTAACCGAAATGTTAGAAAATAATTGCAGATTTTGTTTCAATATTTAAAATAGTGGAAAACAACTGAAAAATATTTTTTTAAAAACTTTTTCAATGGAAGAAAATTATGGCTAAAATAACTTTTGCCTTCGTGAGCAAGTTTTAATAAAAATTTATTTTGCCTTCGTAAATAATTTTTGGGAAGAAAACATATTATGTTCACGTAAGCAAAGTTTTAAACAGTTTTTTTACTACTTAAGAATGTTTTGATAAATGTTTTTCTACATAAGAGATTTCTGATTGATTTTTTTGTTTATGTAATCAAATTCTGATGAAAAGAAAGAAACATTGTACTTTCTATAAAAAAATTATATGAAAAAACTTTGTATAAAACAAACTATATAGGCAAAAACTAATTTTGCCTACAACTTATGTCTATGTAATTATTAATAAAAACAAATTTTATGCCGGTAATTTTGGACAAAAAAAAATTTATGCTTTCGAGCGAATTGTGAAAAATATGATTTTTGACAAAGTTTTTATTACAAAGTTTGTAATAAAAACTTTTTCTACGTAAAATAATTTTAAGAAAAATTAAATTTAGACATTACGTATAAAAAAAATAAAAACACATTAAATCAAAATAATACTCATAATTACAAATTGTATACGGAAAAAAATTCTGTTAAAAGTACCTTACTGTATGGTAACGGCATTTCTGTTTTAAAAAAAATAAAATAAATAAAATCATAATTCTGGTTAATAAAACCAAAATATACAATGTTTAAGCCCTTCATTTGTTAAATTTTTCGTTCAAACGGTAACGGTTGACAGGAAATTCTAGTTTTCAAAATTGTAGTTTTTATAATCACAGATTTAATATAAAATACAAAACTGAAAACTAAATTTAACCAAATAGAACCAACCAATTTAACCAAGGTTTAAAAAAGTTGGTTGGTAAAATATTTTAATTACCAATTAAACGTGTCAAATAAATGAAAAAACGGATTTTAACTTTTTAACCTAGCACTTATTTACTTGGTTATACTTACTTTAAGTTTTTGAACAGCGCCATTAAGCTAAATTATATTTTTAAAGTTTATTTTTTGCTTTGAGATGTATTGTTTTCTGTTTTAGAACTGTGTATTTTTTAAACTAAAAGAAATTTATAACAGTTAAAGTTCGTTTCGTATGGTGAAAAGAATCCTTACAGATTAACTTCATTGGCTTGCATAATTAATAATAGCAAATAAGTGCAAAGTTTGATAAAATTGCTAATTTGATTTAGCATATTTGTTTTTAATGTTAGCATAGGTTGTATTAAAAATTTTAATTCACCAAGATACCGTACGAACATGTTTAAGAGGAAAAATCACTTGAGCAATATGAATTTATTTTACTAATATATTGTCTTGATTTTTGAATGTAATTTAAAATTTCGAAATACTTCCACTTATTTTCAAAAAGCAGACTAGCTTCAGAAGATATTTATAAAGTAAGACAATCGTAAAAGTAATTCTGAAACTATTCAATTGATTTCTTTCAAATTTCAATTTTGGCAAATAAAAACTACATATTTTCGCAAGTTCTACAATTAATATTAGTTTAAATAACATTAATTGTAAGAATATATAACTGTAAGAATTAGATAAGAAATCTTTTTGTCAAACAAGTTTTATAAGGATTGCAAAGATATTTTAGTGTAAGCAATTACTTTCAATATCTAATAATGAGGTAAGAAAAATATGATCTTCGAACTTACGACTGGTTTTCTAACCATACTATTGGAATCACCCACCCCGACTTGTGTTGTATTTTTATTTAAAAAAAAAAAAAGAACTTTTTTGAATTTGATTTCAGCAATTATTTTATCGTATGCACTTTTTAATCAGTTTACTCAAAGTTCGCCCTTTTAATTGTTTGTGAAATCTGACAGTTTCAGAAGTTATTAAGAGTGTAACTTTTTTTTTTTATTTTACTCGCAGAAATTGAAAAATAACTAGCCTTTTTTTACCCTTTTCTTCCAGATTTTGAGCATACCTTGTACTCAAAAATTATCAATAATATAAAGATTCAATTAAATAAAAATAGAAAGAAACGTACACTTAGATCTGCTCTGTTTCAAAAACATTATTATAAATTTATTTTTTAGCAGTTTTTTAAAAGATATTTATAAAAGTGCCTCGACAGATAGTTCTTCTTTTAATAAAAAACACAATAAACAGAATTTTCCGCCACATTTAAAATTAAAACTTTGGACGAGTGCCTGCAACTTTTGTCCTTTGTCACTAATTTTGAACTTTTGCGAGAATGACTAGGTTTTCTGATCATAACACAGCAATATATAGAATTTATTTATTTCCGCTTTGTTTGAATTGATTTTTCAAATTGTCGCACATTTCATGACATGCCAGGTGATTGAATAATGTATTTTAAATACTTAATTATAGATCTTGAAATAATAAGAAGCCAATCTTTCTGAAAATATTACATCGAAAATAAAAAAAAATTATATAAATTTCGATAATAAAAGTGAAACTAGAATCAATCATATTTAATTTATAACAAAAAAAGTAGTCAAAAATTAATCATTTGAAAAATATTTACATTTACCCTTGATGATGATTTATTTTCTTTAGTTGATGGATCGATTTATCTATATATATAAAAGTGAATGTGTGTCTGTCTGTCTGTCTGTCTGTCTGTCTGTCTGTCTGTCTGTCCCCTATAGACTCCTAAACCATCCGACAGAAAGCTATGAAACTTGGCATACAGATAGTTCAAAGCACGAGGAAGGTTTCTGTCGGCATTAGAACATTCTGCGATAAACCGTTCCAGCGATATCAGCGAAAATCGAAATGGAATTTTCTGATTGGTTAAAAGTTAGCCATTGTTTTAAATTTTGCTATAAGCGATTCAGTTTTCAAATATCTTGAAGATCACAACAGTGATATTTTGTATCTTATAGCTCTATTCATTTAGAAAAGTAAATTACATATATTTTAATATTTAATTATAATTCGCGCAAGTTTCTTTATGTCAGGTGAGTACAAGCACGTAAAATCAACGAGAATAGATTTCATAATTATTAGTCGTATCACGGATTTAGTATTCGCGATCGCAACACTCGATACGCCATCTAGCGGGAGACTGTAAATATCGGGCATTAGTTCCCACATAACCATTGGCAATGACGGACGCCATTTTCTTAGCAGCAAATAGGAAGCAAAATTTCCCTAAAGAAAAGGTAAAACTTCTTGAAAAAACTAATCAGAACATGCCAAACATTGAAGCAGAACACGCCAAGCATTTGACGAACAACTTCTCAATAATTTTTACCTTTCTATTACCAACAACATAACATGATTTCATGATCACTTGCTGTTACAGATGTGTGTATTGCGGTAAAATAATTTTTCTGTCTTCAATTCATTACAAGTTAAAACGAAGTCAACATTGCTTTCGTCATTCCAATGAATTCCATACAGAACTGTAATAGTTATAGAATATTCTTCATAGAATAGTATATATTTCTGTATCTACATAATTCAGAAAACAACAATAAAGAATAATCCGAATTACTTGAAAAAGTATCTTTTGTGCTGATTATAAATAAATTTTTATCGTTTTCTTGGTAAGTGTTTTTTAGTTTTGAAAGAATTTCAACTAGAATTCAGCTATTTTGTTTTTAAGCTACATATTAAAATTCATATCGAGATCTTACAATTATAAAATTTTGATGTGTGGCATGTTACCTAAAAGTAATGAAGGGATAAACTATGTATATGTTATTTGAGAATAAAGTTTTCAAACAAAGAACATATCATTTTGGAATTCTCCGGACTTATAAATCAGGTAAGTGTTATGATTTTTATAATAAAAAATTTGCTTGTAAATAATTTTTTTTCGTACTTGATGATCGTTCTCTACAAAATGTTTTTTTTACGTCTGATTAAATACTATAAGAATTAAAAAAAACAAAAAACAATACGAAAGTTTTTATTGAAAAATGAGGAATTTTTAAAATCGTTTTTATCCTAAGAATTCTTTATTTTACGCTTTTTAGTTTATAATTTTTTGATAAAATTGTTGTCAAAATACTTTTTTTGAAAAATTAAATGGTATTAAATTATGTGTTTATGTATACTTCTTGCATATTCTAATATTTGAAGTAATATGATTCAGAATAGTATGGAAGAAAACTTCGGTACTTATGTATTAACCACAGCTACAGATTTGGCAGATTTTTAGTGCCGCCAATCTACACTTAAAATTTTTGGAAAAAATCTTAAAATGAAACACTTTGTTTAAAATCAAAGTAGTCAATCGGATTTCGGTGGAAAATGGGCCGATATAGAGTTTAGCATAGATTCAAAACAAACTTTTCTCTCACCTGATTCTATAGTCATTATGAACTCTAATAAATAAGATTCAAAATGAAATAACATTTCCAAAACGGACGTTTATTAAGATAAAGTTTCATGTTATGGACTTTGGTACATTTTCGTTATATTTCACTCCATAAAATATTTCGCTCCTAAAAAAATAAAATTGCATCTTGTTTTGTTTTTGGCAAGTCCCAAAGACGCATTTTCGTAACACTAAAAATTGGCGACAAAAAAAGAATGGTTCTTTTTCTTTCGTAAGCATTCTTTATTTTACGTTAAAATTTAAATGGGCCTTTCATGTTATACCATTAAATTTAGTAAAACTATTTCTCAGGCATTAGGTTTGAACTCTTATAAGAATATACCTATTTTTTTCTCTTTATTTACAAATATTTTTCCGATGTGTTCTGGATGTTCCTTCTCTAAAAAAAAAGAGATACCATTTTGTTTTCGTTTGCATAAGTAAGAAAACAAACATTTTTCTTTTTTAAATTTAATCAGCCATAATAAAGATGGAACGTTACAATGCTACATGCTACATTAAAGACGTCTCCAGTGTAACTGAATGACTGTTCATACGGAAATCGCAGGGATTCGGCACATACAACAACGCCCCCTATAGTTCGTTGCGATCGCGAATTGTAAAAACTGTTTAATAAAAATAAAGGTGAAAGCAACTTTCATTCAAATTGCACGTTTTCAAAACTTATTTATATTTAGTATGCAATTTTAGGTTAGCACAATTAAATATATTTTTTGAAGGTTTCATTGCTGACAGTTGTTGTCATTTGAAAACTAATAGATTGTTTGCTATTACAAAGTTTTCGAATTCACATTCATTTTATTTCTTTCATTTAAAAAATAAATTTTTGTTTTTAATTTTATCATTTTTATATTTCTTATTTAATTTATTTCATTTTTATTGCTTTTTTATTATTTAAAATAAATATGTGAATTTACGATTTAGCAAATTTGCGACCACTGTCAACTTTTAATTTTTTTTTTTTTTTGTTTGAGAGAGAAAAATTTGCAGAAATATGCCGCCTAAACGAATCGCTCTTAGTCGATCAACATCTCAAGCACGCAAAAAGAGAACTACCCGTGTTTCAGAAACATCGGAGCAACTAATCGAGAACACAAATGCTTTAGCCCGTTCCTTAGAAACGTCTGATCAACGGGAAAAGAGACTATTGACAAATCAACTACGCACTACTCAAGCCCGTTCGTTGGAAACATCAGAGCAACGGGAAAAAAGACTATTGACAAATCAACTACGCACTACTCAAGCCCGTTCGTCGGAAACATCAGAGCAACGGGAAAGAAGACTGTTAACAAATCAACTACGCGCTACTCAAGCCCGTTCGTCGGAAACATCAGAGCAACGGGAAAGAAGACTGTTGACGAATCAACTACGCACTTCTCAAGCCCGATCGTTGGAAACATCAGAGCAACGGGAAAGAAGACTGTTAACAAATCAACTACGCGCTACCCAAGCCCGTTCGTCGGAAACATCAGAGCAACGGGAAGCAAGAATGAAATCCGATCGAGAACGCACTACTCAAGCCCGTTCGTCGGAAACATCAGAGCAACGGGATGCAGGAAGGAAAATCAAGAACGCACTTCGCTGCCAATACTCTGATTTGAATCTCAGTACATTTCACTGTGAACCGACAGCCAACTATAGTCTTCACCTAAGCGTCATCATCGGAAAAATGGATCAATTATGTATGTTTTGTAGTGCTCCAAAATTTAAGAATGAAACAGCTGGAATTTGCTCTTCTAGAGGCAAAGTGAAACTACCCGATTTAACGTCGCCCGCCGAGCTATTATCAACGTTGTTATCGGGCCAAGCCAACACCTCCTAGAAGAAGGAAGGCCTCAGCACGGATAAATTTCGTAGTCCGATATGACGAAGTTAACTGCGCAGTTGTTGAAAGATAAGAAAGATGTCTCTACGTTCGGAGTACTAAGCTGCGCAGTGGTTGCAAATACGAAATATGTCATTACGTTTGGACTACTAAAGGATATTTTTGGTAACCCGTGCTGAGGCCTACTTTTTCTAGGAGGTGTTGGTCAAGCAAGATAATCGAAACTTTTCTTGGCGAAAAAATGTCGGTACATTCATGTTTCCAAATAACTTCATTCGGTGCTATAAGTATTGGTGCGCATATGGGCAGCCAGAGTTATTTATTACATTCACATGCAATCCTGCTTGAGCTAAAATTAAAGATCTTTTGTAACCTAGGCAAACATCATCAGATCTTCATGATGCATTACCGCACGTGAATTAAAACAAGTATTAAGCTCAATACTTGGTTTTATTGCAAAGCGTCATGTTTTTGGAGAGACACGGTGTTTGATGTATTTTATGTAATGGCGAAAAAAAAGAAAGAGAATTGCCTAATGATTTGGCTTATTGAAAAAATCACACCATGACAAATTGGCCAGCTCATATCAACAGAAATACCTGATGTCGCCATTGATTCAAACTTTTTTCAGATCATCAGCCAAAATATGTTTCATGGTCCGCGTGCATCACCATACATGTCTGTTTGAAAATGCACCAGCGATATCCTAGAGAATTAACTGTTGAGATTATCACTGGTTTTTAAATAAAATTCTCATTTCAAATCATAATCGCAAATCTCATTTACACATTTAATACAAAATTAAAATTCAAACTGAAAGCGTTGCAACGCACCCAGGGTACAGCTAGTTCATTAATAAAGCGAGGAATTTTTTTAAAAACAAGTTTCAATACTTATTGGATTAAATCAACATTATTTTTTATTAACCAAAATAACTACTTGATAAAGTAATTCAAACCACGCAATCACAAAATGGTTATGATAATTGAAAACGATAATTTTTGAAGAAAATATGCCACTTACTCATGATTAACGTTTGAAACTATTCCTTTTTAGTTTTACAACGATATTACAACTATTTGATCGAATAAGTAGGTATTTTCCAAATATTCAAAAGTTAAATAATTTAAACCGATGAAAACCTTGCTAGATCGATAAGTACAAACTCTACAAATACTGAAAAGGATTAAAACATCATAACTTACTTTACGCAAATAAGAAAAGTCCTGGGTTCCAATCCCGGATAAGGCATGGATGTTCTTTCATTCTTTGTAGTAACTGTCCTTACTGTGGGAGCAACGTTGGCCCACCTAATAAAGTGCCCCTGAAAAAGTGGCCATCAAATCTGCTGATACTTGATTGACGAATGTAAATCCAGTGATCCGTTAGTCATTCTCACAATATATCGCGAATAAAATTTCATGCAATAAATATCAAATTTCAAGCATAAAATAATTATCAACAACGATAATATCGCCACCATTATCGCATGGATGATTATTGAATACAATAATATTGGTGTATTGTCAATTATAAGGTAATTAAACGAGAATTATATCACGATAATTATAGACGAATATACTATATCAATGTTATGAAATGCTGTCGAAATAAAAACTTCGATATTATTACATTTAAATTTTATAAACAAAGGCTTTTTTAACCTTGATTGAAAGGAAAATTTTGAAGATATTAAATTTTAAAAAAATTATGAAAATTTGTGAATTTAGCTACTCTATTATATATGTTTGTATCGATTTATTTTCACTGAATTTCTTTACATTACATTACTGTTAAAACAATCCTAAGAGAGATAATATTGTTATTAATATTTGCTTACAGGTGAATCCTAATTAGATACCGAAAATGAAATGCGACATGAGATATAACATCCATTTGGATCCACAAACCATGTCGGTACATAGGGCAATTTGCGGAGGTGAGTATCAATCATTATGAAAATGTTTTCTATTGCATTAAACCATTTCTATTGTTTTATAGAACCGTTTACCGTGGGAATTTTCATTCTAAAATTACGGTAAAATAACCGGCAGTAGTCGTTCCAACCGTTAAATTTACAATAAAAAACACTTTTTTACTCTTACGGTTTTGAAGTTTCCAACTAGTATGGTTAAAAAAATTACCATGACTATAAAAGTATACGGTTTATTTTAACCATTTACAACTAGCGTGGCTTTAAAACGGTAAAAAAATAATTTTAACTGAACATGGAAGCTAGACTTTTCATTAGGTTACGTTAGATTGGTGTTAAATTAGATTTTATCAAATGAATCGGGAAATGTGGTTTAATTTGTTTATCTGGTTTTTTCGACCATCGTAAATTTCCATCGTACCTTTCTCGTGTTAAGCAGCTTCATGGTGCAGCAATCTATGCACGAATTAGATTGTCGTATTCTAATAGTTCTTAGTCACAAATTGGGGAGTACAGAACTATTTATGTGTTGGAGGGAATTGAGGAAATATTGTGGAATCAACGCTGGAACTCGAATCCCGTTTTGTCGGTCAGAACATTATCCCACTCGACCATAATATGTAATCAGCTGCAAAGAACTAAGTGACTCTATCAGGTGATGAGATAAAATTCTGATTGTTTTTAAGGTGAAAGCAGTTAATAACGGGTTGAATACCATCTTATGTATGGCTATTTGACAGTTTTGTTCGAATATGGTAAAAAAGTAATTAAAAAAATTTTATTCTACCATTTTTTTCTGAGAAACTTCTAAAAATGTACTGCTTGCAGTAGAGGACTATTCAGAATTTACGAAAACAGTTTTTACTGATTTTAAACATCATTATAGTCAGAAAAAATTAGCAAATCACAAACCCTTAATTTTGTTCACGTAAACTGATCTCCTTGTTTTTAATGAATGATTTTTATTGTTAAATTTAATTACTTTTGCCACTTACAAGGAATTTTAGTTTTTGTGACAAAGTGAATTCAATTCATTTCGGACACGGGAAAAGAAATGCTGGCCAAATTGCCATACCCGTGTAAAAGACATTTCTGGTAAAAGAAACCATAATTCTGGACATTAAAAGAAAATATACGGTATTTAAACCATTAATTTGGCAATTTTACCGTTCTCTTTCGTAACGGTTTAACGGAAATTCTGATTTTCAAAACCATAGTTCTCTTTACAATACATTTAATAACAAAAACAAAACTGAAAAGCAAATTAAATCAAATAAATGGTTATTATGTCATGTTCAAACCATGTTTTTTGGTGTTCCCTCAGAGTCAGAAACACAATAAATTTCACTATATTCTGGCGATTTTGGCTTTTTTTCTTCAGTAAAAGCTTTGCTTTTACCTCTTTTCATGTCAATACAAAAAAGACAAACCTCTCCCCTCGTAGTTGCTGGCGTAATATCTGAATTGCCTAATTCTCTACTTTAGTAACAAAAAAATAAAACTTTTTACACTAAATCAAGTAAATTACTTTGAGAAAAAAATTTTATAGTTTGAAGCAGTTTGTTGTGCAAAATTGAAAATAAATTAAAACCAAATCGATTTAGACTCTTTTTCTTCCTAAATTCCTGTTATAAGTCCTAAATTTGTAGAAATATCTCAAAATTATTTATTTTGAGCCATTTATAGTAAAGCTCTATAAGAAATTAGAAGAGAATTTAAAACCGGTCTGCAGCAACTTTTAATTCAAAAGTGTATGCGTTGAAGCAGAATTGACAAAAATTTCTAAAGAATATTTTTGAGCAGTTCAAGGGATTTGGTGATGGATTTACACCAGTTTGTACACCAGTGTTTTTCCATAAATGTATGCTAAGTTCCAGACAATGAATTTGCAGTACAGCGGTTTAAAAACCAAAGAAATAAGTACCCATTTATTAATTTAGCCAAACTATTGCTATACCGATATCAAAAATTAATTATTTATTAATAATCTATACAAACAAAAATCTTGTTATTTACTCTTAATATCTAATCAATAGTCCGCACTTACTACCGTTACGAGGTTAATATGAAACACTTTTCTCATAATTTTAATCTAAAAAAGACTATTTTCATATTTCCATAATTTTAATCTAAAAAAATCTATTTTCATATTCCCATAATTTTCATTTCAAAAATTGTATTTGATTCATCATCATTATAATTAAAAGTGTATACCATATGAGCAGTGCCCCCGCTACCATTGCTCTTAAAATACAAAAATGATGTCAAAATATTAAAAGTCATTGTCAAAAATGAAGTCAAAAAATATACATAATCGTAGTTAAGAGAGAGTGGCGTAACTACCACTACGAAAATTAAACATAGATTCACAAGTATATAAGACATGCAAACTTCATTCAATCATGAGGTACCTTTTGATAGATGAAGGTTGGCATTGTCGACAACTCCGCCACCCACTTTGGTGACTTGCAGACGTGATACGAACGCGCTAATCTTGACAGTAACGCCCACTTCGATTTGGTAACGCCTACTTCGATGGATGGTCCACATTGAACAGTTGACTGCGACATTATCCACCTCCTCACGTTGTTGCTACTCAGTCTCGTCTCGATAATACACAACGTCAGCCTGCATACACTCGACTGCTAAATGCAACACAGGAACGACTACGACAGTGAAGTTAATACACCTCTCACATTCAGCACTCAAAAAACACGGTGACCTTAAGTCAGCTCTCCCGGTCTGTCACAAGTACAGCAACTAGTGAGATCCGTTCATCGAATTCTATCCCTGATAAAATTCTGGTGGGGGAGTATTGTGGCGTAATTAAACATCAATTCACTAGTATAAAGGACATGTAAACTTCATTCAATCATGAGGTACCTTTTGATAGATGAAGGTGGGCATTGTCGATAACTCCGCCCCCCACAAGAGTAAAAATTAATTTCAAAATCAACTTTCATCCAATTCCCCTAAAGTCTGGAAATAAAATTGTACAAAAGAAATTAAATTCCATTTCCAAAAGACAAGTGATTAAACATTTAAAAAACATAATATTTTTGATGCGAGAAATATTAAGTCTTTTTCCTCAGAACTGTGCGAGACTGTTCAGAACTGTCTTAGAACTGTGCGAGTTAAATTCACATGAACAGTTCTTGGACGACTTTTTGGAAAATGTCCTTTTATTTTATTCATATAAAGTTATTTGTTATTTTATCAAAGTTTTCACAGGAAACTTTGAACATTTCGAATAAGATTAATTCTACTTGAGGGAGTGTGTTTTTGATAAAAACAGAAGAAGGCGTTCAAATTTATTCGTTGAAAATAGTCAAATATTTTTGAGTCTTTATGACTATGTTTTTGATTTGCTTTTGCTTTTACGGTTGAAAATTACATTTTGCTCGCCAAAAATCAGTTGAACTTTTCGAAAGAAATTATTGATGAAAGAAATGATTTAATTAATTATTTTTGTTTATTGTTCCATTAACTAATTGCATTTCGTAGAATTTAAAATTAGGGATAATAATAATTTTGGACTACTATTGTTATTCAAGTATAAAATGATAAATATAAGCAAAAGAAGAATTATTAATTGTTACGATAGATTCTTAGTAGCGCAATTTAAAACAAAGTTTTTTTTTCTACACGAAAATTTTGTTAAATTAAAGTATATCAACTTTAGATAAGTTATTTTAATAAACTGGTTAAAAATTCATGAAAAAATCATTCTACATATTGTGCTTTTTTGTAAAGAAATTTCTTGTAGAATACTATATAAAAGAAGGTTTAAAATTGCTCGCCTAGAAAAATTTTGAAAGTCAAAAACAACGAGAAATACAATTTAAAAATATTTCCAACTGGAGACTTGCTTATGGATTTCTACAGTTTTGTTTGCAAAATATAGAGAAATAAGATTTAAAATGTTTCAAATAAAAGACCTGCTTAACTTCATAATTGTGCTGGAATTTCAGTTGCAAGATATGCGTTTAAATTACAAAGTTGCAATGCAATTTAAAAATAATTCAAATTATATGCTGGTTTAAGGGTTTCTACACCTTCTTTTGCAAAATACAGAGAAACTCGATGTTAGGATTTTTAAAATAAAAACGTGTTTATGGATTTTTACTTTTTATTTTGCAATGCATCGAAAAATAAGATTTTAAGATGTTTCAGATTAAAGACTTATTAATAACTTTTTAAAATTTCATTTACCAAGTACCGATAAAAACGACTTTAAATGATTTCAAATTAAAGACTGCTTTATAGGTTTCTACTTTTTCTTTTGTAATGTATCGAAAAATAAGATTTTAAGATATATAAAATGAAGACTCTGAGTATTTCCACACTTTCTTTAACCAAATATCGAAAAAAAAAAAGATTTTAGATATTTCAAATTAAAGATTTATTTATGGGTTTCTAAATTCTCTATTGCAAACTAAAGAAAAATAAGTTTAAAGATATTCAGAGTGAAAAACTTGTTTATGCGTTGCTACAATTTCATTTGTAAGATATCCAGCAATGCGATTTTAAAATAAAGACTTCGTTACAGGTTTTTACACTTTTAGTAAAGTATCGAGAAATACAACTTTAAGCTACTTCATATTTAGGACTTTCTCGTTGACTTTAATGCAAAATAGTGAGAATTGTGATTTCAAATGAAAGACTTCAATAGTTTCTTTCACTTTCTGTTACAAAATATCAACATATATACATGATTTTAAGATATATTTTAAATTAGCGAAACATCGAACTACACCATGTGCGATTCAAAATATAATCACATGAGAATTTTCGCAGTTTTAAAAAATTTTGTTTATAGAAACAAATTTTTTATAATTTAGTTATTACAAACGAATTTTCTCAGCGTAAAAGAACATACCTTAGTATAATGCAAAACAAAATTTAAAAAAGGAACGAATCGAATTTTTAATCGCCAAAATTTTTTGTTAAATAATTTGTTTTTTGTTTTTTTTCAATTTTTAGACAAAAAAAATAGCTTCACCCCATACTGATACAAAGAAACAAATTTTTCAAAACTACGTTTAAAACCAGATAGTAACAGTTTTAAGATAAATCTTTTTAGTAAATTATTAAGGTTTACTGTATATGCTCTGATATAGCACTTTACAATTGAACTAAAAACAAAAATTCAACTTCTTTTTTTCTATTGTATTGTATTCTTCAACTTCTTCTTTTATTCTATTTTTTTGGGGGGGGGGCGGACTTCATCTAAATTTAACTTTTCACGAAAATTCTCAAAAGATGAGTATCATAAACATCAAGTTGTATACCGATCTTCTAAGACCAACAAATTTTGTCAAATAATGCTAGCCTTAATTCAAAATAAAATAAGTAAAACGAACAAAAGATTGTTTACTAAAGCGAAAGAAAACAGATTCTGTTTCTTTTTAAAAATTCCCAAAGGCACGGAAGATAGGATCATAAACCTCTCTAAACAAAAGCTAACCTTGAGTTGCTTTATTAAGTTAGAAGAATTACAGTGTCTTAATTTAGAAAAATAAACGTAGAAAAAGAAATATAAACCAAAATATATCATATTTCACTTATAAATATTGAAAATCTAGTAAAAATAAAAATAAAAAAGCTGAAAGAAAATCTATACTGCTATAAAATTTCACATGGGTATTGTTATAGTGTTAACTAAAGAAAGAAATATTTAGTGTAAAGAGAAAATAAATAAAATTTATTTGTACCAGCCATATTTGGTTTTAAATGCACTAAACAGTAATGCCATAAAAGCAAATATATCATTTAAATAATATGGATAAGTATCATTTAAAAGAATAATTTAGAGAGAAAAAGCAAAAGTATTATTTAAATAGCAAAGAAGCAGAATATATATTAAATAGCATGGAATCAAAGTATCATTTAAATAGTTTGGAGGTAGAAATTTATGTAAACAGCATGGAAGCAAAAATATCATTCAAATAGCAGGAAAGAGAAAAAAATTCTTATAGCATGGAAGCAAAATATGTTTTAAATAGCATTGAAGTGAAAGTATTAATTTAAGCTTGAAAGTAGAAATTCATTTAAATAGCATAAGTAAAACATCGAGATTCATATTCACGCGGTTTTATAATCAAATATTTAGATTCGTATTCACACGAATTTAAAATCAAACATCGAGATTCGTATTCACGCGATTTTAAATTTAAATGTCGATATTCAGGTGATTTAAAAATCGAATATTGAGATTCCTATTCACACAATTTAAATAAACAAATAAAATCTTGCGTCAATATTTTTATTAAAACGCTGTCGGCGGATAAACGTTTCCTACTTACACTTGTTTCTTGCTTAAACGCCAGCTATTTTTTCCATTATTTAAAAAACATTTTTGCACATAACATTTTTTGATTTCTATTTTCAGTTTTTTTTTTTTTTTTTAGTCTTTTACTAAACTTGTCCCTGTGGTATGAATTAATATAAAGTTCTATAAAAATTAAACATTTAAAAAAAATCTGTGATATTGAAATGAATTTCAGTGGCGGCGAAAGGATTGAAACAAGTAGTTACAAAAGTTATTCAATTCCCGCAGAAAGTTTTTTAATTGAAATTTTGTATTTGCAGAAAGTTTTTCATTTAATTTAACTCTGCACATAAGCATAATTATTATTTATATTGCATCGATGCAAAAATATTATTTAAATAGCGTGAAAGCCAAAGTATCATTTAAACACCACGAAAAAGGTATCATTAAAATTTCACGGGGGAAAAAACCTTGCATTTTATTAACGCAAAAATATCTTTTAACTAGCTCTGAAGCAAAGTTATAGTTAAAGAGCACGGAAACTAAAGTATCATTTAAATAAGCATGATAGCAAAAATATCCTTTATATATCATAAAAGCAAAAGATACTTAAAAATAACAAACAGAAGCATCTGAATTATACATGAAACCTAAAGAATCATTTGAATACGTAGCATGGCATTAATGGAGGTATTTTAGCAAAAGTAGAACTTGCATAGCAAATGAGAGAGAGCATTATTTGAGTACAAAACTATTATTTATTGATAATAATAAAATAAAGAGTTTGTTTAGGTGTGTATATCTCTCTGTTATAACTCAAGAACCGTTTCCTAACCCGGTCCTAAAATTAATTCGAAACTTCCAATTAGTCCGTTTTGCAGAGCTGTATAAAAAAGTGGAATTTTTTCATTGGCTTAGAACTCGCCATTGATAGCTGCAGACGATTTTCATTCTCTCATATAATTTAAAGATAACACCAGTGATGCTTTCTAGCTTATAGCTCTCATTAAATTTCTTGCGCGTTTTATAATATTTACTTACTTACTTATCCCCTTCGTGTCGAACTGGCACATAAAGCCTCGAATCCTTTTCTCCACACACTTCTGTCTTTGGATAGGCAATGCGCTTCTTCCTATCCAGTTAATTCTGCTCTACTGAGATCGTCCTTAATGCATCTTTGCCATGTTAGTCTCGGTCTCCCTCTTTTTCTATTTCCGTCAGGCGCACATGAGCTTGCAACATTTGCAGGATAGTTTCTATCTGTTCTTAGTATATGGCAGAGGCATCTCCATCTTCGTTTTAAAATTTCTTCATTTACAGATGGGGTATTAGCTTTTGTTAAAAGGTTTTTATTTGTAATACTATTGGGCTAGAAGATTTTAGATAAAATTATTTATACGAAGATTTTATTAGAAGATTTATAATATTTAATTATATTTTATTCTTTAAATCAGCTAAATTCAATGATCAGCATGAACATGACAGCACTGTCACATTACGTCTCCAAATTAGTACTCCAAGTTATTTTAAACCGTATATCTATCTTGTTTATAGTTATACTTTTAAAACGTGAATATTTAAAACTAAATAATTTTAAATCAACAGAAATTGAAAGAAAAGTACATTAAGTTATGCATTGAAAAGCAAAATTAATGGAGAAATAGTACTAATTAGTATAAGAGGAAAGTAAAAAATCGCCACACTATTATTGACGCCTATTATGCTTAATTATGTTTGGTAATAAATATTAAGTGAAATAAAAAAGAAAAATGAATAAAAGATTGCTGTTTATTCTTTTAGGGGACCCCTGAAAAATCTCCATAAAGGAGATTTAACTTATTTTGGTAATATGTACAATATGTATAAATTGAAATAAAAAGTAAGCTGTGTACTAAAAGAAAAATTAATGGAAAAAAAGTACTGATTCGTATTAGAGAAACATAAAAAATGAAACTATTATTGACACTAATGATACTTAAACATTTTTGGTAATAAGTAATTATTGAATTACAAAAAGAAATGCTGTGCACTATAAAGCAAATTTAATAGAGAAATGGTGCTAAATCATTTAGGAAAAACGTAAGAAATTGCCAGATTTTTATTGACGCTCAGACGTTTTATTAATTTTGGCAACAATTACTAATTAAATCTAAACATAAGCTATGTTAAAAGCAATGTTAATGGAAAAATAAAACCCGTTTAATAGAAGCGTACAAAACCACCAAACTATTATTGACGCTAATGATGCTTAATTTTTTTTTTTTTTTTTTTTTGGTAATAAGTACTAACTGGAATAAAAAATAAGCTATATACACTAAGTACTACAAAGCAAAATTAATCGAGAAATAGCGCTAATTAGTGCGGAAGAAATGTAAGAAATTGACACATTATTATGGACAATAATGATGCGTAATTAATTTTGGTAATTACTACTGATATTGTGGTAATTGGTGCAATTTTTAATAAATGTCAATTGCACGAATATAGGTAAAAGGCATTATAATTAGTATATTTGATAGCTATTAGGACTGCATCAATAGCTTTAATATAAATGTAGTCAAAATAAATTTTTATGGTCCTTCTAAGTAGCGGTGGACCTCGAGCATCATGTCAAATAATACTGAATGCAATACTGATCTTTTTTCTGATGGGATGAACTACGAAAGACGTGTTTTGCTTAATATAATAACTTGAAACTACTATAAAGGACAAAATATTATAAATGAAAAAAAAAGATATTTTTGTTTTATTCATTTTTTTTTTCTTTTTTTTTTTTTTTTTTTGTATATATGTATTTCAATTTTGTGCATGATTCCATAGTGCTAATATATTGATTGCTTACTTTTTTTTAACGAGGAATGGATATTCAGCTAGTTTAGCAAAAGATATTTTAGTAAAGAAGCATCTAAATTGCATGAAAATAAAGGAATGATTTAATAAATATCGTAGCAAAAAGCGAATTTTTTGAATGCAAACATATATATTAAATAGGTTTTTAATGGCAAAACCTACCAGAGTATGGTAAAATTTAAAGTGTTTCTGGTTCAATGGAAACACAAAAAAGCACGGAATATTTTTCGAAAAACTTTGGTAATGGTTTGGATAAAATTTATTAATTTTATCATTAAACCTTCGAGCATGGCATAAAAAACATTTATTCGGTTTATTTTTCAGTTTACTTTGTGTACAAATAAGAACAGCAGTTTTGAAAACCAGAATTTCCAGTAAACCATATGAACGGAAAAATTACTAATTAAATAACTTAAAGTTTGGTTTTATCACAAGAATAATGTTTTTTTCTTTTTTTTACGAAACCATACAGTACGGTAATTATACCAGAATTTCCATTTTGTCTACGCATTATCCTTCAGAGAAACTCGTTCTTCAGATCACGTTATCGTTAACAACAGAAAATTTTAAAACAAAACCTCCTTCCTCAGTTGATGAAATCGTTCAGTTCTGTTTATCAAACAAAATTTTGAAATCCTCCCGATGAAAAGTGCAAAAGCTATAAATCACTGGCCAATATTTTTCTGGGAAAATATAAAGTCAAAAAGATGAAAAATCTGAAAACGGTTACCTAAAAGATGTCACCGTAGGCCACAAAACTTATTTATGATATACTTCATGAATACCGCGAGTGAAACAAAACGAAAAAATGGATTTCCACTTTTAAAAAATTTATTCTTAAGATAAAAGTGGATGGATTTGCAAGAAAGGGAAATAGTGGAGAAAGTTGGGCTAAACTTTTTGTAATAGCAAAAAGCGAGATTAAATCAAGTTCTTTTTCTCAAGATCTCTTCAAAAAAAGTTTCTTAATATGGAATAAGAAATGAAGTCATTTGAATGAAAAATTCTAGTTTTATATGAATCGAATAGGGAAAAATTTTAAAAATAATATTTAAATACAAGAAACCTAGATAATTCTAAAGAATTACATTCAAGAGACGATTCGAATTAGCATATGATATATTTCTTTACAAAAATATCTTACAGAATTATCTAAAATCAAAAAAAATGCTGAGTTGAAACAGTTTAACTGAAGTTTAAACGAAAATAAAATTTATTATATCTTTAAATTTCTGTATATATTCTTTAATAATTTTTATACAATATTTGGAAATCAAATAATTGATATTGAATAAATTAAGATAAAGAATAAAACTAAAAACACGAATAACTACTACTTTATAAGCCTCAAACATGGTATTAATAACATATACAACAGCAGAGCGCGATTTCGTCGACAAATAAGTAGCAAATTGCTGGTTTAAAAAAAAATGCTAGTTAAGAAAAACGCAACAGCAAAAATTCATAGTGAGTTCTGGATTTTCAATCACCTTTATTCACGTAATTTTTTTAAATTCAGATATTTTTAATGCGATGTTTTTATGACACGTAAAATTCAAATTTGGGTTAACAACTATTTGACGCTGATCCCAGCTTAAATCCACCACTTTTTCCGACCTTTCTTTTTTTTTTTTTGGAAATTGTTCATCAATATTTTTGACCATTTGAATATGGATTTTTAAATACCCTTTTTCTAATGCGATATTTCGGTACCCGGATTTCGGATTTCAGTAATCACTTTTGAACGGACTCAATTTACGATTAAGAAAACATCTATGATTAAGAAATAATCATTTTATAATCGTTTTTTTTTCGGCAGTTGTCTTACTTCCGATAATTTCCACATCAAATGTCGAAATTTTAAATACAGTATTATTACTACCGACGGAATCATGCATGAACTTTCATACAAGTATAAATATCTACCCTTCGTTTTATTGCAATAAGTCACACAGCAATGATAACGTTGATTTCTCTGCTTCACAAAATGTAATAGGATACCACTCAAAAAATGTTTCTATAAACCTTGACTTTGCTAAGTAGTATTTTTAGCATTCTTTGCTACTTATTTCGAAAAATGAAATCATGTCCTGTAGTTTATATTGCTATTGTACTATGTTGCTTTTATATTCTTAATTATGTCATCGTGTAGTAATTTTGCAAAGAAATTTTATGAAGAACGAGGCGAGGAAAAAAGATTTAAAAATTTAGTAGGTGACTTTAGATTAATAGTCAACATGAAAGTTTTACGTAACAGATTGGCTAATAAAGTTGAGAGTATATATACTTGATCGAAAAGTGGTTGGTTCGAGATCTGATTTGCATGATCTATAAGGCTTTTATTTATTTATTTTTTCGTTTTATTTTATTAATTCGTTTATCTAAAGATAATTCCTAGCAAAATATAATTGTTAGTAAATATTTATTATTTTTTATTATTCTTTTTAATAATAGTCGAACAAATTTTGAATTGTTATTTGCACGATTTTTTACTTCATTTTAAGTAATGAATGGCAAAATAAAAAATTTGAGGCAAAATCGGTCAAATAGTTTCTGAGAAATCAAATTTAAAAAATACGACTTTATCAAAATAAGATTTTAGAATTAGCATTTTTGAGGTTACCCCCTTGAACCGTTGAAATTAAGTCCTAGAACGTAAATATCCGATCATTAGATCAAAAATTATTCAGGATAATCCGTCTTTTATGTTACGCACTGTACATTAACACACATAAAAATAATAGCAAAAAATTAACATCCCATATTTTATAAATTTTACATAATTAAATTACAGGTGGCTTACGTCTATTAAAGAATCATGTGATAAGAGTTTTTAGAACAAAGCAAAAATTTTGGCTTAAATTTTCTATATAATTTAGAATAATTGCAAATACATTAACGACTTCGAACATCGAAAAAACAACTTTTTACAACATAATAATAGTTACAAATCAAATATTTTCACAACGTTTTGAGACAAACTTCACTTTTTCAATTCATGTAAGATCATTACTTTCTATTATAGTATTCTAAATATTTATTTAAACTCTCCATATTACTTATATAAATGATTTGTAAAATATTTTGAATAAATTATGAACGAAAAAAATGCTCCTTATTTCCAGTGTTTTGAAAACAAGTGTAATATACAAGGTTAAAAAAAGAATTATTTTGAACTGGAATTGTGTATCTTAATTTTCACGACGGTTAAAACTTTACGATCCGTAAATATATTTTGATAAAACTTATTCTACATAAAAAAAAAAACTCAATTCACCGACTATATTATTATTACAAGAGAATACAAGGGCAATATATTAATCTCAATATCATACAAAAAGTTTAAAAAAAGAATTATTTTGATCTAAAAACATGTATCTTAATTTCCACAGCAGTATAAACTCACAAAAACACTAAACTTTACGATCCGTAGATATATTTTGATTGCTCACTAAAACTCATGCTACAAAAAAAAGCATCCAACTATATCATTTTTTCCACAAGAGCAATGCCAAATAAATTTAAAATCGCCAGGAAATACCCTAGGGTCAACCATAATGGCGCAAATCGTTGATATCATCCTTTATTCTGCAGTAGAAAAAATTAGGTTGAGTAACAGCAAAAAGTGCAACCTTTAAAAAAGTAAAATCTGGAATTTTTCTCTAAGAGTTTTAAAGGACGATATTCGCGTGAAGACATCCCCACTTTGCTACTAAGTCTTATTCTTATCGGCAGGGGCGCAGCAACTTTTATGGGGCGGCGCCCTTATCTCCTTCCGGATGGTAGCAAAACGACATACTCCCTTCTGCTTTAATGGCCAAAGAAGGTAGCAATAAAACGTGTTAACTGCCACGTAGGGGCACAATAAGTGTGTTAAGAATAAAGGTAATTTTTATTTTTTTTTTTGCAAACGTTGAGAGGCAACGCATCTAGATGTTGAGCAATTGGGTTTTATTAAAATGACTTTTTTTAGAGTGTCTTATTAACCTATGGATCTTTTACCCGTGATTCTCAAAATGGCAAATAAAACGTATTAGTTTTATTTTTTTTAAGGTTTAATCATTATTTGCAGTTTAGATCCCTAAAAAGGAATCAAAATGTAAAAAGAAAGGCAAATATTTAATGAGCGAGTCGTTTACAACTTTTGAGCCAAGAGCCATTATTTCCGTAAAAAAAAAAAGTTCTAAATGAGCACATGAAGGACTGTTTCCAGTAATTATCATTGCTGAGATGTTTTTTTTTTTAAATTTATATTAGAAAGAAATGTTACAGTCATGTGCCTAACAGCAGTATGCTTGCATTTTGAATTCAACTGATTTCCTATCAGATAACTCTGACGATTGCTTCCTTTTAAGCGAATATATTTTTATCGTTACAATTTCTAAGTTAGATCAGTCACAGTATTAGAGCACATATGACCCGACGCCTATCAAATTGGATCGGAACAATTATATTTTTTTCGGATGGTTCACTTTTTCATTTGTCGTACATCATTTGCTTGTACCGAGATAAACGAAAATACTGCTGAGTTGTGAATTGCGATTTTTTTTAAACCAAATTATTATTAAAATCTTTTATGCAAACTCTGATGAAGTGGAAAAAAATAAAATGATTTTAAATAATGAATGATTTTCTTCATGATTTTTCAAAGCAAACTATTTAATCTATTTTAACCATTTAACTAGTAGTAGTGCCATCTATGTCTATAAAAGAAGAAGAATTGTTACTAAAGAAATTATACTAGTGGAAGTCGTTTATAAATGGAAAAATATTTAAATACTATTTTATCTTTCACAACAGTTCAAACACAATTAAATTTCACGATAGTAAAATAAGTATATTATTTCTAATTATATTATTTAATTTTTAAAAACTGGATTAAAAGTTAAAAAATAGGTGATGATTTTAATTTCTTAGTAAATGGTGAGTGGGAAGCAATGTATTTTACTAGATGTCATATGGCGTTTGTCGTTATCGTGTCGTGCAATGGAAAAGTGAACTTAGAAGAAATGTATTGCTTTTAAAGTAGTCAATTTAAAAAATGATATGGAACTCACATTAGTTCTTATCGATCAAACAAAGGTTAAGGAAAAAAATCTCAACCACTAAGGGTTCAAGTCAATATGGTAACCACAAATGTAGCTAAAATCAAGGGCGAAACATTTGTCGTTTTGAAATAAGTTGGGTTCTTACAAAATAGTAACGAAAAATAGTAATTGAGTTCCGTGCATTAAAAAAAATAATAATAAAATAAAATAAAATAAATAAATAAAACTTGCTGTATTATATTTATTGTTCTACGTGTGGAATGGAATTTAAATACGTGGTATTCAAATAAAATAACTTAAAGTGTCAGATACAATAATTTTTAAATTTAAATAACTAAATTTCAAATTAACAAGTTGCGATGTGCTTTGTATTCGTGTGCTGACAGTATAATTGTTTATCAATAAGATTATGCTTTTTCTCTTTTAGAATTGACTTTATTTAAAATTGTATAATTTTTAGATAATTAATTTTTAATATAGTATTTTGATAATTCTTACTTTTTTTATTTTATTTATTTGATCTAGGCATTTCAATATCCATTTTGGAATCAAATTGCTAATATAATTTTAGTTTTTTTTTCATTTAATTTTAATAATTACTTATCTTCAATCAATGTGGGGTAATACAGCTAATTAATGTTACGGTTTATAGTAATTATTAAAAATAATAATTTTTGATAAGTTCCATAATATGAATTATTTAATTGCAAAGTTTTTTTTTCATATTAAGTTTTTGGGCCACTAAATGAATATCTAGGTGATCCAATATATTTTCATTGCTGGTGTGAATCATGCATTCAAGCAATCATTAAAAATACAAGTCAAGCAGGTTAGTTAGTTTTAAGTTAAAATAAGGGAGTCAAACAAAAACAAAAATAATATCAATAAAATGAAAGCAATTTTATATGAAAGGTGATTGCCCTGTGAAACTTAACCGACGAAGAATCTGCGTGCACTCTTAAAAAGCTTGTTGACCATAATATATTTCATGTTCAAGCTTGCAGCCAAGTTCAACCACATTACCATGCAAATTATTCCTTCTTAGACTGAATAGCACGAGAGGATTTCTTATACTAAATGAAGGACAGAGATGCAAGAATTGTTCAGAGCTAAAAACGTCGAAGATTTATCCACAAAGAGCAGGATAAAAAAATAAAAAAAAGAAGCAATGGTGAGTGGGACCATACTGAAGACTTTGCCTGCCACTGACAATGGAAAGAGAAAATTGTGATGATGAAACTGGATTACACGATTGAACATGAACGAATGGAAAAACCATACATTTTAACACTTTATTTTATGAAGGTCACGGATATTATAGTTCAACATAACATTGGTTCAACCAATATGATGTTGAACCATAATACATTGATTATGTTGAGCCATAATATTGGAACCGATATTATGGTAGCCATCTAAATTGGATCGGCTGTTAAACGACGGTTATAAAATATAAAAAACATATGATCCATATAAAATGTTTAAAAAAAATAGGGTTGCATGCCCGGTAGTTGATTTCCAGCACGTGAACTGTCTGGCTTATTGGGAAAAATCTTAAAACAATTGCCCAAGCATTATATAAAAAAATTCTCCTTTTTTTCTTTAAATGGCGTAAGTAGCGTCCCATTTTGTGTATTAGCTGTATTACCCCACCTTACCTGCGAAAGCAAGTGATTGTTCATAATAGCCAATCGTTCTTATCCGCCTTATGGTACTTGCAAAAAATTTTCAACCGTTTCGGTATCACATAAGTCCGGCGTTCACGGGTACTTGAACTATGAATTAAATTTTTAACAATCATAAAACAAGTTGAAAGACTGCATAAATACTTTTTATTTCTTTTTTTAGAATTTTTCAAACATTAATAAAAGAAATACAGCTGGACCAAAATATTTTTTTTTTTTAAATAAACGTAATCGAATTGCAGCGTTCACCTAGAATTTTATAACATATCTTTGATATCGTCGTCTTATTTTTGTAGTAGATATAAAAAAAAGTAGAAGTATCCTGCATTCACGTCGCTAAAATCATTTAATCTTTATAGTCTGCGATTCTCCATATGAAATCAGAAGCAATTACATAACTTGAAAAGCGCAAAATAACCGCATCTTCAAAGTCTATTTCCGGTAAATATCGCAACGGAAATTGTTCTTACAAAATTTGTCTTAAGAAAAAATGCCGTCAACATGCAAACTATGAATATCTTTACTTGCTTTTTTTTAAATTATTGTGATTTTCCTTATGGATAACTGATAACAAGTACTTGTTTTTTAGACAATGGAAAAGATTACAGCAATGACGAAATTTGATGTCAATTATAGATAAAAAAATAAAACTATGCCTGAAAAAGTATGTAAAAACCCTAGTACACGCTTAGTACCATTTTGAAAAATGTTGCCAACGCCGAAATGACGTTTCTACTATAGCCGCATAGAATTGGCCTAGACAAAAGCATAGAAACCTAAAAATGACAAACACCATGAAACATACCATGAAAGAAAATTATATAAATAAAAAAAGCAATATCCAACGAATCTCGCCAAATCTACAACTACAAAACTCAAAATTCGCATTTGTCGTCAAATCCACCGTGTAACATATAATATAGGACTAAGCAAAAAATATTGATAGGTAATAAAATTTATTTAAATAAAACTCTATTAGTCTAAAACACGACCATCAAAAAATAGAAATTACCGTGGTTACTTCTTTTTGCTTCAATTTTCTCTTTCTCATTTTGGAAAATTGGGTGCGTTGGAAGTGGATGGTTTAAGGTCTAACTTATGAAAAAAGAAGCAGCTTTAGAAGTGTGTTCTGAGGAAATTGTAAAAACCAGAGCCGGTAGTCGACGGTGCTTCAGCTGATGTCCGAAATAAAGTACAACCAATAATTAGCCAAGTTAGAAAAAAGTAACAGAATTGCTCGAGGTAATTTTTTCGCGTGCAATAGATTCATCAATTTGTGATATAATTTCGATGTGTAAAACGTAAAGAGAAATTTGGGTAAAGTTGCATGAATTGAACTAATACAATACTCATCATCCAATACTTTTTTCATCGAGCATTCCTGAACAATCTATCAAGACTTCATCAGACATCAATGAAGAGGATCCAAAAACCGCTAATGAAGAGGTGCAATCAACAAGAAAACTGAGAAATCGGCAAAACTTAAAAGCATCTGTTAATCGAATGTAGTTTTGTGGAACATATAGAACCAGAGAGTTATTAAAAAGCAATAAATTCAGACAATACCTTTGAATGGCAGACTGCAATAAATGAGAAAAGGAAATCTTTAGCAGAAAACAAGACATGGTTTTTTACCGATGTCTAAAAAAATTTATATAACTTATAAAGATGCAGATTATTTTTCCCTAACCTTCAAGATCAAGAGATTGTGACATATTTCTTAGCCAATCGAATTGTGCTAACAAAGTTTTAAAGAAATTTGATGTGTGCAAATCCTGTCTCTACGCCGGTTGAGAAGTGTCTGACTGCAGGGGAAGATGAGAATGATAGCTGGATAAATTCAGAGGAAATTCCTTACAGACAGGCTCTTGACAGTCTGAAGTACTTAGCTATGACTACTCGACCAGACGTAACTTTCGTAGAGTCATATTTTTTTCACAATTTCTAGAGAAGGCTGATCAAAAACATCAATAATTAAGTCATGGTATAGTAATGATGAAGTCAATGATTAAGAGAGTCATAAAATATATCAAAGGAACAATTAATTTTGGATTATTGTTCCAAAGAGATTTCAAACCAGGAATCTTGGAATCATATAGTGATTATGCAAATGATCGTAGCACTCGCAATTAAGTATCTGGCAGTGGTGCAGTCATCAGCTGGACTAGTCGCCGACAACAGTGTGTTTCTTTAAGCACTACCGAAGCTGAGTATGTTGCCGCTAGTTAGGCTACCAAGGATATAATATGGTTGAAATGGCTATTTGGAGAAATAGCACTACTGAAAGAAATCCCTTCTTTAAAGATAGACAACGCAAGTGCTGTTCGCTTGACTTAAAACTCAGAATATCATAAAAGAACCAAACACATAGACCTGAGATATCACTTTGTACGTGATAAATTTCTAAATGGTGAACTCTTTATTGACATATTTCTGGCAATGAACAACTTGCTGATATTCTTACAAGATCATTGCCAAGGAACTGTTCTGAAAGAATTACTTGATGTTATAAGCATTATTCAATAAAATGAGCTCAGACAATGGAGAGTGTTAATATTATGAACTTTTTATCGATAGTTTTGTGTTTGTAATCATAATCAATTATAGGACTGCTTTTAATTTTCACCATCGCGTTAGTTCAAGTTTAAGCTCGGTGAAGTTTGATGTTACCGTTGGTTTTTTATTTCTGCGCACATTGCAGAAGTTTATGATGAATTTTTCCTCTCTAATTTTATCTAAATAAATTATTATTAACTTTTCCTTCATAATAAAAATTTAACAGTCTTATTTAAAAATAATTATTGAATAATTTCAAATGCACTATATCGTTTTTACAACATAAAAATCCAATTTGTCATTCCAAGATTCTTTTAATCATAAATATTTATTACAATAAACTTCTATCCTCAAGTGGACTTCCCTAGAAATACATTAAAAGCAACTTACATCAAAATCCCATTTAAGTTAAAATATGCCAAAATATGTTTTATCTAATTCTTTCGTTGTCATGGTAACTAAAGCGCATTTTTATATGTCATCTAATGTAAACAATTCGTTTTTATATATTTATTTAAGTTCAGAAGCGCCATTTTGATCACTAGAATTGAGATGTTCCGTTAGATTAATTTCGATAACGAGCAAGCCTGTTTACAAATGTTCACTTACAAAAGCTGCAAATTGCATAAAGCAATCATGCGCAAAATGCAAACAAAAGCAGAATTTCTACTAGCCTAAAAATATCAGACTAGTAGCAATTTTATCTAAAGGTTAAAATCAGTCGCGGTTGAATCTTTAGAATAAAATTTTAACCATTGTCAAAAGTTTGTTTCTGTCCTGCCATGTCATTAGCAATCAATTTATAGGGTTCCGTAGAGTATATCCTAAATATATACTCTCGGGAAACAATGGCTCAGAAGCAGAGGATGTATCTCAAAGAAATCAAGTAGAGACGTTTATTTCGTTACACAGATACAAAACATGATAAACGAAGGAAAAAACGTCTCGGAAAGAAATTGGCAGTCAGTCAACAAATTGAAGAAAGCTTGCCCGCCTCAGTTATTAACAAAGGATGGGGATTCTATAAATCATAACGTCTTGCATCTACCTCTTTTGTAACGGATGAATACTTTTTTCTGCCTTTTAGATCCCCTTGCGTTTACGTCCGAAGGAATTTGTAGAATAAAAACTATCAGAGCTGACACTTTTCCTTAAAGAAGATATCATTTTTTCCCGATATGCGTTTTAAAAGAAAAATTCCAATAAATCAAAGAGATAGCATTTCTTTTCCGATAAAAGGTTTCTGTTAGAAGACGTAAAAATTTATGAAGATTTACATAATTGCATTTTAGTTAGGAACATGAAACTAAAATCGATATTTTTTGCGTTATAAATTTTACAATTTATACTTGATGACAAGGAGACTTAATCCAGGACGACTCAGGCCCGTACGCCAAATGTATCTGAAGACTATCGTTATGAAGCAACCCCAAGCAGCACCAGAAGATCAAACAGTTCGAGAACTCTCAGACACAAGGCCCCGAGTCACGCACGATTTAGAGTACCACAACACAACGCCAATGAGCAAAGGAGGAAGGATCAGAACCCACATGGCAGCGATGCCAATCCTGCTGCAAACGACAAAGCCGACAGAAGAGAGGCACCCCCACACCGCGACCCACTGAGCAGAAGTCTATCGAACTATATTTGATGAGAAATAAACTTTAATTTGAAGTCTTTATACTAAAATTTTTATCTGAACACTTTTTTAAATAATGAATGAAAAACCTTTGCTTTCAAAAAAAGTGATTCGATAAATCAAATAGATAGTATTGGATAGTTTGTCTTTCTTAGAACATTAGGTGGCCGGTAGGGAAGCACATTATAATACCGTCAAAAATATCTGGACACCCAGTGGTGCATTCTGAAGCAGATAATAATAAGGTGTCCAATTTTCGATCGATGAAGGCTCTTCTGGGTATACTTTCCACCAGCTTTTGATGGGTGGCCAACCATAGGAATAAACTTCCATCACATCTGGCCGTGAGGATTCATAATCTGCATTCGTACCAAACGTGTCCTATTAGATTTAGATCGGTCTTCTCAGAACCTCGATCCAGTTTTTGAATGTCCTCAAATCAAGTGTTGAGCAATTATCCTAGAAAAGGGCCCAAACCATTGTAATGTCCACATTGTTCATTTATCCTACCATAAGAACCAGACCAAACCATGAAAACCATCTCCACGCCATGAACAGAATTCATTTCTTTAGGAGAGTGGCCAGTGCACATAATTGCACTTTTGTTTGGTGCACGGAAGTAAAACTGTAATGTTTTGCACTATAAATATTATATTTTACAATTGGTGGTGTATAAATTTGAATTCGAATACTTTACACTATGAATTTGACGTGAATGATTCCTCTTTGTACTAATACCATATTTGTACTTTACTGATTATTAATAAAAACAATTTTTTTTGTATTCCATGAATGCAAAGTTATTATAAACAACAATTCAATGAATTCGTACGTTTTGTATCTTTCTCCGCTCATAAGTGTATATATAGGAATAAAAAAACTTATAGAGCTTCTTTAGAGTTTATTTAATTTAGTTAAACAATCTCCTTTCATTTATGTCATTTCATTTATATCTATGCCATTTAGTGAGACGCTTGAAAAATTCCTTTCCATAAAACCAAAATTAATCCTTGAATATCTATATTATATAAAAAACGCGAATACGTATGTATCAATAAAACCGATGATATTTCTTTTCTCGCGTTGGCAACAGTTTTCATTTCTAACGAAGTACTTAGTACAACTAAATAAGATTCTTTTCACAACACTTGAATATTTACTTTATTTTCTTCATTTATAGAGAGAACAGTCGGCAGAGAATTCTGTTAGGTTAAAAAACATTTTGCTAAAAAAAGAACGAATTCTAAAAGAAATGAAAATAAACAACTTAAAAAATAAAAATGTTGTTGCCAGCCATAGAATTTTTTGAAAGATAACTTAGCAACATAAATCGAAATGACATAGAAGCGCAACTTGATCAAAATTAAGATACCTGAGCGCTTGACGTAACAAATCCTTCAATTCTATAAGTATTGTATCACCAAATGCCCAAATTAACAATTGTGTTTTTAGAGAAACTCTCTCTCTCTCGCTGTGTGTGTGTATATATTGTATATATATATATATATATATATATATATATATATATATATATATATTTGCATTTTACAACTTCATATTAAACTTCTGTTGTGTGTCTGAATACTGACATTTAGAACAAAATTAAGGTTTAGAATTGCCTCGGAGAAATTTGAATTGATAACAATGACTTAAACAAAAAGTTTTATTTTAACTGACAAATGCTATATTATAATTTTAACTTTTTCTATGACTATACTCATTTTCTTACTCTTTACTTTGTTTTTTATACATTTTATATTTTTGTGATAAAATAAAAAAACTTATAGTTGTTCTGCTTCTGAACACTGATGAAAACACAAAATGATGAGCTTCATCAACAATCAAAAATATATACATTTATTTTACAAATTCCATATCCCGCCCTTTAGAGAATTAAAAATACAAAATTTTCTTCATCGAAGCCGATGCTTTACATCCGGCGTTCCGGTGGGAAAGACTTTAAAACAAAACTTAAACAGTCACTTTTCTCAACAACTGAAATTTAGAATAGTGTGATTAAGAAAAATATGTGAACTGTTTGCAATTTCAAATTAATATTGAAATGTACAGGTTTAGAATTTTCTACAGTGAAAAGTTTTCGGAACTTCAGTATTGAAAAAAATATACAAAAGCTAGACGTTAAGAACGTATCCAATGAGCGAGCAAAGCGAGCATTGGATTGCGATGCAATCCGAAATGAACTGCGAAAGCAGTTCCGGGGGTTGGCCAGCGCCAGCGAGCAGAGGACGAAGCCTCCTTGTTAATTATTTTTTTTTTTTAAATATCTTTTGATAAATTTACATAATTGTTAACTTGTTGCTCTTTCTCCTAGGTTTTTACTTTCAGTGTAATATTTTTAATCCAAACTTTGGTGCTTTTTTATTACGTTTACCGTTTTAATGGTGGTCATTTAAAAAAATATATATATTTTGCTAAATAAATGGATTTCTTCTTTTAAAAGCTTCAGAGTAAAATTATCTCTTAAAATAATTCGCTAATTATCACAAAAAAAGAAAGAAAGAGTGACGCAAATAGCAACAAGACAAATCAATGTCACCAATAAAAATAATGGGACTCTCTTCAATAAATAGAAAAATAGAGAGAAAGTAAAGCAATAAAAAAAAAATTCTAATTACAGTAACTGACTCTTAAAAGGCCCATCGCATGCACCCCATAAATAAGATCCGAAACATGCTCTATTATGGGAAACCTATTTCCCTTTCTAACCACCATACATATCCAAACCAATAGAATGAATTAAAATTACTGCGATAATAGAGTCCAGCGCCCCATGGAGGAACCGCCCTTGCACAAGTCTCCTCCTCACGAAAATCGAGGAAATTAAAGCCGGGGCGCTAGTTTAATCGGAGACTGAAAATAGCTCCGAGATTTCGTCTAAGCGTAATATTATACAAGATATTTATCAAAAGGTTAGGACGAAACATAGCCCCACGCCCTCTTCCTAGTCTAAGGGGTCACTTTAATGACGACCTTTTGTATATGCATGGAGATTATTTATACGCCCCATTTTGAACTTGTAGATATAGAACTTAGTTTGAGTCTCATAAATTACACTTTAATTTTAAAGTCTCGCCGAAATATGATATTTTTGTCAGTTGGGTAATTAAGTGGAGATTTATATCGTGTTAAAATTGAAGAGTGAGTTTGTTCTTAAAAAAGGAGACTCACTCATCTCATCAAATTACATTTTTAGGTGAATAATATGCTGTTTGTATAACTGTTCCGATTTTGTAATATAAATGTTAAGTTTTCTCAATCTTTAGCCAGTGTGCTAATCATGAAAATGGCACAAAACGTTAATATGGAAAAAGACTACTGTTTGGAGAAAATGAAACACGTTTATGGTCTACATTTTAAATTAAATACCTGCAAGTGACGTCAGAGTGTGCATCGATCCTGACTGGCTGTTGAAACGAGGCATTTGTTTACGTTAGTAACTGTTCTTTCTATTCTATTTCGAGTAAGTCTACGCGACCCATATGAATTCCCTCACATTCGATATTATTTCACAAAGAAAGATTTAGTTTATTTCTTATTTAACTCAAAGACCGTGTAGAACATAAATTAATTATGCAATGAAGTTTCCAGGTGCACAAAATAAAAACAATTACTGCTACAGTAAAATGCATAAACAAATAATCAATACTAGTGGGCTGCGCCCCCTGATCGCTAACGCACGCCAACCCCCGAAAATTGCGACGCAATCTTATATGGTTTGCTTCGCAAACCAAGCTCGTTTCGCTCGCTACTAACTTAGCTACATTGCAAATGCACAAAATTCTAAGAATTCAAAACAATCATTCAAATCCATATAACAACTTTTTTTTAAAAAAGAAAAATAACATCTTCTTAGTAAATACTAAGTCATTAAAATAAATTTAAATTCAAATAAATGACATGTAATTCGTTAAACCTATTAGAAATGTGCTATAGTATAAAATCTTACGATAAAATTTCTAAAACTGATATCTCTTTAAAAAGGTTAAAATTTTGGCTACAATTAAGTCTATTAAAAATTGAAATAAGTGAATTGCAATGGAAAAACCTGCATAAACAAAACATTATGTTTTTAAAAAGTAATAATCATGAACGATTCACAACTTCGTTAAAAACATAAGTATAAGTCTTAGAACTTTGACATACAAAAGAAAAACTTGCAGAAACTAACATTGGTCGATTTTCTAGCGTTGCCATTCGGGGAGTTGTAATGAGGCTTTTTTTGTCGCCGTGTCAGATAAATATATATAGCGTGAAAAAAAGCGCTTTCGACAAAATACTAAAATAGAGATCTATCGACAAAGACTACTCACTTCTGCCTAGCTTAATAGTATGAGATTGCCGCAGCTGAATTGAACAACCTGATAGGGTGAATTTCGGAAGAGATCACATTTGGTGAGAATGCTCTCTCTCGTTATTTCCGTTTCCGTTTTTAAAAGCGCTATATATTGAGCCACCTCAGCTAGATTTGGCATATGACATTTTTAGCGGCAATCATTGGTCGATTTTCTAGTGTTGCCATTCGGGGAGTTGTAATGAGGTTTTTTTTGTTTTTTGTCGCCGTGTAAGAGAAATATATATATAGATAGGTTAAATAAAAGACGAAGACAAGAAAGGATTAAATTTTAATATATTCGATTTGCGATCCGGCGTTGTATTTAAGTAACTTCTCGTTAATTAACATTCCAACTTATGTAGAGAAATTCAGCTCGTCTTTAGCCAGTGTTGCTAGATTAGGGGTTTTCCCCCTAAATTTAGGGGAATTTTTATCTTCAGTGAGTATTTTAGGGGAATTTGTTTTTAGGGGTTTGTTTTAGGGTTATTTGTGAATTTTACTAGTTTCATTTTGGTTACGTTCTAATATCAAATTTTATAACTGAATGTGTGAGATGGTAATATGAAAATCAATATGTTGAACCAAAGCGAAAAAATTAAGATTTAATTTTATAACTTAACCCTTTGTTGAATGTAAATGTAGTAAGTTATTAGTCAGCTTAATTCTCGACTTAAGTTTACTTAGCTCGACTCTTGTTTTAGCTTTATTAAGTATTCCGTTTTCAAATGCAGCTGTGGAGAGATGTTCCTCCATATTAAATATTATTAAAGACAAATTGGGGAATAAAATGTTTATAACTACAGCTGATGCTATTTTGTGAGTTCCATATGAACTTTCTAAAGATTGTCAAAATTTCGTACCTACTTCTTCTATGTTAAAAATGTTTAACAGGAAAAACATATACAAATCAGAAAGTATTGACGAAAATATGTTGGATATTTTATCAGAAATTTAAGCATAATGTTAGAATTAAAATATTAAAAAGACTATATCGTTGATAATAAAATATTTATGAAAAAAATGTGCAATTCAAAAAGCATTGAAAAATTATCTTAAATATTTTAGTAGAAATGAAAGATAATGTAACGATTGAAATGTGAAAAAGATTAATTTGTTGATAATAAAATATTAAAAAGTATTGAAGCAACGTTTTCTATACATTATTTAACTTTTGTACTATTTTTTAATACTTATACTTTAAGTTAAAAATTTGGGGGTTTTTTAAAAATTTTTAGGGGATTTTACAACGCCATCTGGGGTTGAACGGTTATCGGTACCTGGCAACACTGTCTTTAGCCATCAGTGTCCGAAATATTAACCCTCCATCTTGTCCATCAACAGGCGCTGAGGTCATAGGTGAATGGTATGTGTACCAGTGATCTTCTTCTTGAGTTGCGAGTAACCAATTATTTGAATAGCTACTGCAACATAGTATTATTAAGCTCATAATAATATGCATAATTTGAAAATAATACATTTATTTTAGGCTATTTTTCGAAAGCTCTGTTATAAAAATATGCTTAGTTTTTGTAACTGCTTGAAGTTTGGAAATCCCAGCATAACTATTATTCATGTCTGTTCATGTCTGTTAGATCAAGTTTAGACTGTCTTTAGCCGGCGTCCTCTATTCTAAAGTTTCGCTTATAGCAATACTTCAACTGTTTTTCTTTATTTTTTAATTGAGTAAATAAAAAAATAATGTATGCTTACATTTTATTTAATTAAATAAGGTTGCAGCAAAATAAATATAAGCAAAAATATATTTAAAATATAGTTCAATTATTAAAATAGCTGAATTTCCTTGCCTTGAAGTACCATCATTTTTCAATGTTTTAAAAGTTACTCCACTGCTGCGTTATCTGGGCTTAAAAAATTTGCAGAAATTGATAATTGCATGCAACGTTATGCGTGGGTAAATCATGGCACTTGTTCTCGCCACGATTCAGTATCCAATCAGGTTCTACACTTACGCATGTCGTCGCATCCAATTAAACCTAATTAGAAAACTGATTCCGTATGATGCTGTATCGTTATCACACCAAACACAACCACGTGATTTGGCCCTACCATGTGATTTCAGTAGTATTTTTCTTCTCGAGTTTCTAAAACCTAATTATTCATTGATTTAAATTATTTCTCACCAAAATTCTCGCCAAATTGTTGTCTTTTTTTTTTAAAAAAAAAAAAAAAGATTATAAATTTTAAAATATTGAGTTTTGTGTTCATTTTAAACCCCAGATAATTCTTTTGCGGCATGATGGTATATATAGTTTAAAATTTTAGCTTTTCCTAAATGTGAGGCACTTAAATTCTGGCCTCTTTATTTTTCTTGGCGAAAAAGCTCCGAAAATAACTGCTAACCACAGTTTAAAATTTAAAAATAGCAAACCCTTCAGCAACTTGATTAAATTCAAAACATTTCGAATTTTACAAAGCTCTACCTCAACATCTTCAAAAAATAAATAAAAATAATAAATAAAAGATACAATTTTCAATTTCTTTGTTGACAAAAACTCGTCAAATCTACTCTTAAAAGTTTTTCTTTCCAGTAAAGAAAGGAACCATCATTTTTTTTCTGAGGATAATTCTATGGTGAATTTCAGTCCGGTTTTTTTTAACAACAGATGCCTGAATGGTTATAGAAACTACTTTTTCACAAAAGAAGTTGTAAAGCTGTCACAAACTACTTTCAGTACAAATTCTACTCATTTTTTTTATTATTATTATGATTTGGCACCGTCAATGTAGTGATTGCTGCCAAAAACATTTTCTGTTCTTTAGATATTTTGTGAAGTGCATAGACAAAAAAAAAATAAATAAATAAATAAATGGTTTTCGGAAGAGTTCATGTGTTTTAAATTTACTTTATATATTTATACCGGGAAAATAGCCTTCAACACGATCGATCAAATTAAAATCACCCAATCTCACGCCGCAACTTTCCAATTAGAATTTCGATAAAACAAGTCCAAGATTTTAGGAGAGATTATAATTTTTAAAAAATGCATAAAAAACTAGTGAACGCAAAAGTTAAAGTGATTCATTCAGAACACTTTTAAATGGTTTGCACTTTAATATTAGCATAACTTTTGTTTATTTTTAAAAAAATTAAGGACTAGGGCTATATTTTATTACAAGTTCAACAGTTCGTGATTCTTACTCTTTCAGCGCGTCAAACTTAACTGTGTAGCTGCATTTCTATGAGCTGCGGGGAGGCACGCATGACATTTTTTACTACAAGTTGAGCGGTTAATAATTCTTTAAATAACTATCAAATGTTAATTTTTTTTATTTCTCCATATTTTCAAGTTTCTAATCCTTATAATTATTAGAAGTTTCTAATACTCTAATCCCTAGTAATTTTTTTTTTTTTTTTTTTTTTTTTTGCGCGAAAACAGAAAATTTAATGTAAATTTGGACATTTAAAAAAGCGGCGGCTCTTATGATTTTTTTAATATAAGTCACAACATTATGAAATTTCATCAATTATTTTTATAAAGCGATTGTTTCATAGCTATCATATATAAAATATATATTTAAAATCCTTATAAAAAGTCGAGTAAAAAATATACACATTAGGGTATTTAAATAAGGTAAAAACAAAACTTCAATAGAAATCTACTAAATCACAAATAAAAAAGAAAGAATAAAAAACATCAAAACCAGTTTGATTTCCAGGTGGAACTTGGTGTTTAAAATAATCACTTTTAACCTCCTCTCTGTATCCTTCGGCAAGCAAACAGGTTCTGATAACTTTAATTCCTACTTTTTTTCAGTTATGATTAGTTAGATTTCGATAAATTATTGTTTCTTTCTTGCTTAAATACTAAATTGTGATCCTTTATTTTTGACAAAATTTCTAAAAATACAGATTGAAGACGGTAGGTACGAAACACCCTGTACTCTGAAAAAGTGTAGGTTTAGAAATCTATCCTATAAGTATAAATAAGAACTTAATAGAAAAAAGCAGTGTTTTTACATTACGCGAGTACAGATCCTTTCGAAAACTTTAAATTACTATCTCGCTACAAAAACAAATAAATTTTTAAAAAACATATAAAAACACTTCTTAACTAATTTACTTATAGTTTAAAAAGAATGCAAATAAATAATGCAGTTGCTAACGTCTTTTATTGTGCTCATACTTTTCTGATTAATTAAATATTAAAACCAAGCATTATAGAAAATATTTTATTTAAAAAATAAAAAATCATAAATAACAAAAACATTAGTAATAATATATATATACTAGGGGGCTAGGCTCCCTGTTCGTGGCCGCTCACCAACCCCGATGATTGCTTCGCAATAATTGTCTTTTCTTGGCAGAAAACAGTTTTTCTACATAAGTTAAAATTATTCACTTAACATATATGTACTAAAAGGAATTCCGTTTGCTTCTCTTGTGCCTCTACTTCCCACGTCCAAATATCTATATTATATAAAACGCTAATAGGTACGTATGTATCAATAAAACCGATGATATTTCTTTTCTCGCGTTGGCAAGAGTTTTCATTTTTAATTATAGGCGTTTTGTACAAATCTCTAAACTTTTTATCGTATTTATCCACATAATTAAGAAGTTGTGAACTCATTACATAAACACAATAGCATTTGTCTTCGATTCTCACCGAATTCTAACCGAATATGGGTGTGCCACATCTCCGATTGTCGCCGAGAAAAAAAGGGTTGGTTAGTTTGAAGTTCTGAAATAGTTCCTTTTCATTGGCAGAAATGAGAAGTGTTATGCTATTTGAAGTACTTTGTACAACTAAATAAGATTCTTCTCGCAACACTTAAATATTTACTTTACTTTCTTCATATATAGAGAGAACAGTCGGCAAAGAATTCTGTTAGGTTAAAAACATTTCGCTAAAAAAAAAAAAAAAAAAAAACGAATTCAAAAAGAAATAAAAATAAACAACTTAAAAAATAAAAATGCTGTTGCCAGCCATAGAAATTTTTGAAAGTTAACTTAGCAACATAAATCAAAATGACACGCAAGTGCAGCTAGATCAAAATTATGAAACCTGAGCGCTTGACGTAAAACTATTGCTATTTTATTTTGAGTTGAGCGCTTTACTATTCCACGCTTTGTTATGGCGTTTCCTTTTTAAAATTGTAGGCGTTTTGAACAAATCTCTAAAATTTTTTACGTATTTATCCACATAATTAAGAAGTTGTGAACTCATTACATAAACACAATAGCATTTGTCTTCGATTCTCACCGAATTCTAACCGAAAATGGGTGTGCCACATCTCCGATTGTCGCCGAGAAAAAAACGGTTGGTTGGTTTTGAGTTCTGAAATAGTTCCTTTTCATTGGCAGAAATGAGAAGTGTTATGCTATTGCTATTTTATTTTGAGTTGAGCGCTTTACTATTCCAAGTTTTGTTATATTATTAGTTATGAGTTGAATGCTGTTTTATTATTTCATATTTTAAGTTAATATTTTGTTTTATTTTAAGTTAAATTTTATTAGAGTTAAATTATGAATGTTAATAATCTACGTACGGTATATAACAATCTACGAAGAAGAGCAATGTCAACGGAAAACAATTAGAAATGCTACAGAACGAGCACGACGTTCTAATGAAACAACTGTCGAACAATATCAACAAAATTAAGGTTTAGAATTACGTCGGAGAAATTTGAATTGTTAACAATGACTTAAACAAAAATTTTATTTTAACTGACAAATACTATATTATAATGTTAACTTTTTCTATGACTATACTCATTTTCTTACTATTTTTTTTGTTTTTTTATACATTTTATATTTTTGTGATAAAATAAAAAAATAGTTGTTCTGCTTCTAAACACTGATGATAACGCAAAATGATGGGCTTCATCAACAATCAAATATATATACATTTATTTTACAAATTCCATATTATTAGGGTGGCGCCCTTTAGAGAATTAAAAATACAAAATTATCTTCATCAAAGCCGATGCTTTACATCCGGCGTTCAGTGGCAGACTTCTATTTCATATTGTTTTACAAGACATGGCTTTAGCCTCTGGTGGGAAAGATTTTAAAACAAAACTTGCAACAGTTACTTTTCTCAACAACTGAAATTTAGAATAGTGTGATTAAGAAAAATATGTGAACTGTTTGTAATTTCAAATTAATATTGAAATGTACAGGTTTAGAATTTTCTACATTGAAAAGTTTTCGGAACTTCAGTCTTCAAAAAAGTTTACAAAAGCTAGACGTTAAGAACGTATCCAATGAGCGAGCAAAGCGAGCATCGGATTACGAAGCAATCCGAAATGAACTGCGAATACAGTTCCGGGGGTTGGCGAGCGCCAGCGAGCAGGGGGCGAAGCCTCCAAGTTACTATTTATTAGTATTATAAACATTTGGATCTCTTGGTGAACGGAAGTGATTTTTCGAAGTAATCATTTTTTAAAATAACATTTATATTCTTATAACATTATATTGTTCAAACAAATTTGATGAGTTCACAACCATAATTTAATATTCTCGCTAATGATAGCAGTACTGGAAAATAAGTTTAAATTAGGGATACAAAAATATTTAAAGAAAAACAATACCTTTACGACTATTGTTAATTTTATGCTGATGACAACCAAAACAGTATGGTAATGAATGAGGGAAAACTGGATCCGACCACGTGATTTTCCGGCCACTAAAAATGCGCCGACAACAATGGAAAACGGTATCAGACCATTATGATTTTATATTATAATATATATATATATATATATATATATATATATATATATATATATATATATATATATATATATATATATATATATATATATATATATAAGTTTAAAATGAAGATAAAACAAAGGTAAATTACAGAAAAATGAAAAAAAAGGGGGGAATAATAATAATGACAAACAACTGGGGAAAGAAAAAGAATTAATCTAAAAAAAAAAGGATAAAGTTAGGTTAAAAAAGGATATAATCTTTTCATCAGCCCATACGATTATATCCGAAAAAGAGTGCTTTCTAATATTGTATCAATATAGCCAAAGCAAAATATATCAATACAATAGTGTGAGGAGCACTCAAAAAATTTTTTTTACAAAAATTACGACAAAAATATTAAACACAAAAAGTAAAAATAACACGTAAAAACAGAAAATAAAATATAAAGGAAGAGCAGAATAAAACAAAATCTATAAAGCGAGCAGTGAAAAATAATGAACTTACATGAAAGGGAAATTTTTCAAGAATGATTTAAAATGTTTACGTAACAAGATTGCCAGATTGCAAAATATGAAAACTGGGAAAACAAAAGCGCAAATTGAGTGTAACTTGATACTTATTGTTTTTCCTAATTTTTTTCTGTTTTTTTTTTTTTTTTTGTATTTATTTATTTTGCTCTATATATATATATATATATATATATATATATATATATATATATATATATATATATATATATATATATATATATATATATATATATATATATATATATATATATATATATATAGTAGAACTCCAATTATCCGAATCAATTGGGACCGGACCCCATTCGGATAATTGGATTTTTTTTAAAAAATGCTTATTTTAAATAATTACTGTATGTATGGTGGAAATGAGGGAAAAGAACTGTTTTTAAGGAAAGAGATCTTTTTATGAATAATGTGTTCATACCTTGCAGTAAATGAAAGTTATTACATGCTAAACATCTCAGTTAAAGTAAGCTGTTTAACTGTCTTCATCCGTTTTCGGGCAGCTAAGTCGCGCATCCGTTTGACAGTGAGAAGTTGCATATGGTCACACTCGGGTTGGTGCTCCATCCACTTCAATGCAGTTTCAAGGCCAGCAAATGCTTCACTAGCTGATGGCCCTGTGTCTTCCTCAATTTCAGCATTAGGGTCATCTTCTTCATCGACACTTTCCTCCATCATACTTTCAATAAGTTCATCATCATTTAAAATCCACAGTCTGATGAATCACACGTCATCCACTCTCCTATATCATCAGCACTGACATCTGAACATCCAGGAATTTTCAAAAATATGTTTCTGAATTCCTCAAGAGATACGGCATCCTCATCTTCTGTCTCTTCCCTTTTTTTTTCTTTAACTTCTTTTTCCCTTTTCTCTTTTTCCTTCTCTTCTTTAGTTGATACGCCTTTTAACTTGTTCCATGCACGTCTTAATGAGACATCTTGAACCAAATTCCAAGCTTCCGCAACCATGTACACGCAATCTTTCAAATTTATCTTTTTGTGGTTATCCAACATCCAACATCTTCTTCATCCTTTCCCTCTACTAAAAGCTTCCTTAAAAGTTGTCTTCGGTAAAGACGTTTCATTGTTTCAATAACAGATTGGTCCATTGATTGCAACAAGCTTGTTACATTCGGTGGCAAAAATATTGTTTTAAATTGGCCATTTCCTCTTTCCAATAATTCTTCTGTGGGATGAGTTGGTGCATTATCTACAAACAAAAGCACAGGACTTCCTTCTTTTCCAAGAGATTTTTGGTGTTTTTTCACTTCAGGAATGAAAATTTCATCATACCACTCTGTAAACAGTGCTGCAGTCATCCAAGCTTTGCGTTGATTTTTATAAAATAGGGGAAGTTTTTTGACATTTTTAAATACTCTTGGGCGTTTTGACTTCCCAATTAACAGAAGGGGTATTTTATGGCTCCCAGTAGAGTTCGCGCAGTTAAGCACAGTAACGCGATCTTTACTAGCTTTATGCCCTGGAGCACTGCACTCTCTTTTAGAGGCTAAAGTGGTTTTGGGTAAAGCTTTCCATATTAGACCAGTCTCATCGGCGTTGTATAAGAAGTCGGAATCGTAAGAGGCTGCTATAACTTTATATTTTCCAATAAACTCTTCAGCAGCTTTGGAGTCGGCAGATAACTTTTCACCACTTAAATCTAGTTCACGAGTACCGTGCCTAGACTTAAAATTCCTAAGCCAGCCGTTGCTTGCTTTGAAAGATAAATAACCCAGCTTTTCAGCTAAGATTTTAGCTTTTCCACAAAGAATGGGACCTGAAATTGGGTTCCCTAAAGAACGTTGCTGTAAAAACCACATAAAAACGGCATTTTCCAAATCTTTGTTTGTGGCGGCCTTCATTGATTTTCTCGAAAAACATCCATCCTCATTTTCAAGAACTGACACAAAATTTATTCGAGTAGATTTTCTCTTTTTAATGTCAGAAATCGTAGCTTGTCCAACACCACATATCTCAGCCAACTGTTTGCCCGTAACTCCTTTATCTGACTGTTCTATGATTTTTAGCTTATCCGCTAAGGATAACACAACACGTTTTCGTTTAGAAGCAATATTAAATGCCGGAGTGAACTTACAAATAAAACAGCATATAACGTGCGAGTATACCAACACAGTCGCGATAACAGACCAGACTGACTCAAAACAAACAGTGGTGAATAGGCTGTACCGCCCACCTGGTGAAGGACCACATCCAATAAAAAACCGACTATCCACGTGTTTTGCGTTCAACATCGATTTTTCCTTCAACCCCTCAGGAATTTCGACTTTCCCAACAATCGTCCTCTCACACCTGCAAAGAGTCTCATTTTAATTGCTTCTTTGACTTCTCCCCCCCCCCCCCCCCACACACAATCCACTGGGCGAACTGACAAGCGCCAACTGGCACAAGCAAGCTGACCAGGGGGTCTAGCTTTCACATTTCTTTGTCAACAAACAACATTCCTAAAATAACATTCCACAACTAACATCCTTATTCATATGGTCTCCCATGTGCTCTTTTGTCACTGGATTCCCCCTCCTTTGTTATTCCTTTTATTTATCTTTGTCTTATCCTGTAAACTTTCTCTGCATAAATCTTTCCTTGGCTTTACTAACATTTTATTTTATTCATATAAAAAAGAAAAAAAGAGAGAAACTTATCTTTTTACTATATTTCCATAGGAATTCTGAAAGCGATTCGGATAGTTGGAGTTCTACTGTATATATATATATATATATATATATATATATATATATATATGTAATACAAAAATTAATACTTTTGTATTAATAAAAGAATTAAATCTCTTTCGTTTTAATAAAATGTCTTTGTTAAAGAATAAGCGTAGAGAGATTCTATTTTGGGAAGTCAAGGCTGATAAACATACGATTGAGTTATTTATAGAATCTCTCCCCCTTTTACTTCCATATAAGGAAGCAAGAAATGATTTTCCTTAATGCGTAAGGATACAAGAATGCCAACGACTGTGCCTGTTTACTCAAATCTGTGTTAGTATAAAAGCGAGAGCAATGCTTTTCGCATGGCTTTTCCATGATGTTCTGATCCTGATAATTTGTTCCGGAGTTGTCCGAAGTCTTGTCCATCCCCTCCCTTGCGGAGTGTGGATGTGAAGTGTTATCGATACCAGCCTACTACCATTAATAAAGATTTTTTGAGTGTAACATGGCTTACGACTGCATTATTTAAGCCCTCATATTACAAGACGCCAGGATGTTACTTGCTGAGGAAATCATTGTTATCTATTTTCCGGCTGACTACAACGTTGATAAAACCTCATCCCGGGGAACGAAAAAAGAGAATCGCCCATCCCGGACGAAGGACGAAAGAAAGAAGTGCCTAGTCCGCGGTGAAAAACGAATGAAGGAAGGTCTGTTTTACCACTCCATCTTAAACTACCCGTACCTTCATCGCAGTGAGAATGCTGACGTTGGCTCGAGCTCGTCACATGCCTCTCTGAAACCCATAGTGTTGATCAAGATGACCCTACAATTCCGTAGTGCTCAAATTGTGAAAACAAAAGTAAATGTGCGCGATTTATATTAAATTTAGAGAGAAGCTTTTTGCTTCTTTATTAAAAGTTCCTTTCATTAAAAAGCTGCTGTGAACACCAGTGATATGTGCACGCGTGTGTGAAGTCCCGAAGACTTATGTGAAAAAAAAGAGTGAAAAAGGAAAACAAAAGTGAATGTGCGCGAAGCTTAATCATGAATATTCATGAAGTGCAATGAAAAATTTGTTTATTTCTTCTCTTCACAATCATGAAGGTCAATGAAAAGTGTAGCAAATGGAAAGGATTTCATTCAGATACATATATTTTTTTATCCTCTTATTTTTCTCTCTCATTCTTATGATTAAATATTTTATTGATATTAGATATGAAAGTGCTCTAAATTTCTTATTATGAAATTTAATAGAGAAATATATTTAAGAATTGATTGCATTTCTTGTGTTTATATTGCTTTTTCTTTAAAATTATTATATAATAGTGTATTTTTATGCATTTAAAATGTTTTTGAGGGAAATAAATGTGTTTCAAACGTCAATTAAATTTGTGACGGCAAACAAAATTCAAAATTTTTCAGCTTTTCAAACAAAAACAAAACTAAAAGAAATTTGTAAGGCTTTTTCTTTTTCGGACTTGGTCAAAACTAAATATTCCTATTAAAAATGTGAAAAATTAAATGTTACCCAAACAAAAAGACATTTCACACTTAACAAAATTTGTGAGTTTCCCCTTATTACGATAGGCGAAATTGTTAACTCAGCTAAGTTTTTAATACTTGATACTGAGTTAATGTATGCTTTAGTAGGGTTGCAGACTTGCAAAGATTTTTGTTTGTTTTTTGATTGTGTCGGGCCAGTTGTTACTCAAGTTGGTAAGAGACTGATCATCTCTGCTAAATCTAACAATGACAACTTAGCCTTGCACATTAGACAACAGAATTCTCATAATGTTAAGGTCAAAAATTGTGAAAAAAAAAATGAAAGTTTAAGATGTTTCAATAAAAGTAAACATTTTGAAAAATGGAAGTTTAAGATGTTTCAATAAAAGTAAACATTTTGAAAAAAAAATAGAAGTTTAAGATGTTTCAACAAAAGTAAACATTTTGAAAAAAGTTTAAGATGTTTCAGTAAAAGTAAACATTTTGAAAAAAAAAAATGTGAGGGGTAACAAAAATAAAAAGAACAGGAAAAATAGGAAAAAGAAAGAATGACCAAGAAGTTAATAACAAAAAGAATAGGAAAAAGAAAGAAAGGCCAAACATTTCAAATGATTCGAAGATAGAACTAGGTAATGGGTGCATACATTATCAGGTTAACATCGACGAAAAAATAGGAAATAAAAAGAAAAATTTAAGTAAACAAAATTTTGAAATAGTTCATGTATCAAATCTTAGGAAATATAACAATCCACAAATGTAGAAATTAAATCATGAATAGTGTCCAAAACAAAAGAAATTTTTTTACTTCTTCAAGGGAAGAAGTGATATTTGGATAAAAATCCATAAAAATTTTGTATATTTTTGTGTGAAAAAAAATTTTTGAAAATTTTAGTAGATTAGTTATAAATATATGTTTCATTTTTCTTTCTGTTTAGTTGCCTAAACAGATAAAGTGTATTATCATGTTTTTATTGTTGTCATTGTATATAGTTGTTTTTTTTTTAACAGATAATTGAAAAAATGTTATTTGTAGTAGTGAAAAGGAACAGTCGTACCAACATAAATTTTAAAAGTTCAGAGAATTCTAAATTTTATTATGATTTCTTTTTGGCTTGCCAAAAATCTTTTTTGGGGGGGATGTAATACAAAAATTAATACTTTTGTATTAATAAAAGAATTAAATCTCTTTCGTTTTAATAAAATGTCTTTGTTAAAGAATAAGCGTAGAGAGATTCTATTTTGGGAAGTCAAGGCTGATAAACATACGATTGAGTTATTTATAGAATCTCTCCCCCTTTTACTTCCATATAAGGAAGCAAGAAATGATTTTCCTTAATGCGTAAGGATACAAGAATGCCAACGACTGTGCCTGTTTACTCAAATCTGTGTTAGTATAAAAGCGAGAGCAATGCTTTTCGCATGGCTTTTTCCATGATGTTCTGATCCTCAAAACTTGCGCCGAAGTCTTGTCCACCCTCTCCCTTGTGGAGAGCGGATGTGGACTGTTATCGATACCAGCCTACTACCATTAATAAAGATGTTTTGGAGTGAATCATGGCTACGAATGCATTATTAAAGCTAAATACACCACTGATAACAGAGATGAAGCTCTGTTATTATATATATATATATATATATATATATATATATATAAATATATATATATATAAATATATATATATATATGTTCAAAATGAAGATAAAACAAAGGTAAATTACAGACAAATGAAGAAAAAAAAGGGGGGGAAATAATAATAATAACAAACAACTGGGGAAAGAAAAAGAATTAATTAATAAATAAAAAATATTAAAAAAAATAAAAATAAAAAAAGAGGATAAAGTTTTTCTTAAAAAAACCGGAAAAAAAAGATATAGTCTTTTCATCAGCCCACACGATTATATCCGAAAAAGAGTGCTTTCTTTATCCTCTTTTTTTTTTTTTTTAATTAATTCTTTTTCTTTCCCCAGTTGTTTGTTATTATTATTATTCCCCCCCCCCTTTTTCATTTGTCTGTAATTTACCTTTGTTTTATCTTCATTTTGAACATATCCTATGAGTTCTATTTACTTGCAGCTTATGCGCAATAAATGATACTTATTGTTTTTCTTAATTTTTTTCTGGTTTTTTTGTATTTATTTATTTTGCTATATATATATATATATATATATATATATATATATATATATATATATATATATATATTCTAATTTAATTAAAATTTAACCGATAATTAAAGTCTGACGCATGTGCCGCTAGTGGATCGACGATATTATTATAGCTGAATTATAGAATTCATTTTATAAACTCAATTTTGTTCGATTAAAAGAAAAGTCCTGAAGAAAAACAATTATTTCAGACAATCGGTGGTGCGTGAATGATGCTTATTAAAAAAAAAGTTGTTTAGGACCGAAATAATATAACACTAAACATAGCATTGGGTTGTTCGAAAAGTAATTTTTTTTTTCTGATCAGAGGACTTAATTGGTGTTTTTTCACATTTAACTTCAAACTTAAGTCGTATAGTTATTATACATTTTGAAAGCTGATATAGCAAGATTTACTTGTGATAAAATTCGATTGATTCTACGCAGTAGTTTTTGATTGGGTGCCCTTTCAAATATGGAAAGTTAAAAGCAGAATTTTCGGCATATATTTTACTTTCTCGAAAAGGTAAAATGATGTCAGAAAATAATTATCCGATGTGTATGGAAAAGATGTATAGGCAGTAAGCCACTGTTGCCAAAAGCTGTTGTCAAAATTTCGATGCTGCATGCCAATTGAAGCTGATGAAGACACATATTAAAGGCATTCATTGATGAAAACCGTCGGCTCGTGAGATCGCTGAGAAAATAAATGTATCGAATTTAATCGTTCATGATCATTTGAAAAACCAAGGATTTATTCTCAAAGCTCAAGATATGGATTCCTCATGTTCTTAGGGAAAGAAATTTGTCTATTTTCGAAGCGATCATCATTGGGGAGGAGAAATGAATTATCTACAATATTTGTTTTAAGAAAATATTTAGATCTTTACTTCAAAGGAGGTCAAAAACCACCTGCATCAGTTTTTTGCCATCAAAGGACATAAGTTTTACAAACGTGGAATCATGCTACTGTCAGAAAAGGTATTGGATCACTATATGATTTATTTAAATATTTATTCAATTTAAGAAAATCATCTTTTATTTTCATAACAAAAACATATTTCCGAACAACCTAATATAATTCGAACAAAGAACACATAATATAATAAGATCATACGAATCAGCGTTTTAGGTATACTTAAAGAATAGCAACTTAAAATGTGAAATATTTATACTTTAATTATGCAAAAACATACTCAGAAACATCTCTAATGGAATATTAGTATCACATTGTGTAAGTCGTCACCACTATTTTTGATTCGAACATTTCTGATTGATCGCTGAAGAAACCAAATATAAAAATTCCTAAAATTAAAAAAAAAAAAAAAAAATATTATTAATTTTTTTTTCTGAACGTAATTTAAGAAGTGTTTTTTAAAAAAAAACCCTTAAACAAAATAATGATGAGAGAAACAGCAAACCTCAATGTATATAGCATATTAAAAATAGTTTTTGGAAGGGGTAAATTGATAGAAGGTTATTTGTGCATCGGTATTTCACTGTCAACGAATATCGGGTATTATTACCGGTGTATAAGTCGACCCTCTGATTTTTTAAGGAAGTGGATTTATACAAATTTTATTTGCAGTGTAGTTTTGTTTAACATCTAAGTATATTTTGGTTATTTCAGGTTATAACAAGAAAATAAATTTATTCTCCTCTTGTTTTATTATAATATTTATCACTTGAAATTATATAACTTAGTACTCTATGCTAAAATTTTATATAATAATTTTAAAAATATAACTGCAAAAATACTTACTTAAAAATGCTTATTAAAACATTGAAAGGTTTTCGAAACAGTTTTCCAAATTAGAAAAAAAAACGCCAAAAGATGTGATTATTTTTATATTGCATGCAATACAAATTTAATTTCACGAATTTTACATACAATATATTTTTATAAACTCTTACCTAACTGGTTGTACAACAAAGTCATTTTTTGAATTATAAATCGCACCAATATCATCTCTAATTTCATATTGGAGGGACTTAATTAGTCCATCATTAATAAGCACAGAGTCATTCTTAGGAGTCTTGTTTAATCTAAACACAGTTAAAGCATATCGAGTAATGTGTGCTAATGGATGTATACATTTAACTATGATGTTGATAATACTCTGACTAGAACTATAATTATCTAATCATCGATATGACTTCACTTCATCCTTAGCATCAGTTTAAGATCATGATTGCATTAAAATTAGGCATTATAAAGTACAAAAATATAAAAAGGATACTTGGTAAACAATAAAATATAAGCAGACGATAAAATTAGAAGTCAATTTTTAGAACAACAGAGTTGTTGGTTTTTGGATTTTGTAAGTTTATTCTAACCCGTTACGGGATTTTCTATATTTTATTGAAAGATTATTATTAACCCGTTACGCGTAGTTTAATGCCGTTACTGTATTTGTTGTGGTGTGAAATAAATGTTTTTTTAATAAAACTACGAACTGTTCTTAATATAGCTTGATACGTTACAGATATATTTAAATGGTGGCAGCGTCGGGATTAACTTACCATTTGCTTTTGTGGCGTTGCGGTCTGAATTGCGAAGTCCGAATCTACGAACCTACGACTCTCTGACGTCGGATTACGTCGCTTGCAGCCGATAATTGTTGTATGACGTAGACTTCACACCTGGATGAAGATTTCCTCGGAGTATATGCGTGAAGTACGAAATCAGCGAAACGCGAACAGGATGCATTTTGATATAAGCTTGACCGCCTCTCCACAGCTAGCTCTCTCTCTCTCTCCGTCGGTTCGTGTATAACCAGCTGGCAGTTAGGCATGTTCTTGCCGGTTACTCATATGTAGCTTTTTCTATGCTGCTTGAATTTCAAAGTTGTTATATTTTATTTATGTTAAAATGTTTAGTTAAATTTAACAAGTTCTTAAATGTTAATAAAGATAGTTGTTTGTTTGGACTTGATGAGTTGTTTGTAAAGTAACACGAAGCAAATCTATGGTTCTTTCTCATGAACGGTTTCACGTTGAAAGTTGTACTGGAGTTGAGTCAGATTTCTTCTTCAGAGTTCAAGTGGGGATTATACCAAATATACTAATCTCTACACTTTAAAGGAATTGCGTTTCAAGAATTATTCCTTATGGCTTTCTTGGGACGAGCAAAGAAGAATGATTTGGTAGAAATATGTAAGGAGTTAGGCGAAACTATTATTGACAATGTTACAGTATGTGAGTTGATAAATCTAATTAAAAACTCTAAAAATTACGAAGTGGATCTAGTTAAAGAAATGTTAGAAGCAATTAAAGAAAATCGTATCGAAAAGGAAGAAAGAAAACGCTAAGAAGAAGGGGAAGAAAAACTACGCCAAGAACGGCAAAAACAAGAAGAACGCCAAAAACTAGAAGAACGCCAATTTGAACTAAAGAAATTAAGGCTTAGTGCCCAATTAACTGGCCTTTCAAATCAAAATATTGGTACTACTCTGCGGAATAAGTTGGATATTCATAAGTTAATGCAGAATTTTGATCCTAAGGAAGATGAAATCAGTCTTTATTTAGTAATTTTTGAGCGTCAAACAAAACGAGCAGAAATACCAAAAGAAGAGTGAGTTACTCATTTATTATTATGATCATGTTAAAGAAATTTTAATGAAGAGGTTTAAGCTAAGTCCAGAAAATTTTAGGATCAAATTTATTCAGCACCAAAAGAAGTTCGATAATAGTTGGAAAGATTTCGTTTTTGAATTAAGGAACTATTTAAATGAATGGGTTCAAGGATTGGAAATAAAAGATTTTGAAACCTTGCTGGATCTAATGGTTACTGATCAAACCAAACGAAGAGTTCCCAATGAAGTGCGTGATCATTTTATAGACACTAGGTCAGAGATAACTTCATCTACAAAGCTAGCAGAAATACTTGAAAAGTACAAGAACGTACGTGGAAGTCGGAAACGAGTTGACCCCAAAGTAAATTCTGAAAATCGGAGACCCAATTGGCTAGAAGAAAATGCCACTCGGAAAAATTCACCGGGAACTACTTCCGGGAAAATGAAGTATATGAGCAACAAAATTTGAACGATGTCGAAAACTCTTCCGAACATTATACTGAAGAGGTTGTAGCTTATTAGTTGACTTTATTGGGTTTGTTTGCTTAGGTGAATTTATTTGGGTTAATTTCGTGAATTGGGTTTTTCGCAACTTCATGTTCCTCAGGAGTTATAATGGGCCTTTTTTTTCTTCTCTGATACTCTTTCACGCTTTTTTTCGCATTTTCATTCAAAACTTAGAAGACGAGACAGCATAAAGGATATTTTATTAAATAAAGAATATTCTTACATATATTGCTTTTGCAAAATAGGTTTTCTACTAAGAATAATAATATATTTTAAAAATTATTTTAAACTCAACTTTTTAAGTATTAAAATATTATATCTTTTTACTTCTCGTAATCATTATACAACACAAAATTGTTGACCAACCATTTAATAAAAAAAATTGAAGAAAAAATTAACAATTAATTAACTAATTATGGAAAATTAAATAATAATAATTTTAAATGCATACATACTTTTTAAACTTATATTATCATGAGGATAATAATCTTAATACTATGTAGGGGCACATGGGAACTGTTCACATCTGCCTCAGATGTTTTGTTCACAAGTGCCCCATCATCCTTTTTAAGCCTAACTTGAAAAATAAAGAATTTTTGACTGAGCAAAAAAAATAATAATTGCCATAAACTTACCTGAATGTTCATATAATTGTCTGCAATAGTTAATTTCAGCTCATTAGTTGATTTATACTATGTTTTCACTTGAAGAAGAGAGTGATAAAAGTATATAGAACACCAGCTAATACAAAAAAGTTGTCAGAATAGAACAACAAAATGGCTCATTGTTCTGAAAATTTGGCAGAGAGGTAGGACTAATACTACCATCTATTAAAAATTTTTGAAGAATTTTTATTTCGAATCATATTGGTAAAACATATCATGTACACATCTGCCCCCTGTCCACATGTGCCCCCCCCCCTTCTCCCCTACTTTGTTTGGAGTCTAGTTATGACTGGGAGAAGTTTTTACCATTTGCCCTTTTGGCTTTGAGAACTGTAACACATGAAAGTACAGGATTTTCGCCAGCAGAGTCAGTACACGGAAAAAATTTGCGTACTCCTGAAACTTTGTTGTATGAACAGTGGACCAAAAACGAAATAGACGAATCTCCTGCGACGGAATACGTTTTTCACCTAATAAACCGTTTAAAAAGATGCCAAGAAATCGCAGTTAACAAGATGGAAGATTCGGCGTTAAAAAGGAAATCGTATTACGATAAAAAATAGTATTAGGAGAGAGTTTAGTGCCGGAGATTTGGTTCTTGTTTTGGCTACATCTAGAGCTAATAAATTGTCTGCTCAATGGATTCGCCCGGGGAAGATAGAAAGCAAAATGTCTGAAACTAATTATTTAGTGAATATTCCTGGAAAAAGAGAGAGTTCACAGATTTATCATGTAAATATGCGTAAACCATATTATAAACGGCCTGCAATAATTAATTTTCTATCCTGTGCAGAAAACGATTCTTCATCTTTGGAACAAGATATTGACTTTCCACAAGTGTATATTTCTCCAGATGAATCTGAAATGATTAAAGACAGTCACCTTAACGGACATGAAATCAACCAATTGAGGAATATTTTAAGAAGATATTCGAAAAGTTTTTCAAATAACCCAGGAAAAACTAACTTAATTGAGCATGACATTCAACTTAGTACAAATAAGCCAATTATTTCCAAGCCTTACCGAACTTCACCCAGGCAAACAAAAATTTTAAAAACTGAAGTGCAGAAAATGTTGGACTAAAAAATTATTGATTTAGGTGAGAGTGATTATACTTCTCCTATGATCCTAGTAGAAGCACCAAATAAAGATCCAAGGACCTGCATTGATTACCGTCGTCTCAACGAAATAACTGTAACGCAATATTTCCCACTTCCGAACATAGAAGATCAGGTTGAAGAGGTAGCCAAGACAAAATTTATCAATCTTTTAGATTTCGCCAAGGGATATTGGCAAATTAAGCTTAGTCCAAACGCTCAAAAATTAGCCACTTTTGTTACCAGTTTCGGAACTTATAGACCATTACGACTTCCATTTGGGTTGAAGAATGCCCCCTATTTTTTTAGCAAATTAATAGCAAGACTACTAAAGGGTTTAGAAGAATTTGCAGTGTCATACCTTGATAATATAGCAATTTTCTCAGATACCTGAGATCTTCATTTAGAACATCTTGATTGTGTATTGCAGCGTATCAAAGAAGCAGAACTTACAATGAAACCTTTAAAATGCCGTTTTGGGCAAGATCATGTTCTTTATCTAGGACATATTGTCAGACAAGGCTATAGAAAATCCTCTGATATAAAAACACGAGCAGTTGCCGAATTCCCTGTACCTAAGACCAAAACTGAGATTAGAGCATTTTTGGGACTAGCGGGCTATTACAGTCGATATATACCAATGTTCTCTATTCTAGTTGCACCATTAACAGACACTTTAAAAGGCAAAACGAAAAAGGGAGAAATTACCTGGACTATCGAATGCGAAGAAGCCTTTAAGTAACTAAAACAAAAATTAACGAGCCAACCTATACTCTTCTCTCCCAACTATGAAAAAGAATTTATCTTGCAAACAGACGCTTCGGAAATTGGTATGGGTGTGGTATTAACACAACTAGATAATGAAGGCCATGAACGCACCATAGGGTATCTGAGTAAAAAGTTTAATGAGTCCGGAAAAAAAAACATTGTACTACGGAAAAAGAATGCGCCAGTATAATTTTTGCCATCAAAAAATTACGACATTATTTAGATGGACAAAAGTTTACTATTCAGACTGATCAGCACCCGCTAACCTGGCTTAAAACAAATCCTAGTTCAAATGCCAGACTTATGCGTTGGGCTTTAGCACTACAACCGTTTAATTTTAAAATTGTGCATAGAGCTGGCACTAAGAACAAGAATGCAGATGGTTTCAGTAGAGTATCTTTAAGTTCTTGATTTGAATTAAACAAAAGTTAAATGTTGGGGAGGAATATGTAAATACTGTTTGTTTTTCTTATTGATATTGATACAGTTTAGTCTTATTTTCTGATACCTATGTATGATTTAATTTGAAAAAATTATCTCGTAAAGAAATTAGTTTATAATTAAAGTTAAACCAACCAAAATTTAATTTGAAAAATTGTTTAAAATGATTATATCTAATGAAGGTTATAGGTGTTGAACAAATTTGATTGTAGAGAAAAGTTCTAGTGTTCTTAAATTATGCTATTTTTCATGTATATAAATATTAATAAGATTGAGTTTGGATTTAATTATATGATGTTTAAAAATGTTAAGTATATTGTTTGGATTTAAAACTAGTGAGATACCAAGAGAAAAATAAGCACTTTGAAAAAAAATCTGGTTAGCTTCAGTCTTTAGATATTGTTGTATATATGTAAATAGTTATATTTATTTGTATTTAATTTATGTGAAGTTAAATTATAATAATTATTTATATTCTAATTTTATTTTGAATATTTTAGTTTGATATCTAAATTGAGTTACAAGTGAATTGTTTACTAATTTTTACTGCAAGTGTCGTAAAAAAATTTAGTAATTTTAAGTTTCAAAGTTAACTATTGTACATCACTTCTAATGTTAAAAATTGTATCTTGCATTTAATTTGACAATTAGAAAATTTAATTTTAATATGAAATGTTTTGATTATAACATTGGTTTCAACCTAAAGTTAAAAAAAAAAAAAAAAATACACGAATAAGTTTATAAATAACTTTTCCTTTATTTTCTATGGAAAAGTTCTCCCAAGGGGAGAGGAGTTATAAAGTCTAAAAATATAAAAAAGATAATTGGTTTGAAAAAGCATGAATAAAAGTAAAATTTATTTTAAAAAAATAACTGATTTGCAAAAGCATGAATAAAATAAAATAAACATATAAAGAGATAAACAATAAAATATAAGCAGACGATAAGTCAATTTTTAGAACAACAGAGTTGTTGGTTTTTAGATTTTGTAAGTTTATTCTACGGGATAATCTATATTTTACTGAAAGATTATTATTAACCCGTTACGGGTAGTTTAATGTCGTTACTGTATTTGTTGTGGTGTGAAATAAATGTTTTTTTAATAAAACTACGAACTGTTCTTAATATAGCTTGATACGTTACAGCATCTGCCTTATAAAAGGTTATTGGTATACAAGGGACTATACAAATATTGTGTATAAGAGAGAGGGAACTAGAGAGGATAATTTTTACAAATTTGTCAAAAAATTCATATTTAATACAACTTTTAACTTATGAGATTTTTTTAACAATAATTTGGACGTTTAGCTGCATTTTGGCTTACGTCTGAAATACACAAGTTTAGTTTTCCACAATATATATTTTTAAAAAAGTAGTTGTTTTTGTTCACAAGCTATAAGCATAGCAAATTTTCTGTTTATGTAGTAGTTTATTACAACTCAGATATATCTATAGCCTCATTGGAAAATAAATATTGACATACTTTAATTAAAATACTATTTTGTAATACAGCATTTCACTATAGTAAGAAAGACATTTTGAACGGAAATAAATACATTTTCAAATCATTATTCAATTCGACTTATTTTAAAGCTCAAAACCAATTATTTTAGTTTAATCATTTTTGAATAACCATAGTTTTAACTTGATGGTAAAATGGCCCGAATGGGAATAGTTGCCACGCTACTCGCAAAACAGAAAAAGGAGACTATGCTGATGTTCTGTTTTAGTTTAATGTATGGCAAAAATAAATATGTAATAAAAATTATATAATAAAATAAATAGTTAATAATTATAAATAAGTAAGAAACGTATAATTTATAACATAGTATCACATTTTGTTAAGATTACGAAAATAAAATATGTTAATGAAACAGAAACTTATGCAACTACATATGAAAGTGTACATCAATGTTGCTAATCTACGATATCTCAAAGAGGAAATTTAACCAATATTAAAAAAAGTTATTCATGATGTTCACACTAGTCCCCCTCTCTCCTGCTTATTTTTTGATGATTTTGGAAATTAATACCCTTGTTTGTGAAAACAAGCGAATTATAAAATCTCCCACCGTGTATAAGTTTTTTCAAAACGTAATTTTAGCTTTAAATTTAATCATTTTTTCAATTTATAATGTTTTTTTTCTTTTTTGATAAAGAAAAAAAGAGACATTGTAAATGACTTACATAAGCATCAATCATACTCCTACCCCTAGTCAACAAAATTAAGCAATTGGAAACCCATCTCTCTTGTTTAGTGCTTAAAACAGGCTTTTGCCTGTAACCATAGTAACGATTCTTAATAATCGCTTTAAAATATCTAAAACATGGTCTTTAAATATTTTAGATAAAAAGTGTTTATTTTGAAATTGATCAAAGTTCATTTATATTTATATCAAGGTATAAATTATATTATTTGTCATATATGTATGTTAGCCTAAAGTCGAGGTTAAAATCAATTCTAAGGTTGCAATCACGTGTTTAGATGCTCATGCACGCAGCAAAATCCCTTTTATTTCATCTGAGGAGATATCAAGTATGTTTACCTTCAATCAAATGGTGCCTTTAGATAGAATCAAGTTAATATGTCTTATATACTAGTGAATTGGTATTTAATATAAAGAGTGGTAGTTACAGTCTCAGTTACAGTCTCAGTGGTAGTTACAGTTTACACTCCAGAATCTTTTCTGTGATAGAATTCGATGAACGAATACCATTAGTTGATTTAATCTGGGGTTTTTTTTTATATCATTTTTTTCCTCATTATAATTTCTCTTCATTTTTGTTTATTTATATCATGTCGCTGCTCATTATTTTTTTATTGATCGGGATACTTTTATTTAAATCTCCGGATTTTTTTTTTTTTTTTTTTGAGCGCCATATTTTAAGCGAATCAACTAAATAATTTAGACCATGTTGGTGAGTTCACATCTCGTCCGGGTCATCCTTGTAGGGAATTAAATATCGACTACGTCAACCAACATCTATCAATAGGATCAATAGGACTCTTGAGAGAATCAAGCTAATAAGTCTTATATACTAGTGAATTGGTATTAAATATTTATAGTGGTAGTTACGCCACATATCAACCAGTAATTTATAAATTCAACAAGAATATATTATTTTAACATAAATCTGTAACATTGGAATGTTTGGGAAGAAAAAAAATTTGATAGAGGTGAAAGAATATTACGATTAACTTACAAATGATACGAACTTTTTCCTTATTGCAGGGTAAAGAATAATTGATAAAAAGAAGAAGGGAATCGGTCAAAATCTGGAGCGGAAAAGTAGGAGACAGACCATTTTTCTACTCGGTGAGACTCGGGATCAAAAACTGAATTCCCTAAGGAGAGTCTCAGAAACGGCCTCCATGTTCCTCCACAGAGCTATGAGGTAAGTTAAACTACTAACCAGCTAACACGAGAACTTCTTCCGACTTTAAGATGTCTGTTGCAAATAAGAGTAAAACCATTTCTAATAAAGGGATAATTGAAGAATGACATGACTTTCCAAACATAAATCCGTGCGGAATGGTTAACACAACATCCCAAAGCAAAAAGATTTGTATTTATAGCCAGTCTTTTCTTTTTGAACTACGGAGATTAAAAGGCACTTTTTTGAAAAGAGAATTATAACATGAAAGTGTTCCTTGTTTTCAAACTGGTACTTCACACGTTTCCGAAATTTACCCAAGAAGACAGCCCATCTTTTTGCCAAATGAAAATCGTGGAGTTTTTCACCAAACACACACACACATCTGAGCATGTGTGGCTTAACATTATAGTGTCCTACGCCTTTCAATTACTCGCATGTCCATTAAATTAAGGGTAATGCCAAAAAATAAAGATTCAGATATAAAACAAACGTTACTACATTCATAAAGCGTACTCATTAAACAAAAGATAAAGAACAAAAAAAAGGTGCATGTATGATATCATTCTTAAAAGCTACGATTTTCGCTCCCTGGAACAATTTTATATTTTATTTTATAACCGTCGTTGAACAGCCGACCCAACTTAATGGGTTTACGGCTACTAATGTTCAACTCCGTAGCCTTGTAATTTTGAACCCAATCCAGAAGACAAGGGAACTCCTGGATCGAGTATTGGGAGAAATTTGCCTTCGTGGAGGACTTTTTGATGGAGCTAACCCGCATTTGCGTTACATGGAGAGGAAGACCACGAGAACCTCCCACGGTTAGCCTGACGGCAAGGGGACTCTAACCCATGATCCGTCTACCACTGAGGATATTTCACGTCAGCACTGTGGTCAGTGCAAGCCGGATGCGGAATTCGTATCGACTGGGATTCGAACCCGGTTCGCCTCATTGGAAGGCGAACGCTCTATCCCCTGAGCCATCGCGGCTCTCCCTGGAACAATTATTAAAAAAAAAATATCCTTTACAAAACTTAACATTATATGATGAGTAATATATTAAATGTCTCTCATACAATGAAATACAGTCCGCACTCAGCCTAGGCAACCTGAGAATAAAATCATCGAGCTGATAATGAGGAAGACTACTCCACTAGACAAGCGATGCACTCCGAAGTTCCGGTACACGTATAGGAGGTGGTTGACAGACTGCAACTAGTCAGAAACTGGTTGGTCCCACATATGCAGTATCGGATTCAAGTTGGGTAAGAATGCTGGTTACTCCATACGGTGAACATCCCCAAATTGAAGGCATTCGTTTACGATGTTTGATCTGTAAAAACGGGCGTTGTCATCCATAAACATTAATTCTGCACCTATAGCATCCTTAAACAGACGTACATGTTGACGTACATGATGTCCCAATAAATTTTGCCAGTCATGGTTCTAATTCGAACACGTAGATTTGTTCTGGAGCCCAGTATAATTCCACCCCAAACGAACGACCATGGATCACAGTAACGGTGTCGTTCAATGACGTTCTATTGGGCGTAACGGGTACCTAGCGTTCATTTGAAGGCCTCACGTGATTCAGACTACGCTTGACTCGTCAGAAAGCATCTCCAACTCAATTTTTTTTCTTCTTTTAAGTCGGAATTTTGTCACAACGTTACTTTGACAACAAAATTTAAACACTCACTTTCCTTTTGTTGTAGCATTAATGCAAAAATTACTTTCTATTTTTTTATTATTTCGACAATCACCAACTTTTTGTTTTAATATTATTTCAACAATCATTTTGCGTTTGTTATATTATTTATTCAACACTTACTTTTTTTTTTTATATTTCTTCAACATTTATTTTCCTTTTGTTATATTATTATTTCAACTATCACTTTCTTTTTATTACATTATTTCTACAATTTCTACCTTTTTGTTATAATATTATTTAAACAATTACTACCTTTTTGTTATAATATTATTTCCACAATTACTTTCGTTTTGTAATATTACCATTTATGCAATTACTATGCTTTTGTTACATTATTGTTTAAACTATGATAATTCTTATATTCTACTGTTTGACATTATTTTATTTATGCATCTGCTTTATTTATTTGTAATATAAAGTAAATTAATACTGAATGCTTAAAACTGAAACAGGAAGGAGCTTTAGACGAAAGTGGAGTGGCATATTCAAGAGTTTTTTGTTCCAAAAAAAGAGGCATGGGAAACTTAAAATTGACCTCTGAACTACAGTATGTGAATTTCTTATGTAATTTCGTCAACATTCTAAGATTTTAATTTTCTTAAAAATATTATAAAAAAGTCAAAAATCTCAACCTTTTTATATTTACTCACTAAAACTTTTTTACTAGGTAAGATAATTAAAAGTTTCCAGATAAAAATGAAGATCGCCAAAATTCAGTTTAAATTTACTTATTTCATTAGTCAATTTGACATAATCGCTTCATAAAATGTAGTTTTCGAAAGTAAAAAATATTACACCGTGCATTCACTAAATGAAGACCATAAATGTCTTAAATTGTTTTGATGATTTTGTATTTTTCTATAGATTTAGTTATTTTGAGGTTTTTATTGCATGTAGACCATCTCATTAATTGTAATTTACAAATAATCAATGAAAAAGAATCATACTAATTAAAGCCCTATGAAGTTAATGATTATTTGATGTTGCTTTGTAACATATATATTGATCCGACTATCAATGTACAAGCTCAAGTTGTCAAACAAACCGTGGAAATTTCTCGCCGTTTTTTTCTTCAGAAAACTTGGTAAAATTTACTCAAAAAAAAGTAATTTGAGCCGTGGTAGGAGATCCCAATGAGGTGACCCGGATTGAAATGGCTCGTCGGTATGAATTCCTCACCCGGTTCTCACCGACGTAAAACAGTTAGACTCTCCTTGCCATCAGGCTAACCGTGAAAGGTTTTTATGGATTTTTTTCTCCATGTAACGCAAATGAGGATTAGTTCCATCAAAAACGTCCTCCAAGAAAGCTATACTTGACACAGGAGTTCCCTTGCCTTCTGGATTAGATTCAAAATTACAAGGCTATGGAGTTGAATATTGGCAGTCGTAAACTCAAAATTGGGTCGACTATTTAACGACAGTTATAAAATAAAATCTTCGATTTGAAAATTGCATCGTCTTCTGAGTTGGGCTCAGGATTAAAATGCAACGAGTTGAATACCGCAGTATAGGTAGGTTAATTAATATTGATGACAAAGATTTTACTTGTGTATGCTATAACACCTGCTTGTGTTGTAAAAATATTCAAATAAATAAATATTTCAAAACAAAATTTTCTAAAAGAAATGAAAGGAAAAATTTTCCGAATAACGGGTAGGGAAACGGAGAAGTGTTTTGAAACTTTTAATTGTATTACCCTGTACTTATTTCTTGATTCAAATTCTTAACGAGGTTACTTTCTTCTTCTGGTGTTCTTTTTATGGTTCTTTTTAAGGTCTTATCATCTAACCATAGTTTCACTTCTGGGTACTCATCTTCTGTCACCATACGATTTAGTTTCTTTGTAACAACTCCAACTTTCCCTCTGTATCTAATAGCCATTTACCGACCCAAAGAGATTCTCCCCAGAATTTTAAAGAAGCTAAATGAATAACTTTTGTCTTTTTTAGGTATTACAGGCTGTGGATCTACTCATGCAACCTAGTACTACTCGTAAGCGTGGTGGCCTTTGTATCAATAGCTGCATGGATTATCTCTGACTTCCGAATGTCGCTCTTTCCCTCCATCGATCTCCGCCACCCTAGCCTGCTGTATGGCTACTTAGCCCTCGCTCTTCAGGGAGGCATCTTGCAGGCAATCGGCTGCATCGGAGCCATCCGCATGAACGAGCGCCTCCTCAACGTCTACTGGACCCTCATGCTGATACTCCTGTTCGGCGACGTCGTCTTGGGAGTAGTCTGGCTCTTCCGTTTCCACAACATCTCCAGCCACCTCAGAGAAGAGCTAAGAACACGACTGACAGAGAAATTTGGCGTCGATGTCGAGTTCCAACTCCTGTGGGATCGTATCCAAACAGAAACGGAATGCTGCGGCGTGGACGGACCACAGGACTTCATCGACAGTGAGTGGTTAAAAAAGGACAGGCAGGAATATCCCCAGCACCATCAGATGGTGCCCAGAAGCTGCTGCAAAATGCAGCAAAGGTCCTCCAGTTACCACGAGCCCGAACCTCTGAATATATCCTGCGTGGAAACGGACAGAAGTCCGGGTTTGATTCACCTCACCGGTTGCTACGATTCGGTCCACAGGTGGCTTCAGCATGCGGCTGATCTTCTTTGTGTACTCGGTTTCTGCGTTATAGCATTCCTCAAGCTTTGTTTTGTCGGCATTCTTCGTTATGAGATAAGGGAAATGATACAAAAGATTAGGGTCTTGCGTGATATGAGCGAGTCACCCGGACTTATGGACCCGACGGGACCAGCCAGTCTCCTTCCGGGTCCCGCCATGGCCGCCAAATTCCGGCGCCAAAGAAGCAGTACCGTCGAACAGAAGCAACCTCCCAATGGTAACAACAATGACGCAGACCCTGTTTCGTCCCCTGCGAAGAAAAGTTCGAGCCCCGTGTGAGACTTTATTCTGATGAGTACCTAACAAAGTATCTATCATTATAAGAAAATATATTATCTATAAATAAGAGGGAAGCTCCCTCTGAGCCTACGATGATCCAATTTTCAGGTCATTGGAAACAACATTAGTGAGAAGACACCGTTATATAGTCTATATAACTTTGCATTCATGTAAATAATGAATACACTACACACAGAGGAAGAGCATTCAGAGTTTTATTCATACAGGTGCAATTTATTGAATTCCTCTTTTTATGAATGAGCTTCAAAAAACTGTTAAGTTATAAAATCATACCCCCTACATAACTGCGCATTCCATGTAGGGAAAGAGGTAAAACAGCTGTCTTAAGAATATTTTCACAACATGATGAAACAGATTGTAGCGATGACCTATTTTTGTACTCATCCGCTTCAGGGGGCCGTAAAAAAAATTAACAAATTATTATTGAAGCCAGTAAGGTTTTATTAAGTGGGGTAATGGGTACTACTACAACTGTGGTAATAGGTATCGAATATACTATTTGAAGTACAGTGGTTGTAGGTTTTTTACGGCTCCCGAAATAGATAAGTACCCGTACTTTCACAATAATTTTCGTAACAAATCGATTCCAATAATTAAGTAAAAGATTATCAAAATTGCAAAATTGCATAAACGAAAATTACTTATTTAACATTAATATCATCATGAAATGTTATAAATCACATGGCGTGAAAAAGAGGAATTAAAACACGTATGTCTAGATTTTAAATATAGTCAATTCTTGATTATCAACGCAACAAACGAGAGGTAGATTATTAAATGGATTAGTTAGAAAGACTTAAAAACAAATGATATATTGAAGCTTTATTAATCCAATTACCTATCTTATTCATGGTACTAAAAACACATTTTTCTTCTTTTTTTTGCGTTTGTTTCCATTTCCGTTAAATAAAAAAAGAATTTTAAAGAAATCAAGACCCGTAAAAACTCTGATAAATTACCTCTGGTTTAAAAAAATTCATTCGATTTACCATACTTAAAATACATCCTAAGTTTTTATTGTCGTACAATTGATAAAACAACGTAAGTGCTACCCTTGCACTTGCGTTTTAAATTGTACGGTAATTTTTATACCCGGAGTTATAGACAGGACTTGATTTATAAAACTAGAAGTCTTTGCCTAAATTATATAACAGAAAAAAAACTTGTCTGCTAAGAATATCGTATATAATCGTTTATTTAACGAAATAAACTATTCACTCGTGCATTAAACTATACACTAACTAGTTCATTTACCGATTTTTAATTAGTCATGATTCGCTGTTTAATTTCTACAAATCGAACTCAGATTATTGTTTTTCATGATTATTTTATTTATACTTTAATCTCCAAAAATTATATTTTTAGACATTTTGATTTTAACCTTATGAGTTTTTAAAATAAATTTGGTTTTATTTCTACACTCATATTATTAAAAAAATACATAAAATTTTAAAATTGGTATACCATTGCTGTGACACGTGTAGGAACATTTCTTTAAAAAAAATTGAAATAGATTATAAAATTAAACAAAAAAGGATAGCTAAGAGAAAATGAAAGTAATCACGAGGTGAGAAAAGATGATTAGGTAATCAGATTCAACAATTGTAAATTTTTGAAAAAGGCTACGTGTAATCCGGGGATTATCTCCTCATTAACTACTCAGGATAATTGGGAGTTGACTGTACAAATTACTTAAAAAAGTTGCAATGGAATGATTTTGAAATACTTCTATTTCCACTTATCTCAATTCTTAGGCATTTTCTACAAGCGCATAGAGATCAGATTATTTTCTTTAGGGAGCTTTTCGTACAAAAACAAAGATAAGTACATTACAGCTATCCACAAATTTTGAATTTACAAAAAACACAGTCTTTCAAACTATATCAATAATCGACGAACACTATTAATGAGTCCAATTGGGACTTCCAAGTGTAAAGAAAGATCTCCGAATTATTCCTAAAAATTAAATTAACACAGTAATTATTTATATTTGTATTAAAATATAAAATCCAAAAAAAAAAAAATATATAGGTTTAAAATTTTTTGTAATTGTTATTCAAAAATTTATCAATAATTTATTTTGTAAATTAACAAAATTTTGATGACGAATACTGTTTCTACTAGATCTGAGGAAATGAAAATACGTACAAATTTTAAAAAAATATTGTTTGGAAGTGAACCAAGTTTGGAAGATTTTACCTTTAACGCAGAAAAAGAAATCAATGTTTCATACTTTATTTAATAACCATAAAAATTTTAAAATGCTAAATATAATATTTTTTACTTATTTTGACCTAAATTAATGCAAAAGAATGAAGAAAAAAAAATAAAAAATATGTTTAATAAAAATTTTGCGTCAAATGGTTAAACCTAAGTTAATATATAGATATGCATTTGAAATTATTCCCACTTAATTTGAATGAAGTAACGGGCTAGTAAACCTATCTAAAAACTATAAACTAATTGTTTCAAACTTTAAACAACTAATAAAGTTTTTTTAATAAAACTTCTTATGAAACACGTAAGAAGTAAAAATTTTCTTCGTAATTTCTTTCATAAAAAAGGAAATTATCAATTTTAGTAATAAAAAAATATTTGATTCTTTCTAGTAAAGAAAAATAGAATTTTTTAACGTAATTTGGGCATAATACGTAAAGAATTCATCAATGTTATTTCAGGAATAACAGTATAAAAAGTGTGGTAGAATAATTGTGTCAATTAACCAAAATAAGAATATAAATGTATAATTATTCATATTTTTTTTTTTTTTTTAAATTTAATTTTTAATAAATATATGAAAAATAATATTATTCCATAACAAAGAAATTCATGGGAAACTTAATTCATAAAATAATGTAATTCATAAGAAACGCTAGAATAACTTGAATTTTTTCCTAGTTAATAAGTTTCTCCGGGGAACAGTTTTAAATATTAAACATTTGAAAGGCAAAATAAAATATCCTAATAGTAGTAAATCATAAAAAATAAATTTTCAAATGTCTCGATTTGAATTTTTAAAAAAAAGTTTTTTTTTTTTAATAAACGCAAAAATTAAATTAAATTACAATTAAATAATTAATCCATTTTTGATTTTATGGATTTTCATAACTTCTGAACGACGATAAAATATTACGATTTAAATCAATATTTTTAATCAAGTTAAAATTGTGATTTAAATCAGTATTTTAAATATTTCAATGAAATTTTCGACACCTAATTTAAATATTTTAAAATTAAAATATTTCTGATGTCGTGCTTTTTAATCTCGGAGATCTTTCAATGTTATATTTCTTACAATTTCGTATAATCTCAAATTTTTGAGAAAAAATACAACTTTAATTTAGCAGGCAGTAATGATCAAGCAAAAAGAGTTTGGTGAAAAGAAAAAAAAACTAAAATAACTTCACCAAAACTCTTCAAGTGCCTAAACATAACCGTTCTGCCAAATTTATCATTTAAGCGATAATACATCGCATATCAAAGACAAATTTAAGCACTTTTTCGTCACTTGACTCTATTAAACATAATCTCCACTGAAATATCACATACAACTATTTAGGAGAGTTTTCTTAAATTAGTTTAGATTCATTTATTAGAGTTATAGAATTAGGTCAGATTATATAAGAGATATATTTAAATATTAGAAAATATTTCTACATATCACACATTATGTTACCAATTAAAAAAACACAAAGGTGAATAACAATAATTTTAAAAAACTCGACATTATGTTATCAAATATGAATTCTTGACTGAGGACAAAAAATTTAACAAATTTATGTTACCAATTATCAACACGCGACTAAAAACAATCATAATAAAAAAAAATTAATTTCCAACTGTGGATTCGTGACTGAGAACAATAATAAAAAGTTATATTTGTTACCAATTATAAATTCAAGAGACTAAGAATAACAATATAGAAAATATTTTAGGCTAACAATACTTTAGGTTCACAACTGACGGTGATAACTACCATACATTAAAAAAAAAACTATTATTCTACTAATTATGAATTCATGATCAATAATAAAAACAATTACTTTATATTAACATTTATGGATTTATAACTAAACCTTATGATAAAAATATGCGTGTGTATTAACAATTATAAATTTAAGAATACAGAAAATATATAAGGTTACGAACACAAATTCACCACTGAGAGTGATAACTAATGTGTATTAACGAATATTTAAAGTTATGTTTTTTTGTGAGCTAACGATAGAAACCATTTATCAAAATCTTTTAACCAATTATGGATTTCTGACTAAAAACAAAAAATTTCCATTTCAGAAAAAAAAAGCAAAATTCTTTCTTTTGCAAGATCAAACCTTTAACAATGCTGTTAATGGAAATTAATTTTTCTTCATAAAGAGGGAAATTAAATTGTATGTTTATAATGTTTCGAAATCAGTGGGAAATGCAAATTTTTATTTTATTAAGGTATCCAACTGAGTGTCTATATTTGAACAATTTTTTTAATAATTTCTTATAAATCTTAGAATAAATACTCTACAAGAGTGAGTGTTAGGATGATTTCGAATTATTTTATTCCTATAAAATAAATTTTTTTTTGGAATTTTTTTGGCAATCACATACTTTATTGCATTTTTAGAAAAACGTTGATTTTGTGAAAATCTCTTTACGTTTAATATAGAATACTTCAAAATTTTGTATGTAAATTTTTTATAATGCTATTCATGTTTTGAACTGAAAGATAAGCTCTAAGTGTGAACTTAATTATTTTTATGAAGCTCTAAAATAAGGAAGTTTACAATTTTTCTTCAAAAATCAATATTGAATAATGTATTTAATTCCATTTCATTTTATATTTGATTTTTTTTTTCTCTAAAATTTTAGTTCAAAACACAGGGAAAACTATTAATGATCTAGAAAAGAAAACTATGATATTTATACATTAAATTTGTTGTAGAGCAGTTAGCGTATTTTGGAAAATTTGCAGTTTTTATGCCATAAACTATTTTTATTTTGAAAAAAATATTTTATAAATTTTTAAATTTTGTTTTGTAAAATTTCAGAACCCCGGCTTACCAAAAATAAAATTAAAATTTTTATTAAGGACGTTTTTTAATAAAAAAAGTCGGATACCTTAAGAAGAAAAAACAATACATTTCTGTTTGTAAAAATTTTAAAAAAATAGGAGAAATTCAAATCAACTTAAAAAATATAAAGTTCCACTTGTATATTTTGAGTATTATTCTAGACCATGAAATGAAAATAAAAATTTTAATTTATCTAAAAAAAATTATTTAAAACATTATTTTTCTTCTTTAGAAAAAAAATACGCTGATATAAAATTTTAGAAAAAGAGATTTCATATGTGGTATACAAAGTATAAGATTTGTTTAATTGTTGACTTAGCACAAAATGAAATTTAAAGTTACAAGGTACGTAATGTGAATGCACGTATGCAGTGCACGTAGTTATGTTTCTACGTACATACGTAATGTATGTACGAAAAATGTCGAATCAAACAAATTTCAACACTGCTCATAAAACAAAAATTTAAAACCTACGATGCATCTAAAGACCTATTAAAGACATATATTTCAATTATGCACTTCCACAATTGTATACATTTAAAATTTACTTAAGATGAAAAACTAAAAGTTAAAATATTAAAATTTTGCCTCTTACCAAAAAAATGAAATATTTTTTTGAGAAACCTACTTCCTTTTTTTGAGGAAAAAAAAGCATACATTAATCATTAAATATTAACTATAATACAAAATTCTTACTCTATAAAAACAACTGCTATCAAGTGTATAAGTTTGCAAACTTAAGTTGAGCAAATTTAAAAACCTTTAGTTTGCAAACTTAATTTAAGCCAATTAAAAAATAACTTTTACATATTAAAACTAAGAGCAATAATTCTTGTTTCCTTCACTAATTATACTAATCGATCGAAGCTATCAATATTGCAATCCGATTTCATCTATGTATTGATAAATAAAGGGTTATTTAAATTCCGCTTAATTATTAATATATATCTAATCTAGGCTTTGAATTGCTACATATTTGGTAAATAGTATCTAACTTCGTGCATTCAATGATTCTAAATCCACAATGATTAGTGTTGAATTGTTTTCATTGGGTTTTTTAAAAACAATTTCTCATAATAATATTGAATTGTAATCCCCAATATGCAGGCAATCATTATTTCTTTTTCGGTAAGGATACTAAAAACATACATAAAAAATAGCAATAACCGAACAATATGTAACTTAAAGAAAAAAACAATTATTACTTTTTCAAGTTTTAACTTAAGTTTCTCACTGAAAATTACCAAAACTAATTTATTAATATAAAAATACATATAAATCTGAAATAGATATTTACAAATATGAAATTTTAACTTCAAAATAATGTCTACCCAACATTTAATAAAAATATAAACACGGACAAATTATCTTTAAAACGTCCAATAAAAAAAGAGATTAAAATTATAGTGTATAAAAAAGTCTAGTAAAAGTAAACACTTCTAACAAGAAAAAATACAGTCATTTATGAGAAAAGAAAAAATGTCAAAGTATTGAGGGCCCAATTAAGAGGGCCCCATGACAGCATTTCAAATGGGGAAATACACGCATTTATCGACAGGTGGGAAAGGCCTTTGTAAATAACAAGAAATTTAAAAAATAAATCTATACTATTGAAGAATGTGGTAGGATATTGTTGCCTTTCATTGTGATGGATTTTATGAGCAATGGACGTCCACTACTTCTAAAAAAAGTTTTGGAAATCACTCTCGATTTGTGTTGGAAAAGTTTCAGTGATAAAACATATTCATTCCATGACATTCTTCAGAGACTCTGAACAATGAAGAAACGATTTCATAACTCTTCCAGGTGGTGTAGATTGTGTCACGAGAAACTTGGACAACCAGGGAATGTATTCTGAAGTTGCCGTGTCAACCATTTTACTAATAGTTTTCATCTACTCCGACAGATGGAGCCTGTCATGTCTTCTATTCCGTCGCGACAGACGACTGCTTCAGAATATCATCCCCAGGAGAGAGATGTCCACTCGGTGAATAAACCGACTGGTGGCCTTCCGATTTGCATTCCAAAAGTCCTCGTTAATAAAATTAATTAAAAATAAAAAAGAGCTTGGTTGGATGAGTGTAAAGCCGTGGGAGAATTGTAAAATGAATATTAAAAAATGAGGAATCGCACAATATGTGCTCTACCTTAATAAAGTTATCTATACCAGATTCTGATTGTTTTTTATTGCTTGTGTCTTCTTTTTTATTACAGTCGAATCTCATTATGAACACTTCTAATTTGTTGGCACTTAGTTCATTTTCTTATCGCATGTTGATTTTTAAATCGATTGAAAAATATTTTGCTTGTTTGTCTCATAATCCAAATTCAACTTTTAGCATATTTGTAACTTCACGATCACAGATTCTGATTGTTTCTATTGATTGTGTCCTCCAAATCTCTTTGGTTGCAGTCGAACCTAAATAGTCGAAGTCAAAATATGTTAAATATTTGTAAAAATCGAATTCTGAAGCAAACAGTACATCAATTGGTTTAGGCACTAACATGCTTAAAATACATGAAAGTGGTAAACGAACTAAGCGCCGAATATGCAGATAGTTGTTTTTCCATTAAGGTGCTGGTTAAAAAATATTTTAGAGTACATATATTGAAATTAAGAAAGGCTGCCTTGTGCGTATAAACAGATAAAAAAAAGAGTGTGAGTTAGTATTTTGTGAAACTGTACTAGATCTAGATAGTGGAATTGAAGAGCTTTAGACTATACAGTGATAAGTCACACTACACAGAAACATCTTATTGCTGACATGAAAATAGTAATGTATTTCAACAAAAATCTCTCCAGAACACTTTGAAATTGAGGCTTATCATTATATTGATCCAATCCTTTCACTTGGTGAATGGTAGAAGTACATAGAAAGAACGCTTAACATTTTTACTGAAAAAGCAGTACGTGTTTCTAGACAGTATTTAAACAGTACGCCCTACTGGTAACAGAGGTTTCGTGTCATCCTTGTTTCGGAAAAATCTGTTTCAAAAGCTTTTTTTTTTTTCTCTTTTACTTGCAGAAATAAGTCGAAATCTAAGTCGCTTTTATAACAAATGTCCCAAATTTATCTGACGATTTGCAAAATCGTTTAATGAAAAACGAAAGCACGCTTCTCAGGAAACCAGATTTTAATCTCTGTGTAAGATTACAACTAATTATTACAACTAAGCAGACGGTAGAAAACAAGATTTTGTAAAAATAAAAAATAATAATAGTAAATAAAAAATTAAAAGAAGGAAGAAATGTGGCTGTTTAGTCTTAATGGAAGATTGATTTAAGAAAACTAAATTGCAAAAATGGATTTCATTCAGGTTTAACTCGACTAATTTGATATTTTTAAATATTCTTTTTTATTTTATCTATGTAAAAAAAACACATTTTAATAGATTTTTGATAAAAGACTACGGTTTTACGAAAATGGAAATTTCTTGCCATTCTTACTTTGGATGTATTGAAAAAAGGGAACAAAATGAATGTATGTATATTATCAAATAAATAAAAATTCGGTATATTAATCGATAAATAAGAGATGCGTGCCCAATACTCAAAATCATTCAAGTAACAAATGTTTTAATAAGATTCTACACTATATTTTCTAACGCTAAGTGATAATGGAAAATAGAAACATGAAATAGTAAAATAAATAGAACATTCTTTAGAAAATAGCCAATAAATGAAAATGAAATAATTTAAAATATATTGTTAATATTTTCGTTAACTAGATGAAGTTCATGAATAACCACGATAATATCGTATTTGATTGTTATCGATAATGCTCGTGATATAATAAAATTTCATATTTATAGTTATTTAAGAAGACCGTTATATACTTATATTATATTGTCCATAATTATTATAGGCGTGCTAATAACAATAAACATAAGAAGAAAATATATCGTTATTGCGATGCGCATAACATATCGCCTAGCTATAAAATAAAAACTAATAAAGTCTGGTAACAAAATACCATGGAATAAATTCTAACTATAAAATACTTCATTCTAAATAGTGTAAGTTTGATTTTAATCTCAGCAACAACTTTTATCACAAAACCCAACGAGGTTTATAATTGATTAACAAATGAAACATGCAAACTTGAAACCATGATAAATTTAATTATGTTAATTTACGGGTTATGAGGTTTATATACCACGATTGAAACTGTCTTTACAAAACAAGGCTAAAAAAGCCTTCTGAAATCGTAATTGAATCATCATTTGGAAATCAAGAGCAGAAAAAATTCTCAAATCGAGATAAAATTCATTTTCTCAAAGGTTTATTTTAGATTTTATGACCATTTGTGCAGACTTATATATACTTTCTTGAATACTATAAAAAGTGGCTTGATCATTAAGTTTTCAAAACAAACAAAATATTACATTTGACTGCCCGGGCATTTGGCTAAGCTTATTAAAGGATTCATTAGTCCAACCTTTCTATGCAAATAAAGTAAAAATACATCGTTTGCCGTAAGTTATCCGGGATGGTTGGTGACGTTTTCACAGTTAAATCTATAACTCGAGCTGTTTTCTAAGGCTTTGTCGTTATACGCAATAACGTTTTACAACAATTGTTTTGCCATTTTCATACCTGCTACTGATTCGTAACAGTTTTTCATGACTGTTCCGCTAATTTTGAATCTAATATATTTGTTTCTAATATTTAAAAAAAAAATACTTCAACGCTGCATAATTTAGAGATTGCAAAATTTGAAAATTATTTATAGATTTTAACGATTTTCATCTAGTTTGAAATATGTCTAAAAATTTTAAATAATTCAGCTGTTTGTCCATTCTAAGACCCGCGTAATTCGTTGCAGCAAGTTAGGAACGATAGTTCAAAATTATAGCCTTGCTTTGCGTTTAAGGCATAAAATTTGGCTTTTTTTTTTTTAATTTTCTTTGCGAAAAAATGTAAAAAAAAAGCTACGAAAAAGGAAATGCTTGAACAGTGTTTCACTAAACTCATTCGCCAAGGAAAATAAATAAAAAAAAGCCATAAATAAATTGCCTTACACTTTAAGCAAAGCTATTATTTAAAATGACATGAATAACATCATGTCGTATCTGGGCTATAGATCGGTCAAATAAATTAAATATTTTAAAAGTTTTTTATAATTATTTTTTTTGTAAAATTCGCCAATTTAGCAAGATTTTCGTATTTAAATGAAAATTATCAAAATGAATGAATATTTTTTTAATTTTCGCAAACTGTTATGAGACTAGCAAAGGCAGAAGAGAAATTTTTTAAACATTATTAAATTAAATCCCAAACCCTTTTCATTTATCTATGTCGTGGCGGCTGCCTCAAGCACGCGGTGTATAGTGTGGCTAACCCAAGTTCACTGGTCAATCAAAAGGATGACACTAATATCTTCAGGATCACTTGTCTTTTATTTTAAATCAACTTCACAAATTAGACGCACGATACTTCATAAAAGCACTGAAAATGATTCATGATTTTGTTTTAATGCCTCGAAGAACACATGTCTCCTTCTCTGCATGCTCAACTGTTAATTTTTCAAAAAATCAATGTACAAAAATGTAAAATCTATTCGAATTACCAAATTCGCATAAATGCGCAATTTCAGTAAGACCAGAATAATAATAACATAGAGCAGTGGTTTCCAACTGGCGGCCCGGGGGCCGCATCCGGCCCGTGAAGCCTTTTTTTGTGGCCCATGAACTAAAATATATCAGTTGTCATTTTTTTGCGGACAATTTTCGTAAAAAATCTATATGGGTTTAAAATACTTTTCTCGTAAATAAAAATCTAATTTCTTCATTTCTGAGAAATCCATAGCTTTTCCTCGGGCCTTTTTAGTTGCATAACTTGAAGTAATGGGTATTTAAATGCTTAAAAATACTTTTGATTAGAAGCTTTATTTCATCAGTATTAGGTTTAATTAACATTTTTTTTTACATTATTAAAAACGTTTAGTCCCGAAGTGGACTGATCGTAAAGACACGGTTCCCAGTAAAACACCGAAGTCAAGCAACACTGGCTGCGGTCGGTAAGCGGGTGGGTGACTACTTTGATCAGTCTGCGTAGGAACCGAGGGTGCGCGGTATTGGTTTTCGTTAAACTGTTGTACCGTAAAGTGCTCGACTTCGCGCGCAGGTTGTCGGGCTACCAAAACAGGGGAGCCATCCCCTCTGCAGAGGATCAAAATTGAGATGGCATGTGTTCAGATCATCCTCTGGGCGTCGCCAATAGCCCATTGTGCAGCGCGACGTAAATAAAGTACTTACCTGCCTAGCGTATAATAAAGTAGGCAATTACTTTTTAATGTATTTTTTATTAACATGAATGGTACATTTTTTATTTTTTAAATGTACCATTATATGGTAATGGTAAATTTTTTATGAATGGAACTTTGATGCTTTTACTGGAATGTAACTGGAAAAATTTGAAAACTGGCATTCTATGGACCAGTATATAAAGATAAAACATATCTTACATTGCTCATAATATAGGAATTGATGTTTATGTTTTAGATTATTTGATTTAGTCATTTTAATTTAATTGTGTTTAAACATGTCTTCAAAATAAAATACAGTTATTTTATTTTGAAGACATGCATTACTGTTTTTATGCGGTATTTTCGCGTCCTTAGGTGACGTCTCTCAGCTCCCGGTTAACCTCTTGTCTATGGAAAGTCGTACAAATCCGTGAGAAATACAACACAGTAAATAAATTGTAAATAATTTAATGTTGCTTGGATGGTCGCGAACCATTTGATTTACGGAACGGTACCGGTCCGTGGGTGGGAGGCCGCTGCTGTCGAACACCAAGTGACAAATCGGAAAAGTATGAAAAAATAAGCTTTCTATAAAATGCCTAGGTATTCTATCGAACGATGTACAGTGGTCTAAATCAAAAATTGGATCAAAATGGACAAAAATTCCAAAAAAAAAGATTTATTTACAAATTAATAAATAAAAAAATTTCTTGATGATAACTATAATTTTTAATGTCCATAGAATAACGCAATCACAAAGAAAGATGTTTGCTTTTGTTCTTTTCTACTTAAATAACTGACTGAAGTTATACACGAACGGAGGGAAAAACCAGACGTTAATATTTTTGAAATTTTTGGCAATTTTTATTTTATCAAAATATTGTGTTTAATAAATGCAAATCTGTAAATGGAATTAAAAAAATGTATTTTACTTACACTTGTAGACTTTTTTAAAAGCATGTAGGGTAAACAAACCAGTGAAGGAATACTTAAGCTTAGCTTCTCTTTAAAAAATCATAAAAACTTGAAAATTTGTACTTTTAGTTAAATGATAGTGTCAACATATTTTTTATTAAATGCAAATTATGTAAAAAAAATTAGGGAACTTACAAAATATTGTTTTAAGCTTTTGGTGGTTCAAATAATAAGTAGTAAGATAACCAAGTGAGGGAACAGTTCTTACCAGTGAATGAACACAAAATTTTCCAGTGAATGAACACTTAATTTTCTGAATTTTTGATGCTCTTTAGAAATTTATAAGCTATACAAATATCTAAAAACAAGACTTTTCGAGAAATTATGACATATAACCCCATTTAATATGGAAAATTTTACATTTTTTAGTCATGAAATGGAAAGTAAAGTGGAGTTGAATACAGAAGGGAAAAAAAACTGTTTTTCATTTTCTTTCTCACAGTTTGATAGTCGATTCTGTGTCATCCGATTATGCTTTTATTATTATTTTATCACTTTTTTTTTGTTTACTCTTTTACCCCTCATTTTTTAAAACTTTTATTTTTATTTATTTTTTTTTAAAAAATTCTTTTTAACTATACTTTTTCTCTTCATCATACTTTCCAGCTTTAACTTTTTCTTCGGCTCTTTCAGTCTCTTTATATTCTTACCATTTTTATGAAGATAATGCAAAAGGTAATTTATTTCTTTTTCTTTTGATTTGACCTTCCGCTTTTTTCCCAATATTCGGCCAATGTAAATGTTTCTTCGAAATCTCTTCTGATTTTCCTGTACCATTTCTAGAATTCCTCATTGGATAATAGATGTTAAAAAAGAGTTTCGATGTTTAAGGAAAATCCATCTCTCATTGACTTATATCTAGTGAGTCTTCAGCAGTACTTATTATTTTCTGACTTTGATCACTTAAAGAATCAATTGTTTTTTCAACTAACAATGCTTTAAGAGAAATTATCTAAAAATTAGCTTACAAGATACATTCATTTTCAATGTAAGTTGTTTCAGCTTCAGTGCCAAAGTTTGACTTAACCAAATGCTCTTTTTGTGATAACTTCTTTCGCATTGAGAAAAGCACGGGCTATTGGATATTTGGGAGATTAAACTTTTCTGTTAGTGTCCCTTTAAAAATTTGCAACATATCTTGAGAGATTTCATTCTCAAGCTTCTGAAGAAATTGTGCATCGTTACTCTCGAAGTATGTGTGTTGTTTGATATGAGATTTATGCCCATCCAGAAGAAGCAAAATAGGGATTTGATAGCATTTTCAATTATCCATGGGTATAACCATTTGCAATATATCCGTAAAATGTTACGGCTGTCATTGATTCATTCCTGAATCGCTTTTTCCAATGAAATATACAGCAAGAACTGATTCTGCAATACTTCGAGGAATTCTTCAGTAAGGAAAAACTACCACTGCAGCTACTTTTTGCCCACAAGCTGAAATGTTTGCCAAAACTGTTTTTCTTTCCTAGGGACTATATTATATAATTCTTTATAATTTTTGAAACCAAAGATTCTATCTGTTTAAGGGCAGTACTCCTGTATCGTTCGCATTGTAGATGCGATCACTTTCTAAAAGGATGCCAGGACTACTTTCCTCTTCAAGATTCTTCTAAAGTTCTTTAAACAACTCTCGAATATTACTGTAAGGGGAGCTTTGCCTCTTGAAATTATCTTCACATTGCGCTGAGTTATCAGAGTAGATGTCGTCTTAAAAAAAGCTTCATCCGTTTTTTACATGGATGATTGTCTTTAAATGGATTTTTCTTATCCGTTTCCGTTATGACGTTAAAGACCGCATTAGGATAATAATTTAGCTAATTATTGGCACAAAAGCCAGCAAAGAAATGTTTTTATTGCTATATTTATTTAGTTTTAGATGAGTAAACATAGATTTTAAAAATGTTTAACGTATGATGCATCTAACCACTAGATTTATAGAGATAAATTATAAATAAATTATAATTCTTTTCCTAAATTTAGTAATTAAATTAGCATTTTGAAATGAAATTATTTCAGGAATTATTCATACAACATTTAACAGAATTTTAGGTGACCTCTATATCACAGAACTACTAATTATTAATGAGCGATGCAAAATTATATTTCACACATACTGTTCATTCACTGGGAAATCTATTACTAGTGGTGAAGAAACATACCTGTTCCTTCACTGGTTAAAAGCTGTTTTTTAGCAGAATTTTGATGTATAATATAACTTAAGGTATAAGAAAATTAAAATATTTCTTTTATTTTCATTGACTTGGAAAAATCCCAGTAAAGGAACACTTGATCATTTATTGGTTTTTCATTGTTTGGTAATCCAGTTAATAAACACCCCTTAATCTCAGTACTTGCTTACGCTATGATGCTTTAAATAAATAAAATGTAACTTCAATAACCATATTTTGAATTCTCTTTTTCACAGTGAAAAAAATAAAACTATTTCATGAAATTAATTGCACTTTAAAGGGATTACAACAAACACTGACCTTATAATTTTGTCAAAGAAACAAGGAGTTGCACAGATACTAACAAATTCAAAAAAAATTTCAGAGAAGACAATATGACCAGGTAACCAGGTCAGATGACTTCCTATTGTTAGGTTGTAAACTACTGTTATCAATCAATCTAAGTAAAAACTTTTAAAGTCTTATTTTTAAAAAAACATATATGAAATTTTTCCTTACTGGGGTGTGTTCCTTCACTGGTTGGTTTACCCTCTATCCAGTTCCGATTTTTCAGAAACATTGTGGATTTCAAAAATCTTGGCGCATATGCCAGTTTCTGAAATTGTATGTGTCTTGTAAAGAAACGTTTGTACAATGAAAAAAAAATTTTTTTGCGAATATTCTTGCTAAAAAAAAATTGAAAACCAAAATGTTAAAATATTCTGCATGCTTGAAATTTCATTTATGTTGATAAATTTTGTGACAATTTGTGATATATATATATATATATATATATATTTCATTTAAAACGTATCAGAACAAATAACATTCTATGATCTGAAACTTTATAAAGATTTCATTTTATTCAAATGTTTGGTATTCGCTAACGTTTTGCTGAAGGCATTTTATCGGCTTACTAGAACATTACACGAGGAGCTTTCTCGGGAACAAAGCAAAAAGACATACAATCAAAATTTCCAAAATTGAGATTGCAAATAGAAAGCCTGAGGGATGCGAGATTTTCGATTTCAAAACAATACTTTGAAAATATTTCATAGAATATAATAACTTAACTCAAAGGGAGGTGGGTAAGAGTGGGGTTTAAGGGGCTCAAACACTCCCCATTGTAAATGGCAATTTTTAATATTTTCTCAAATTACTCATATACTCATACGTATTCATAAGAAAAGCAATTAAAAGGAGTTAAAATAATAGAGAACTTAAGCAAAATAAAAAGTAAAAAAATAGTTAATGCTACTCCGCATCATGGGATACATATCTGAAAAAGGTAAACCCTACGATGGAAAAAAAATACTTCAATAGATGGTGTTTGAAATAACATCAAAAAAATATTCTTTTTACAATATTTTACTCTTAACGTTTATTGTTTTGCTAATGCAATAATTTAGTTCTCGACATTTGTTTTTATATATCACACAACTATAATTTAGTAATTATAACTGCTAACAAAATTAAAAAGGCATTTTTTATAAAAATTTTCAAGAAAAGTGTTAGCTATTAGACAAAATTTTTATTCACTTTCATACTAATTTTAAACAATACTCTTTTAATATTATTCATATAGTTTTAAAACCAATATACCTCATCTTATTGTAAAGTGTCAAGTGAGTTAGAAAGATTGGCGATAAATAGAACAATTGTTTTTATCAATCATATTTTACTGTCCCTTAAAAAATCCACATATCATCTTATCTAGAATTGTATTTGAACATTTTTATAAAATCGAAAGTATTCATTAAAATTAAAGAAATTATAAATAGCTCAGGATCGGAACTTTTCCATGATTCAACAGAAAAGTCTCAGTGAATTTAGTATTGTAAGAAATGGATTGATTCCAATAATATCCGTGGGAAGGGAAGCGAATTATTGTTTTAAAAAAATCGTCATCGAATTGGCACAAAATAAGCGTAAATATTTTTTTGGAGATGGGGGGGGGGGGAGAGAGAGAGAGAGAGAAATGCAAGAAATAAAGCTTATGCTTAATTCGTGTCAAAAGACTTACAAATCTTTTGGATAGCGAAATCTTTTAAGAAAGCATCCAAGGAAAAGATGCACTGGCTTCCATTGTCAATTAAATTCAATAATAGAAAACTAATAAAAGCCTCTTCACTTTATTAAAAGTAAAATTTAAAACTAAAGTTACTTTTAAATGTGAGTTTTTCGTTATTGATTATCACTGGAAAAATCGATTATTCTCTGGGTGCCGTATTAAATTTTCCGTCTTGCGTTGAATGGGACATTTGTCGATGATTTTTTAATTTTCAGAAGTCTAAATCTTGATTACCCTTAGCGCCATTTTTTATTTATGCATTTTAAACAAACAATTAAGGCATATTTTTTTTCTGATGTATTTTTTCACGCTAAATTGTATGGTACTAATTCCGAGACGGTAGGTAGGACTAATAGTTTAGAAATTATATGAGTTTCATGTACAAAGAGTGCGAATTTGTAAGTGTACCAATGGTTTACACTTTTTACTTTGCTATTTAGGAACTATTTGAACTTGTAAGGTACATTTTCTGACGAATTTTTTTTACAGAATTGAATGAGATATAACTCAAGTTTATATAAATTGTTTTGAAGTTACAATATTTTCTTCATAATAAGTGCCACTTAAAGGTAATACATTTTGTATATGTAAAACAAAATTATTTCAACTTTTGAAATATATACCTTTTTAATTCGTTTTTGGTCTTATTCGATTGACGAAAAAAAAAGAAAAATACCTCACTTGTCTGTATAGCAATGTAATATATGTAAATAAAAGCAAGTATAAAATTGTACTTCTCGTACATAAAAAGCTTAAAACTTTTAAACTATTTTTCTGATCGTTTCGGGATTGGTCTCATATAATTTAGCGTGGTAATTATAATATTTTAACATCGGAAAATTTACATTACGCGTTCATATAGCTCCTGAATATCAAATTAAATTCTATATGGTAAAAAAAGTTCTTTTTATTCATAAAAACTCTTGCACCTTCTGAACTACTAGTTCCATTAACTCATGTATAGTCTCATTTCCTTAAAAGCAAACATAGTAATTACGTAGTACATAGTAATTAATTTTTTTGTAAAAAATATACATAGGAAACAATGTTTTACTTGTTTAAATATCAATATCCGTGTAAATATAGTATATAGTATAATAGTTATACCCGTGTTGCCTAAATAGGTGCAAGTAAAAATTTTTACTTTTCATACACAAAATCCTCATAAATTCTAAACTATTGTTCCGTTCGTCTCGGGATCGATCTCATTCAATTTAATGGAAAAACATACGTTAGAAAATATGCCTCATCTGTCTCTCAAGAAGAAATTTAATCCTCAAAAAAGGGGTACAGAAAGAAGAGTTTTTGAGTATCATTTATAATAATATAACAGAGCTTTCTATGAAGAACAAAAATCTTAGGCATTTTTTTTTCAGACGAAAAAGACTAAATTTACTGTGCTATAACGTTGAAAATCAAATTTAGTTTTCAATTTATTCATCCACTAATAAGTTTAAATATTTAAACGCAACCAAAGTATATTTAAAATATATAGAGAGAGCGTAAGTATTAGATCTCAATTTTAAATTTCACTTCACTTCAATTTGTAAATTTTGAATTTCTGAACACTATGGAAAAGTTATTCATACGTGCTTGACTTAACTCATGTTTCGCATTTTCCTATTTTGCAAAAATAAAATACTCTATTTTTGCGTGTAATAAAATACTGAGATTAATCGAATCTAAGAAGGAAATATTAATATATAGAGATGAAAACAAAACAAAAAAAGCTTTCATCAAACTACAACAAAAAAGGGTCAAAATTTTTTTTAAAAAAAAGAAGATAAACATGAATTGCAGAGAATATAACGTTTTTTCGTATTGCTAAACTATTTACTCATTAAATATATGAATCAGTAAGTAAAACACTTAAAACAAATGAAAACTCAACCTTGCAAAGCAAAACTTTTTCGTCATTTCAAACCGTCTCAAACTTTAAACAAATGAATACTCACTAAAACATTTTCGTTGATGCATAATATTTAATGAAATTATTCGAGTTAGAAACGGGATTAATCAAAATAAACTTACTTTGACATCTTCGAGAGCCTTAACGTGGATATCCAGGACAGATCCTCCAACCACGACCTAAAGTATAGATAGATGTAAAAAAACGTCACTTGAACGTTAGAGAATATGTCAGTTCCGTTGTTATAATATTAGCTTAATACGACAACTTTAATTTTCAAAGTTCTGCAGGACAACGAGATGAAAAAGAGATTTAAAGCAGTTAGAAGAAGACATACCCAAGAACAAAAGGCAATTAGTAAAGAAGAAGAAGTAAGAAAATTAGACATAATAGGACATTTAAGGACAAAAATAAATTATATCAATGGCATAATTTCCACTGAGACGAGTGCAGAGATGGCAGCAGAAACTAATGGAACTCAAAACAAAATGCAGTAAAGGAAAAAGATGACAAAGCCAATAAGTTGCCAGTGAGATATTATTTATTGTCACAAAGAAAAAGTTTAAAGAGAAAAATAAAAGTAAATTAGTTCTAGGTTAAAGTTTTTTTAGTATGGGTATTGTTCTTAAAAAGTCTTTTATTTATTACTTTTTTAATTTAAAGAATGTTCTAACACTTTGCGATCTTCAACACAAATACTAAGAACTAGTTTTTATTTTGTCAAGTTTTAGTTAACTTTTCTACAAAATTATTTAAAGTTTTTTTTTTTTTTTTTTGGATTTTTACATTAAAGTATTTTTAGTTATTAACAAAAATTTTTGATAACTATTAAGTTCAATGTTAAAAAAAATAATAAATAATTAATAATAATGACTTTTACAGTTCCTAGCTTAGAAGGAGCAAATTTTAAATATTTATTTTCCTTGAATGGCAATGGATGTCGCTACACACTGCACATTAATAGAGGAAGGAAATATTAAAAACAATTTTTTTTTCTTTACAGTTCCATTCAGGTCATGATTAAATCATTTAATGGTACACGTTTAACAACTGATAATCAATGTAATTTGTGATTAGATACGTGATAAATAGGGAGAGTAAAATCGGAATTCGAAAATTGGAAATGGGATTGGAGATAGGTGAGTAAAATGATTTTGTACATTTTAGGAAGCCTCTTAGATAACTAGATCTAATTATCTGTAAGAATACGTAAAGGACATGATGATGGTGAATTTATCGTAGGCTAATTAAAATTCTTGCACTTTGCATATGCCAACGGAATTTTGAAACGTACCAGGTTAATTTCTATTCTTGTCATTTTTTAGCCTTATTGTAATCAGTTTATATGTTTTTAGTCTAATTAAGAAATTTGCGAAGAATTATTTACTCAATCTGGCTGATTTTTCTTAGACTTACAGCAATATAACTTTAAGACTATTTACAATAAGCTTCAATTAATCTGGGTGTATTGTAAACTGCCCAAAATATACCATGCTAATTAAGCAATAGAAAAAAATTAATTATCTAAAGGTATGTGAGCTCACTGCAATAAGCCTAAAAAGTGTTAGACTAATTCGAAAATCCTGAATGCTTTTCCAATTAGCCTGTCTAATTACAGAATAACGTCGGTTGTCTGCAAAGAGCCTGATTATTCAGTAGCTTATGACAAATCCGTCTTTTACGCTTGTTTGCCTATTACTCTTTAGAAGTTGCCAAATCGTATTGTTACCACACATTGTCGATTAGTTTCTTTGGGTGGAGAAAAATGGAGCACAGATTCGAATTTTGTCGCTTATCAAATAGTTCATTGATTAAATGCATACTTTGAATAATAATGAGGGGGGGGGGAATCCTTCAAGCCTTTGATATGCTATGCCATCTATCGCCATTCATTGGAAACAATTATTTATAATCTACCGCTTTATTTAAAAGATCCTAAATTTGACGTTTCACAAAGAGGGAGGATAAATAGAATTATTCAGAAATTGATACAAAAAGGAAAACAAATGACATATTAAAATAAAATATATATCTATCAAAAGAGCATACCGGTCTCCCAAAAGAAGATTTCTTATCAATACTTTTACAGGAATTTTGAAGAACTCTTGATGAGCCAGTTCCACCGAATCTGTTCTTCAGATTATTAAGATTCACTGCAATTTGAGAGGCAACTTTAGCGTTATTCATCAGGAGTCCGATATCTAAATAGTTGAGGGTTACATCAAGTGGTGTTTATTATAACATTAATATATAGAATGTCTCAAAATGATCACAATGGATGCTCAATGACAGCAGAAAATCATATCGGTAGATGCCATATGTATAGATCTGTACAGAGAGTTGAAGTTTGCATAGTGACCAGAAATGTAATCTTGTGTCACTTCCCTATGGACGGTGTTTTCAATATAAATCTAAACAAAAATCTCGAGCTCTTGACCTCTCTACTTCCGATTACAGAGTATACAGCTACTTACTACAGCTTTTTGTGCGAGGAGATATTTTCAAACAGACATTTTTGTTTTTAATAAAAGAAATAAGTTATTTCATTTCTGAACACAAATCCACCGTATTTCATAAGATATTAATGATATTTAGTAATTCTGGTGAGTGTGAAATGAAAATTTGTTTTAGTTATTTAGAGATGTATTGTTAAAAAAGGGAACATGGTTGCAAGATTTAGAAAGAACTCGTTTTTTAGGCAGTTCCGATTTGGCCTCTTTTTACTTGTTTATTACTGCTTGTTCTTGTTGCAAGCCGTGCACCATCATACGATAGTATTAGCCTATTGTTCGAGCAATGAGATTAAGTTCATATTACAAATTATCATTTAGGTTTATCTTTCGAATTTGGTATAGTGTTAACAAGGTAATAAGTGTTTTATAACGATTCTTTTTTCAAATGATTCTTACGTCTTGAAATGAGGTTTCTTATAACGATTCTTCTTTGAAACACAAATAATAAATCAGGCAACAAATAAACGTACACCAGATTTACTACTCAAGAGAGTCTCAAAATACAATGATCACCTTGTAAGCCAAACGGCTTCAAAACACACCAAAAACAGTAATCCGAAAATATAGACAGTCAAGAGCTTGCAGCGCTCCCTAGTGTAGAAAACACCATCCGTTATGACCTTCCCGTGGTGCGCCTATAATTATTTAACTAAATTGTTATAATTTCCTGTTAATTTCATGTTATCTAATAATTATTGTCACAAATCGCATTAAAATTGACTGAGAAGTACCTGCTATAACGTTATTTCATGATATAGCGACAAACTTGGCAAGTTCTTCAAGTTATCATTAAATTACAATAAAACAACTATTCTTGAACCCATTTGAATGCGACGTTTGACAATAATTGTTACAAAACTAACATGAAAATTAGATAAATAAAAGCATCAGTTCAAAGACGCACGAACAGTAAGTTCCATGCGCATGTTGCTATGCAATTATACACCGTTATGTGCCCCCTCCACGTTCGTAATCTTTGTATCAAAGAGTAAATCAGAGGATTTACATGTGAAAATTGACAAAATATTCCCACAGCGCTTATCGCCTTCAGGTTTCCAGCTATTTTGATTATTGCCCAATGGCAAAATGGGTCTTGTTTTGGGTTTTATGGCGTGCGCACTTTATTTGGACGTCATCACACTTTCCAACTGTGTTCAAGAGTAATAGTAAAACAGTGCGCATGCATCGTCATTGCATGCGTTGCTATAGCGACCGCTGCTGTTTGATAATTTCTTTAGAATTCTTTTTTTCTTCTTATTTACACCAGCAGTCATGTATTTACATAATAATAATTTAAAGTATTTTTATATTCTTTTTAATATAAACTTATAATTACTATATTGACGGTGATTTTAATATAAATATGAATACTACTAAAGAAGGAAAAGTGGAAAAGTATTTTGTGAAGTCTTGAAACACGTATATAGCAAGGATTTGAAAACCAATCCGACGACAAACATCAGTTGAGACAGTTTTTGCAACCGTTTGCAATCAGTTTTATGATTTGAAATGTTGTGGCGTTTATCGGAGTCAAATCAGAAAAAAAAGCATTTGACCAATGAGTAACCAGTGATCGTAATAAAGCGATCACAATTTTTTTATTATTTATGATTTTTTTTAAATTCTTTTATTAGAAAAGATTTTAACTAATTGAACGAGCTAATACAAAAAACGAATTTTAAAATTTTTTTTTCTTTCTAAAATTTCTGAAAAGTTCTGGAAGGACAGAATTTTTAAATGGCCTGAAAGATGGAGAAAGGCTGAAGAAAAGAATGGCAGTCTAAAAATTAACCGATATTGATCAGTGTTGCAATTCAAATTTTCATCAAAATTGGCTTTTTGAAGTTATACTACTGAAATATTTTATACTGAAAGCATTTTATATGCCCAGTAAAGTTTTGCATAACAGTAATGTTTAAAAATATCCTTTATGGAAAACATTCCCGCTGTCAAATATATTTTGAAAAATATTGCTTATGTGATGTTAAAATCATATGTTTTCTGCGTTAAAATGCATTTAAAGACGTCGTATCTCAATTTAAACAGTTAATAATGCAATAGTTGAAATCATGTCATTTTCGGTTCGCATATTGCAAAAATATTCAAAACACCTTCCGTGGATACGTTTTCAATGAGTTATTGTTTTTAATTTCAAAAAGTTTTAAATAAAATAAGAAAAATAGCATCCTGACATGTTAACGATAGTTTTTATTTTGCTGTCTTCGGAGATCCGTTTGACAGGTTCCAACTGTCTTGCATCGAAATGTTCACATGAACGTACATAAATTAGCATAAATAAACAAAAAAAATTCTTGAAGGAGAGAACATTACTAATTCCAACTTTAAATACAAGAAAAAAAATTTAATATTATTTTTTAACTTTAAAGATTAAAGTTCCTTATAAACTTTCCTTGTTGTCAAGTACATTTTCCTGACATTACTGGGGGCAAATTTTCGATCAAAGCTGTCAAAAAAAAATTGCTTTTCCTTTTGGAAAAAAAATTTAGAAATAACTTTAAAAAGAGGGGCTCCGTTAACTTTACGCTAGGTGTAAAGAAAGAGTCCATGTCTAAACATTTTGGTAAAAAACAATTGTGTATTCTAAACAAACAATTGAGTGTGAAAAATTTTATGTTGCTACAACAGCGATATTGAGTGTGGAAAACAATTGCACAGCTTAAAAAAAAAAAAATTTTAATGACTTCTTTAATTTTAAAAACTATTTGAAATTTGCTTAGATTAAATAATTTTTTTACAAAAATATGGGTTAACGTAAAATAAAATCCAAAGTTTTCATTTTTACATTTTTACGAAATTAAATTATCTTTTGTATACAAATTTTTATTCGATTTGGCAATTGTTCTTAATTTTATTTGGGAAATCGAAAGCAATAATTTTGTTGCATAGATTTATATGTATATTTATAGGTTACACAAAATGTATAGGATGTTCGGTAAAGATCTCCACCTATATGAATTTTTGCATTCTTATCAAAAATTAAAAAAAACACTACCAGGAAGGTAATAAACAACAAAACGATTTGATTATGGAGTAGTAGAGAGTTGGAAAAAGATTAACCTTCAAATTTCAACCTCCCATGTTTTGATGTTTATTATATACACATTCTTCTCTAGTTTATCTAATTTCAACTGTTTTTTTTCTTCTTCTGTTTAAATATTAAGTTACGATTCCCAATATATATTATATTTCCGTTTTCATTTTCTTCGATCTGACATTAAAAGTTTGCAAACACTTGAGTGCAAAAAGTTGGTGACAGCGAGGTTGTTTACGGCATAGAATCAAAGTAAAAATAATGAAAATTCATGCGTTTTAATTTAATGTATAAAATATTACTTTTCGGTCTTCCTAATATAAATAACTCGTCCGTCTTAAGATCTAGTGTTAAAATTATTTTATATGCAAAAAACATAAAATAATATTGTTATTATTAGTTAAATTGCAATAAGAGTTATTATTTAATTTTCAATTTCAATCATGAGTAAAAATAACTAAAACGAAAAACATGGATAACAAATAACAATATGCTTTTACATGTACGACATAAAAATGTACAGCTTATATATTATATGTAAAATTATATGTTAATATTATATGTTATTGTTATTGTTAATTTACATGTAATTATATGTTATATGTTAATATTATATGTAAAAAAGAAAACATTTAACTAACCATAATAAATTTTCATATATTTTACAACATCTCACCAGTACAATGATCAGAAACTAAAATGTTAAAAAACTAGCTCATCATAATTTCAGAAATTTCTCAAATAGATTCACTTATCCGGTAAACAAATGAATAAATTGGTATAAACAAGTCGAAAAATGTGTTTACTCTAAAGCGCATCGGTCTCTAATCAATAAGAGGATTGATTGTTCCCCACAACGATTTTAAGTGCCTACCTTCGTTACAGATAGAATCATGTTCAAACAGCATTTGTTACAGTTATGAGGATAGCTAGAAGCGTTATATCAACAAGAGAATTGAAAATTTTCATTTTCTCATTCGAATAGCGTCGAAATAAAGATAATATTTAGCATCCACTTTAGCGTATCGCTAGCATTTATAAAGAAAATATGCTTCTTTAAGATTGGTGTATAGGATATGTAATGCAGTACGGCCATGATTATATAATATTGAGATTTTAATGTCTGTATGCGCAAAACATAATACACTGGTTATCAAAAACTAAGGAAAAATGACTCGAACTCAAAAAGTTACGCATAGACTACTATGAAACTGGCACACATTATTGTACACATAATACTGTATAAAATAGTATCAAAAGTATTGAACCAAACAAATACGGTATTTCAGAAATCAGCATGTGTATGAAATCAATAAATCAGATGCGCCAGTTTTGAATAGAAAAGTACCTTCAGTATGGAGTACGATCACATACAGCGATGTGTAATGCTTTCAATCATGCGGTCTACCACTTCCGTTGGAAATGCGAGCCAATATTCTTGCAAAGCCATTGTAAGTTTGGCTCAAAGGTTTGAAAATAAGGATTGAGAGCAGCTACACGTCTTCCTAAAACATCCCAAAACTGCTCGATAGGATTTAAATCCGGTGATCGATCTGGCTACTCTATGAGCTGAATTGCTGAAGATTATCATTAACGATGCGAGCGCTAAGTAAAGTTGCGTTATCGTCCTTTACCACAAAATCATCACTTGTTGCACCAGCATTCGGGCGCACATAAACATCAAGGATGTCATCTCTATTCGCGTGAGCATTCACTGTTCCACATGGAAAGACATGCAGGTCTTAGTATCCAAAATATACAACCCCAGTGGCAGCACAAGTGTAAGCAAATAGAATTCTTTATAGAATATATATTTAAAATGAATAATTTCAACTTTCGTAGAAAAAAATTTAAGCTAAAAAACAATTATTGCGTAGCAATCATCGGGGTAGGTCAGTGGAGCGAACAGGGGGCTTAGACCACTAATATGCAGTTAAGATTTCAAAATTTTAATAATCTATGTTCGATTTAGCAAATATAGAAACACAAAAATAGCAACGAAAGAGATTGAAAATCATATTTTAGAAAAGACGATTGAAAATCAAATCGCTACAAGTCCATTAGTTGAAAGTTCATGGTACAAGCGGGATTCACGTCAGTGACGATTCTTTAGCACAATGACACGTCAAAGTGCTTACTAATGATGAATCTCCTTGACTGGGCTGAATCTTGCTTACATGTCCCAAAAATGATCGACGATCAAGAACAAAAAATTAAAATAAGAAAAAAACGGAAGAAATCAGAAGTGTACGGTATGCTGCTTTCTTATAGGAAACGAGGCTAATTAATTTCAGCACAAATCAAAATTAGTTATTAAGAGAGAATAAAATTTTACATTATTTTTTTAGACAGACCCAGGCAGTTGTCCTATAAATGAGATAAATTTAAAAACATTGTTTTATATTTTTTTAGTCAGCACCATCTATTGACAAAATTTGAAACTTAAGAAAAATACGTCAGTTTTCATTGCAGAATACAGAAAAATTTACATTTTTATCCTATTATCTTTAATTGATTTCTCAAATATCTTAAGCCGTTTCTGCGCCACCCGGTATTTTTCCGAAAAAAACATTAAATCTAAATCAAATTTCAAGTATATCTGATTAAAACAAAGTCTATTTGATTATTAATGTTTCAAAATATGTGTATCCGTACAGCTCATGTACAGACAGAGAACCTAAGAGACAAGAAAAAAAGGATACTAGCTCTCAATGAAGCTCCGCCGCTCAGTTCTCGAACTCTATTCAAGACAAATGGCGTAACATCCTTTCCTTTAACGCCATTGGCTCTAAACAAATAAAAAAAAAATATTTAAGGTACACATCAAGGTATACAAATCAATATTAAAAAGAATAACGCTATCAAAACTTGACGAATGATTGGCGAAATTAAAAGAACCATTTACAAAGAAAATAATGAAGTAAAATAACGGCCTTTATAAATAAATTCGTAAAATAACGAAATATTATAAGCACCTTCTAATATTGTCATTTAAACTAATTGGTTTTGGAGGATTTGAAGCTCACCTTTTCCTCTCTTCAAGAGTGATAAACAAAATTTTTAAAAAGCTATTGTTTTTCCTGTTTAAATATTAATCTTCAAAGTTTAAATGATAAAACACAGTTATTGAACTGAAATAATGAAGAAAAAAAATTTAGTTCTTCATAAAATTTAATAAGTTTTTTTTTTCAATCTTTCAATAAATAAATGTGCATAGAAACATGGAATCGGCTTAATTAATATGAGGAAATATCATTAACATGTGTGATGTTCTTCCCCACAATTTTTCTCTCTTGACTTCCTTTTTTTATTATCTCTTATTCATTTTGACACTTTTGCTATCATTTTTATTTTAGGATCGTTTTAAATAAATTTCTTATCTGTCGCTCTATGCAAGCTATAAGCTGATCTTCTAATTTTCATATCTCCCTGTAGTAAGCTCTAGAGGCTATGCGCTCTCGTGGAGCAGTCAATAAAAGCGTCTCTCACTGTGCTGATGGAGGGCCGAGAGTTGTGAGTCTGACCGGGGTCAAAATTACGTGGCATTTCTGCCATCACTGTTAAAAAATAGAGTCCTTAAAAATGGTGCTTGGCTATGGTTGCACTGTTAAAAGTGGACACTCAAATATCAAAATTTTTGATGAAATTGTTTCTAGATATATGCTCCGAGCAAAACTTTTGTCAAAGTAATGAAATAACAATCGTCACATCTTGCAGGAAACGAATTTCGTCAATATTTCGTCATTCAATTTTTTTTTCCTCCAAAAAACAAACGTCGTAGCGTAGTGCCTAATTTATCTAACTTTTCTTATAATCACTTAAATGAGAGCACCATATAGGTGACACAACACAACATGAACAGATAAATAAATTACATCGATGTCCGATGCCAGATTCGAACCCTTGATCTTCCTTGTACGAGATCAACTCCTTCACCACCCTACAAATGGTCAACTAAATTCGCCACTTTATTTTCGATTGTCTAGTCTTTATTCTAGCTTTGTTATTCTGCTTAACAATCTCCCGCAATGCACTACGATCACTAATCACGTGATGTCGTGACGAAATGGTTCTCAAAACTAACGAAATACTCTTCAAGAATTGCTGAAACATCAAAAGTGGGATTTCTGCGAGCGTTGAAGATGTGTAAGTAGTAAGCCCTCCCAAAGATTCTCAATCAAAGTGGAATTTCCTTTATGAAATTGTTCTCGTCATTTCTTTTCAAGATTATTCAGTTGTTTACCTATAAATAAGAGTGGGTTTAGGTTATGATAGAGAGATTACAACATTTTTAATGACATAACATGTCATACGAAGTTATTTTACCAATGATGTGATATTGATTATAAGGATTCGATATAATTTGAAAATGTTATGTGAAATTCTGCTTCAGAACCTTCTGAGCACCTCTCACACTCATTTTTATTTAGTATCTGTTCTTGCTTTTGAGAAAATAAAAGAATGAAGCAATCTCTAAGTTACTGACCAAGAATTTTAAAACTTCTTATTTCTTTTGGTTGTGATGCCATCAATATGGTATGCAATATACAAATCAAATTAATAAAAAATAAATACAAAAACTATGACAAATGTGAAATTTCGAAATGGCAGTTATTACTTGGCATCAAGTAAAGCTTCTTCAATAACAGATTCCGTTTTAAGACCGTCTTCATAAAATTCTTCAGATATTGGTACAGCTAGAAGAAGGCCACTATCTAACTCTAATTTATCTCTGGAATCTGCAAAGAGATTGAGAACAGTAAAACCAACTAATTTAACTATTCTAACAATCACACCTTTCACCACCTCTGTGTTTCCTCAAGCAATTAAATAAGTTTTAATGTTCACAGTGCCGACCGGACTATATAAGGGTTAGGAAACTGGCCTTGCATCAGAAAGGTTCGAGTTTCGAATCCCAGGAAAGGCATGGATGTTCTTTCATTCTCGTACTATCTGTTCTCACAGTGGGAGCAACGTTGGCCCACCTAATATAGTGTCCCTGAAAGAGTGGCCAAAAAACCTGCCCTGTAAATGCATGAATTGAAGAAATGTTAACGAAGGTGGGCATTGGAAATAAAAATAAAAACAGTTACACCTTCCTCAAATTGATATTTACGCGTGGAATAAAGACGAAATATGTCAAATCACTACAGAAGACGGAGGGATAAAAACTTCTAAACCAGTTAGATTGTGACACGAAACATATAGGTGTTTCTTATATTCACCTTTCAATTCCATTCTATTTTTCTGTGATACATAAACAGGTTTCTATGTTTTCTGTCTCCCCTTCATCAATAACGTTTCTTTTAAATTTTAAAAGCTTGTATGTTTTTTTGTTTTCTCCTTAAATATTAATATGGAACCCTTAATGTGTTTATCGCTTTATTGTTTGATAAGGAGCAACTGCATAACGGAGCAGTATTTACAATAAAATACTACGCAATTATAATCATGTAACGCAATTATCAATATTTATTTTAGATGTATTTAAGGTAATAATATTGCGTGTAGTTGATTGCACAGGCTGCATTATCGCACTCTCGAGTACTAAATAATCAACAATGGGCGAAACTAAATCAGGCGGAAATTCTCATTAAATCTGTAATCGCCAATTTCTATTTCAACGCCTAGATCTGGTAACATTCAATTCCGTTTAACAGCAGGAATATTATAATACTTCTGAAGGTAGAAAAGTAATGATTTAGTCTACTCTACGAACATAAATATCTATAATAATAAGGTAAATATTTTGTCTGTATGGGTCTTTCTCTCATATAGACAAGAGAATAGGCACTCGTCACATGGCAAATCAGCAAAAAAAATGGCGACTTAAATAAGCAACCGGTCACCTTTTTACATTATTTTTTTCGAAACTTTTTTCATGATAAAAGTACATCAATGCAGAAAGACTCTGGAAAACAAAATTTTCATTAAAATGCCCATTGTCTCCATTCAATTCGATCTTTCAGAATCCACCAATTTGTGAAATCCACCGTATTTCAAAATTGTAATGTAGACATTAAATGTATTTTGCCTCTCCACATATTTTTAAATAAACTTCTTTAGAATCAGTATGTTTAACTAAAATTTGTCACATATTTATATTATTTTTATTGAATTAACTTTTTAAAGCCATAGATTATTTCGAATAGGCATTTTTTGCAAAAAAAAAAAATAATAATAATAATTTAATTCAAGAAATTAATATTGACTCATGAGATTTGAGGAAAAAGTGGCTACTAAGTTATTAGAGTCTATTGGCCACTAGCTACTAACTGAAAATTTAAATTTTCGGGTCTACTCTCTTATAACACCAAAAACGTAGCAGCTGCTACAAGGGGTAATTATAGTCCCAGAGATTATAATTACCATTGAAAATCATATGCGTCAATTATTTCACTCAATTCGTTCGGAGAAAAGATATAAAAACGGATTTTTTTCTTTGGCTTGGCTGTTTATTTAGTAAACTGCAGAATAGTCACCACTCTAATGTAAAAACTTATAAAAAGGCGATACATTTTTTTTTTTCAATGCACGGCAAAATAGCAACACTCGCCCAAATGATTCCAGCGCCATAAAACGACTAAAAGCTTAACTACTGGTTAGATTGATGAGTTTATGGTTTTCTTTTGTTATTTTTAATTGAGTTTATGAAGTTCACTGTAATAGTTTGGTTATTTGTTTCATTTTAGTTCTTCAAATGTTTAGAAATTAAGGATGTCGTCTGTTAATGAAGATAAAAGTCCATTTTGTTAAGTAATTTAGAATTTATTTTAAATGTTTTAATTTCTAACCATATTCTTAAATTTATTTCAATGGAGAATACAATAGATATTTATATGGATGACATGCATTATTAATATATATATATTTTGTCTGTTTACAATAAAATCTAAGATATTGCAGAATGAAACAAACAAGAGTAAAAATATGACACAAACAGTTTTTGCGAATATTAGAACTAAAATGAAAGATACGGAATTAATTATAAAAATGTATGTTCCTACATAACTGTGAAAAAAAATGCAAAACACTGACATAAATCGACGCAATCCGATCCAATTGTATCTCACATCTTATTTTTCTTTGATTCAATATTAGAAAGCACTACTGTTTGCTGATATAATTGAGTGGATTGATAAAGAGATAAAATATTTTTTGTGCTAGTTTTTCTAAATTATTAATAAGTTTTTAATTTTTTTTAACATTTTTGATGAATAGTTTCTATTTACCGTTTATTTAAAACCTTTTAAATATTTTTTTATTTTTTTTTTGTTTTGTGTGTTTTCGTCTTAAATTATGGATTTTATGTACTTGCAGCTTTTGCGTCTTTAATAAAACTATAATTCATCAGATCTTTAAAAAAATCTCTTGTTTTAAAATTGATTTGTGACCCTAACTACGATTCATAATTATTAATTTGATAGAGGAAAAATAATTTAAATATATGACAGATAATAAATAATGATGATTATATAAGTCCATAAATGTCGTAAGTCCATAAAGAGCCGTGATGGCTCAGGGGATAGAGCGTTCGCCTTCAAATGAGGTGAAACGGGTTCGTATCCCAGCGGTGGTTGGTCGATTCGAATTCCGCGTCCGACTTGCACCGACCACAGTGCTCACGTGAAATATCCTCAGTGGTAGAGGGATCATGGGTTAGAGTTCCCTTGCCCACAGCAAACCGTGGGAGGTTTTCATGGTTTTTCTCTCCGTGCTACGCAAATATGGGTTAGTTCCATTAAAAAGTCCTCCACGAAGACAACTTTCTCCCAATTCTTGATCCAGGAGCTCCTTTGTCTTTTGGATTGGGTTCAAAATTGCAAAGCTACGGAGTTGAACATTAGTAGTCGTAAACCCAAAAATTGGATCGGCTGTTCAACAATAGTTATAAAATAAAATAAAAAATAGTCCATAAACGTCGTTAACTTTCTGTCTTTTTTAGTAACATTTGTGCTTTATTTCAAATTATTTTATTCATTTTTTAAATTTTTTAACTACACAAGCTATAACCAATTTACCAGCCAAACAGTAAAATGTACCTATATGTCACGTCTCTATTAATATAACATCCAAATGACTGATGAACACGGGTAAAGATCACGCCACTTAATATTAGCTCACAAAAGCAGAACATTTCAATGTTGATTGATGCAAACACAGCGCTTTTCCATCTATAATAATCCTGAAACGCTCATTAAAATCTTTCAATAATTACGTACATCAGCAGGCAATCCTATTTAACAAAGACAAATACTTATTAGGGTTACTTTCCTTTGATTTTAAAGTCACGTGATTTTAATTGTACAGTTAATCGCTGTTGTGTTTATTAGGAATATATACAGTAAAAGTCCGTTATAACGACGATCCAAAATAGCGATTGGAACTGTCGTTATGGTGAGGTCGTCGCTATAAGCAACAATGCTCATTTAATTTTAAAATGGCCATAAAAAAGACTGTAGTGAAACAGTGTGTGTTAAATTTTGATATCACTGATAACACTGAATGTTGATTTCAATAGTTAGCTGTCAAAAAGGCAAATAAAGTAGATAAGAAGTCAACAAAAGGCACATCCCTTTGAAGTTTGCAGTAGAATTCCTGAAAATAGCAAAATATTTATCTTTTGTTCGAAGGAATCTAACGAAGCTGGTAGTTGACCACATATATTTGCTTTATTAATTTAAAAGTTGAAGGTGGGGAAAATAAACTATGGTGAAATAATAATTCCTTTTATTCAATTTTGCACAGTTAAACAGCATAAAAATGTTTAAAAATAAATAAATAAAAAAAATTAAAAAAATTCTTTTGATGCAAAAGCGGAAGGAATTTTTGACTCTTTATGAACATACAATTTTTGTATCTTTAATAAGAAAACCTGGACAGTGAATTGCTAAGTTGTCATTATAGCGGTATTTTACGCCGTACTCGTTATATCAAACTTTTACTATATTTTCTGTTCAATTATGTCCAATGAATCCATTGCTGCTGTCGATGAAATGAATAGTGATAATCAAAGAATGACGACTTTTAAAATCTTGCGAAGCTCTTAAATTGACATGAGTAGAGAATCACCTTATCTAAGTAATTATAAAATTATTAGCATTGTAAAATTTTGGACACATCCTTCTTAGTTCGACTTTGCATTCACTATAAATGTTTTCATGTAAACTGATTAATCAGATATGCATATTGCGGCGCCCTTCTCTGACCTTGCTTTATTACACTGAACAAAGGCGCTGCTATCGCTACAGTGTTTCTGACGCTAAAAACCATGACATCTTTTCATATAATCGTCAAATGTTTTTTTTTTTTTTTTTTTTTTTTTTTTTTAAAAAAAAAAGCTTTTTTGTATTCCCCATAGAGTTAACATTAGAGTAGAAAAATCCATGTGTTACCCCTGTTACCATAATGTTACCCTTGGTACAATGGTTCTAGTTAGGGAAGATTATCTTCCAGTATGTCATTGGATAATTGGTAGAGTTGAAGAAACTATAGCTGGCAAAGATAAAAAGGTTAGGGTTGTTTTAGTGCGAACTCCTAAAGGTTTATTTAAAAGACCAATTCATAAATAGAGTATTTTACCTATTGAGGACAATAAATAGTTCGGTAATAATTGTAACATCATTGAATTAATTTTAGTTTATATTTGTATTGTATCATATTATTTTAATAATTTCCGTTAAATTAGGAATTGTGCATTCATTTAATATTAAAACAAACATTTTTATACAGTCCATAATTTTATTCTATTAATTGAAATCAAATATTTCTCATAATTTTATTGTGATTATTGTAGTTTCAATGCATATTAGTTATTGTTGAAATATGTTAAATATTTCAAGGGGCCGGCATGTTTGGTCTTAAGCGAAATGCCATCTGTTATAATTATTTCGAACTACTCAGTTTTCTCTTGAACTCTTGTTTGAGTCAGTCGTGGCTACCATTGCAATAGTGCAATGAATTTGTTTTGATTATTTACAGTTGTTAATAAAGTATTGTTGCTAGACTTCTAGTATTCAATGAACCAGCGCACTGTGTACAATCGTGTACAAATCAATTAAACCTTTGGCGAAGATGGGACTTCGGTGTCCCTTTTACATATTTTTTCTGAAGCTTTAATTACAATCAAAAATATATTTTGCTTTTTTAATTTATAAAAACATTCTAACAATTACTAAAAAAAAATTCTGTTCAATTTTCATAATTATATGAGTACTAAAATATAAAATTAAAATAAAGAGTTTGAAATTTTTTTTATTCGTATTCAAAAGTTTATCAATAGTTGATTTTTAACATTAACGAAATTTAAATGATGAATAACTGTTTCTATTAGATCTAAATCACTTCAAATTAGTGCAAATTTGAAAAATTTTTGTTTGTAAGTGAGCCGTACTTGAAGGATCTTAACCTTTAACGCAGAAAAAGACACCGGTGTTCCATGCTGTATTTCATAATCAAAAATTATTAAAATGCTAAATATTTACATATTTTGGCCAAAATTATTACAAAATGATGAAAAAAAGTATGAAAAATGTGTTAATAAAAAAAAATCTGCGTCAAAGTAAGAAAATCTTAAAGGAGAAGATAAAAGACAACGATTGTCTAACCCTGGACGGGAAGCTTCCTATTTCATGTTTGCCCCACCCAGCATGTAGGAAACCTGTTATAATTATTCCTTATGTAAATAATGTTTTTCAGGCATATAAAACTATCTGTTTTACGGATGGTAGTAAGCTTGATGAAAGGGTTGGTCTTGCTTTTGTAATTTATGAAAATGGAACAGAGAAGGTTACTGTCAAGCACCGACTACTTAATGAATGTACTGTTTTCCAGGCTGAACTTTTGTGTATAAACCTGGTTGTTAAGTGGATACAAAATTCTTTTAGTGAAAACAAAATTTTTAAATATCTCATTTGTACAGATTCTCTTTCTTCACTTTTTCTTTTGCGTGACACGACTTCTACTGAGAAGCTTGTGGGGGAAATTCACTTTTTCTTTTGCGTGACACGACTTCTACTGAGAAGCTTGTGGGGGAAATTCACTCGATTTTGAACGCTCTTGAAAACGTAACTATTCATTTTTTCGTGGCCATAGCGGTATTTTGGGCAATGAAAGAGCAGACCCATTGGCTAGGGAAGCTACGTGTGGTGAAATAGACTTAAGGGTGTCTGTTCCAGCTTCTCACTGGAAGCGCATCGCTAGAGATAAAATCATTGCGGACTGGAATGCTGAATTTCTTGCTTCGCCTCGGTCGCTTTGGACGAAAAGGTTCTTTCCATCCATTTTTCACCGTTTGCAATGTAAATTCTTTGCAACTGATTTTAAATTAACCCAAATTTTAACAAACCATGGAAATTTTAAGAGATATTTATTTCGTTTCCATCTGGAGACCAGTGGAATCTGTGCTTGTGGCGATGCTGATGAAGATGCTGAACATATTCTTCTTCATTGCAATCTGTATGCGAGTGCCCGAATGAAATTAAAGACTGATTTGAGGCGTCTTTCTATTTGTTGGCCTCCTGTCTTATCAGAACTGGTCAAAAGTATTGAAAGTCTTGCTGCCTTGCGGAATTTTGTTTTTAATTTAAATTTGTAAATTTTTCTTCTTTTGTGTTCTACTTACAACTGTAAGCCTCATGTTATACTTTGTGGTGCATGAGGAGTTTTAAGTCGTTTAATAATAATAAAAAAAAATAAAATAAAGTAAGAAAATCAAGAATAAACGTAACAAAATTAATTACCAAATTAGGTTTTCCCCCTCCCACGAAGAAACATAGAAGCTAACTAACTTCATCAGCTCCAAAATCGTCAACTTCACAGGGGAGGAGCAATTACCCTTAAATAACGGAAGTTTTAGATACCCGAAGCACCACCAGTCAAATAAATCAATCAAACGCTATGTGAACAACGGACAGCCTTGAATATTCTCAAAAAGAATATTCTAGGAAAGACCCCCCACGCAACAAAAGAGACTTCAACGGATGCTTAATTAATTTTTCTACTAAAGGTTAAACGATATTAAGGTTAAACAAATCACTCTGTAGTGATGAAATTATTTTGAGCGTTTTAATGAAGCGATAGAGTATTTAAGCTTTCGTGATTTGTATAGCCTCTACCGATTCTATGTAATTCTAACTTTATTTGACTAACAGTTATTTTGTATTAATTACTATTTCTATCATACAGGGTTTTTAGAATTCTTATTAAAAATGAAAGCATTAAAAAACTATAAATTGTAGCACACAAATTAATATTTAACATGGTTTTCGAAATTTGATAAATCACGGTATAGGACGGTGAGAGTAATTAACAAATGATTCTTGATTCGGGGAGGAAACATATGGGAGTTGAAAGAACACTATAAGAAACCCCCTCAAGTTTAACCATCCATTAAACCTGTTTTAAGGTTTATTGCAACTGCGGTCCTCAATTGTAATTCAATAGATTATGTTCACGTTATTTATTTTTATTTTTTTTTACAACGGTTAATTTGCAGTACACAAATGAAATACTGTTTTGTTTTCAGTTTTGACAAGTAATCTAAAAATATATGTTAAGGACTGCTTTTACATACCCAATATATTATTACTTATACATAAATTAAATCAAAATAAGATTTAAAACTAAACACGATATAAATGAAATTATATCTACACTGTAAAAATTTCGAAGTGTATAATAATATCAAATTTACTGTAACCTTAAAATAGTAGGGGAGAGTGGGGTCAATTGTAACAGGGTACGATTGTAACAGAGCAAAACTTTCGAGTGTCGGGTTCTAGATTTGGTTCCTAGGTGGCACACAAGGGGTATTTAATAAATCTACATGTACACCCCTGCTGGCAACCATTTTTATGTACTTTTGAAAGAGTTACATCACAAAAGATATTTTCACGCTACGTAAGTACTTTTTTTGGTATTAGAGTATTATATTGTAACAAAGTAATTTTGTTTAAACAAATAAAAATTATTAACCGAATATGTAAGTGGACACCTTAATTAACATTAAAAAAAAGAGATTAGTTTTGTTAATTAACTAGCATTGTTTTTTAACAAATGAGGCTGAAATGGCGTCTTGGGGACGATTGTAACAATAAGTAAAGGGACGAATGTAACGGCTGAAAATAAATAATCTTATGTTTACAAACCATTACTTAACTCTTTAAGAACTACCAATAATTTCCTATATCATTTATAATATGTTGCATGTGCATTATTTTATTTGTCACCTTTCATAGCATAAATTAAAATTTTTAACCCCTTAAAGTTAAAAGTTTAACCCTTTAGGTCTCTGCTCATTATTATTTTTACTCCTAAAATACCACTACTATTTTGATCAATAAAAAAATATATCACAACTATATAATATGTATAATTAACTATGTTTTAGTTGAATTTATGAACTGTTACAATTGACCCCGTAAGTGGGGACAATTGTAACAAGTGCACGACTGTCAAAAATTTTTAATAACTAATATAATAAAATTTAAAATAAGGTTTTTTTCTAGTAGAGGATAGTCTACTTTACTCGCTGTCAATTAATACTAATAATATATTGGATTTTTGTTAGTTAAAAATAGTTAAGTAAAAAATGTTACAATTGACCCCACTCTCCCCTACTAAATTCAATTGTGCTACTTCTAAGTTAATAAGATTCAAGTTGAACTATTAAGTTTAACATCTTTTTAGAGCCAACTTCCCAAAATTTCCAAAATTAATAATAAAATTTCTTTTAGGACTCATCAAAAAAAATTTCAAAAGTAATAATAAACTTTACCTCAAAATACCCCAAAAAATAAAAATAAGCATTCCTTCATGATTTGTCGCAACATTCCAAAAACAAAGATATATCACAGTGCCTAAAAAATAATATTTTCTTTCTCTTAGGATTCATTGCAAAAATTCCGAAGATAGTAACATACTTTAATTTTTCCTTCATAGCTTATAAAAATGCCCCAAAAAGTAATAAGGGGTCATATAAAAATATTTTTTAAATAATAAACTTTCCTTTATTCTGTTAAAAAATAAAAATAAGATTTCATTCAAGACTCGCCACAAATTTCTAAAACTAATAAAATTTCCACCATGACTCACCGCAAAATTTTAAAATGTATAATTTATTACGAATGTTAAAAAAAAAAAAAAAAATTTAAATCTTCTCATCAAACAACATTTACTAAGTAAAAAACATGGTAAAAATAGATCACAAAGCTTCTTTTTATATTCCCTTTTTATATTTTACACAGTTACTCCAAAATAGTCTAATTTTTTATTTTTTTATTTTAAACTAAAGCAAAAATTTAAAAATATATATTACAAACGGACAGAAATAATTGACACACTATAAAAACATTCACTTTAAAGATTTTACATTAAAAAAAAATATTATTTCAAGTTGCAAAAAGGATAATAATATTCGTTTTCAAGCACAAAAAAAAAAAAAAAAAAAAAAAAATGGTTCCGAGTTTGTAAACAACAAATTAAGTTTGAGGGTAAGACCGGTCCCCACAATTTTCTCCCCCTACGTCTACGACCTTGGTATTTCGACCCAGCAGATTAATTCTGCCAATTATATGACACAGACTGCAGCTGTTTTTTCCATTTTATGTGATCTGTTTGGAGTCTCTGTTTAATATTCCTTATTTAGAAGAAATCATCGAATTCCTCTGAATTTTTTCGAAGTTGTGTAAAATTAACTGGACATATTTCCATATCGGTGCCTGCTCACCCAAGCTACATTCGAGGAGACATCGATGGGCTTTGAAAAAAAATGGAGGGAAATATGTGATGGCTTGTCCGATTCATATTTTGTCCTCGGTTTATTTTCTTCTTTTTTTTTTCTTTCCAGTTTCTTGTGTGCACTGCCCGGTTGGTTATCTCATAAACTTAGCCAGTATTTTGGCACAGGTACCGATACGAAAATCTTCCCATAGAAATCCTTAAACTAAGTATGAAATGTTTTGTTCTTGTTTTTAACATTCTATTCATTAATTTTTTGCTTTCTAAGAACAGATAAAAAGGAAACAAAAATTGTATAATTTTTTTTTTCGTGATATTGTTACATTTTTTTACGATTGCCTTAAAAATTTAAAACATAGAATGCAAACCGTGTCTTTTTTTTTTTTTTTTTTTTAATATTTTTTTTTTCTTACTTTCTTTTTAAAATTATTAAAGCTACAACTCTTTCTGATTAATTTTACTCTTTGTTTTTTTATCATATACTGATAAATAGGACAAAAAATATACCCCAATAATTCAACCATTTCGATTTTCCGACGATATCGGATAATCGTGTTACCGATAATCCGATATATAATACCATGGGATAATAGAGATTCTGCTAAACTTAAAAATGCATGATCGTGATCAACAATAACCAAATTTTGACCCAATCAAATTATTGTAACATTAATATAATAATCATAAAAAAATTTCTAGCAAAAGTATTCGAGGGTTTACTACTTAAATTTATTAATTAAATTTAATTAATTATTTATTAATTAAATAAATTAAAATTTGAGCTAAAGAAGTTTTTTGGGAAAAAAATACAAATCATTAAAAGTAATAAATATATATATATATATATATATATATATATATATATATATATATATATATACAGCAAAATAAATAAATACAAAAAAAAACAGAAAAAATTAGGAAAAACAATAAGTATCATTTATTGCGCATAAGCTGCAAGTAAATAGAACTCATAAGATAAGTTTAAAATGAAGATAAAACAAAGGTAAATTTACCTTTGTTTTATCTTCATTTTAAACTTATATATATAAATATATATATATATATATATATATATATATAGGGGAGAGTCGGGTACCCCCGCCCAATGTCAATTTCATATGTATAGAATATGTTTTCAAGTCAATGGGCCATCGGAAAATAATTGTTATATTAAAAAAAGATTATTTTCAAAGTTTCAAGTATTTATGCAGCTGGTAACATGGTAAACAATAGTTTTGAAAATATGTTGAATACAGTTGTCATGATATTAAGAAAAATTGGTCGAATGTTTCGATTAAACTTCATTTTAATATTAAAAAAATAACTTTTTCTATACATACAGCATTAAAGTATGTAGTTTTAAGTTTAGTTTGCACAAAGAACGAAGTTTATTTGTGAAAAATTGTTCGAGTAATTACAAATTTACAAAAAAATTGGATTTCGGGTAGCCCCGCTCACATGAATGTTAGTTTGCACAAAGTTCACATGAATGTTAGGTCACATGAATGTTAGGTATCACAGCCCACTTTTATTTCGTCGATAAATGTACGGTTCCAAAGATTTACTTAAATTAAATTATTTTCTTTAAATATTTAATATAAATATATATTAATATTATAATATATTAATATACATTAATAATAATAAAAAAATATAACATTTGTTGTTAATAAATGATAGAATTCACTAAAAGTATATAAATATGTAATAAAAGAAATAATTTTGTGATAAAAATGATAAATAAGGTTTATCTATTGTCAATACATTGGTCATTTTCATTTACACCTGAAAAAACAATCAAAAAACATAATTTTTGTAACTGCGCGGGGCTACCCGACACATTTTGAAAAGGGCTGAAAAACATGTTTTTTTAAATTTCTATTTTTTTAAGTTAAACTATTCTTTTTTTTGGTTTATTCTTTTTGTATTATTTAATTAAATGATAAAACAATAGAAACATACAAAAATCTTGATTATTACTCAATATTATACAGAAATATAAGCAATAGTCCTTAAGTGGGGGGGGGCTACCCGACTCTCCCCTATATATATATATATATATATATATATATACCGCGCTAAGTCGATTTTAATTAGAATTTAGTTAGAATAATATTAAGTGCAGATAATGTAAGCAACAAAAGAAATTATGTAAGCATCACAAAAACCGTAAAATACAGATTAACAAGTTCGTAACCAGATCACGCAATAACGCGTTACAAACTCTTCTTTTTTCTTTTTTTTTTCCCCTCTTGCATTTTGTATTAATAGAGTAGATTAAGTAGCAGTTAGATGCACATTATCCAGATAATATGTGTTCTCATGACAATACATATTGTTTATTAAAATTAATTTATTGTAAAATTAAAAATAAACTTTTTGTAAAAATGGTTGCTAAAATTGAAAGATTTAACTTTGATTTTACCTTAAGACATTACCACTTATTAATGATATAACCACCTGCACTCTGTTAGCAATGAACGTGTTAAAACCAAATTTCAATTAAAAATCTCTGCGAGTAGAATAGAAGCCCAGATTTGAATAGTTTTTTTTTTTTTCGACGGCCATTTTTTTTTGTCTGACTGATTACAAACGCAACAGTAAGAAATGAGGGAGACAGTAAAAATTATTTTATTAAAGAATGAAAAGTTTTATTTGCAATGAAATATAATAGTCGGAATCATGAAATGTTGCTTCAGGTTTCTTTTTTGCAAAGACGATAAAACATATTCATCTCTCCTATTCATTTAATCCTCCCCAATAAATGACTCATAATGTAAAATGACTCATAAATTGAATTTGCATTTTATAAAATAGTTCAAGTTATAATACTTTACTGTTTTAGAATTATGATTTGAAATTTTCTATGAGAAAAAATTTAATTTGAATTAATTATTAATTAAGATTTAATTATAATAATTAAGATATTAATGATTATTATAATAGTAATTAAAAATAATTAAGATCATGAATTAATTAAGATTTGCCCTTAACTAAGACTTTCGAAATTTATATTATATATATTTATTTATTTATTTATTTCCGAGCTTTTAAAATTTCTTTAATTTCTTAATCTTATTTTTTTTAATCTTTCTTAATTGAATTTTAATTAAATGAAACTAATTATGTAATTTTTATTACGTTTTATAAAAAGCTAATATAAATATTTTATTCTTTTACTAGCAATCAATGACAATGTAACGCTTAACTTTCAATTTCAAAGCAAATGTAAAACTCACTGTCGCGAGCTTCAATCAGAAGACTTTCTTCTAATGAGTTTATATTTTATTCACTTTTTCTTTAAGAAGTGAAATTTTGTTATGTTAAAATTAATTTCAAAAATTTATTAAATCTTCTGATTAAAGCTCAAATACATATTGAAAGAAAATATCTATTAAAAGTGATGTAGTTCATTTTGGGATGGAAACAAAAAATAATTAATAATAAAAGACTAATAAATGATACTTAATGTCATGTCTACTATTTTACATTGGAGATGATTTAAAAACGTAAGTAATAATGAACGCAAATATTCTGATGTTTTCGAAAATATAAATATCGAATATTTTTGAGTCTATCTAAATTCTGATAAATATTATCTGATAAATATCCGATGATAAATATACAACAAATTTGGTTTCTCCCGGTTTTGAACCTGTGCCCAGGATAAATTTTGGTTTAGGGCTTTTTTTTTAGAACTGTGCCGTTTTTAATGTTTAAAGTCAAAAAGTCATACTTTAAATTTTATAAAAATTTACTTCATTAAAAAATCTTCACTTTTTTTTTAAAAAAATTGAAATGCTAACGAAATCTTTATAAATTTTTAAAATACTACCTCAATCTGCAATAAGAAATTTTAAATTATTACTGTTTCGATAACTAATAATATTTTTTGAAAATAGGTAAAAACATCGTATTCTAATTCTATTATTCATATAAATACAACATGCTCTTAAAATCATGGTGCACTTTTGATCGTGGACTTTATAGATTCATTACAGTAATTAATAATAAATCTCAAACTAATTTTGATTTACGAAATGTTTAAGTATGCATTTCAAATATTAATTTATCATTCGAGAAAGAGCAAAAATATGCAACTAAAAAATAAATTATAATAACACACATTTAGTACCTGTTCAGAGACTGGACCCAGGCGCCGTACGCGATTTTCCAATCCAGCGGTGTTTAACGACCCTCTGCCCTGTTTAGCATTTTTTTTTTTTTTTTTTATTATTAAAAACTTGATTCTTGACATTGTTTTTGTTCAGGTAACAAGTTTTAAAAGAAATAAGAGTTTGCATTATAATCGGCACCAACTACAATTAAGATTAAAATCTCTCTCTCTTAATAAAAAAATAAATAAAAATTATAAAAGAAAACAAGAGCTAGTCCTTATAGGCCACTGGATTGTAAATTAGGGTCGGGGTCAAAATTTCACTACCAAATCATGGTTGGACAAAACTTCGCGGCCAAACTTTTCCTGCTCTAAAACTTCACCAAAGTAGAACTTAGCTAGATTTTTTTTTTTTTTGTAACGTTATTTTTTAACGATTTCCTGGAATGGATTAAACACTCAAATGAACAAATTCATTTTTAATAATAAATCATGTAAATCATTGGTTTCCAACTTTTTTTTAGTTTCCCATCCACTCTGCAAGTTACAAAATTTTCAACTCCCCCTGTATAAAAATTCTTTAACAATTGTTAAATTAAAATAATAAAAAACACTATAACAAAAATTATTACTTTAACATTTTTACTTTTATTTAAATGACATTAACTGTGAATTTAAACCTTTAAATCATTCACTTCCTTTCTAAATTACCATTAAGCGTTTTAATTCTATTTTTATCGTAACATATAAAATATCTTCTATTAAAATTTTAGAATGTGTCCGTTCAAAGTTTGGGGCACGCGAAACTTTGGTCACGCAAAGTTTTTGTCCTAGGAAGTTTCGGCCGTGAAGATTTGATCCATTGCCGTAAGTTAGCATCCCGTACGCCCTGCTGATAATAAATCCCTCTCTGTTGACAGATATTTTCAGGTATGGAATCCGCGTAGTATGGGACAAACCATAAAAAAATGTCCATTTTATGCAAAATATAACAAAATTTAAATACCATTTTGCATTTAACAAAACTTTTATCAAATGAAACACTAACGCTCGAATATTAGTTTCGTTTGTACTTACTGAATGGTATAAAATATAAACTTAAATGCCATGAGAATTTTCTTAATTTCTCTAATTCTCCTGGTCCGTGTTCTATTACAAATTTCGAACTGAATCAATCTACAAAAACAAAACAAAAAAACTTTTTTTTAATACAATTTTCGAAAAAGAAACAGTGAATAATTCTATGACATGATTTATATTTCATACAAAGATCTAACCTAATAGCTCAACAGTGTAATGATAATGAAGCATATCTGCAACAGGCCGTTGTTGGCCTATGGGTCATGGGCGCTTTAAACTTTTCAAGGTAAATTCTGTTTCACCACCTTTACAAATTTAAAGATTAATCAAAAGTGATTTCCGGTAATTTCATAAAATTTCAAATGCACATTTTTTTCAATTCAAATTTTAAATGCTCGAACAAGGGACTAAGCCCCCTGTTCGCTGACTCTCACCAACCCCGATGAACAATAATTGTTGTTTCTCAGGATGAAACAGTTGAAATTATTCAACTAAAAATAAATGTACCAAAAAGAACACTTGTGCCTCCACTTCAAACGTTATGATACTATAAAGATCTATAAGTGAACATTAAATCATTTTTTTAAGTAATTATTTTTAAAAAAACATTAAAAATAAAAAGTATGTTGTTATAACAAATTTGGTGAGTTTACAACTGTAAATTAATAGTTTTGCTTACCAAACCGACAAATGTATTTTAAATACAATTTTTACATTCGTGACTTAGCGCATGAAGCTGAAAGTTAAGTTCTAAATCATTCAACGAATCTCTTTAAAAGTAATTCATAATAATATGTTAATGTAATTTGCACCAAAAAATAATAATTGCAAAACGGTTAATAAGATCGGACAACGATTTAAATAATTTTATCTTAAAACGTAACGTATAATTACTTTATTCTAGTTATAATAGCAAAAACAATCCTCCGAAACTCTTAATTTAGAAATCAAAAACGTTATAATAACAGCACAGGTAATTTTAACCTTTAAGTTAGGGAAACAAAAATATTTATAGGAAAACAATTCGCGATCGCAACGGTGAGTACGCCCTCTAGCGAGAGCCTGTAACCATTAGTTCCCTCATAACCTTTGGCAATGACGGACGCCATTTTCTTAGAAGCAAAATTTCCCTAAGGAAAAGGTAGAAGAACTAGGAAAAAACTAACCAGAACATGCCAAGCATTTGAAGAACAACTTCTCAATAATTTTTACCTTTCTATTACCAACAACATAAAATGATTTCATGATCACTTGCTGTTACAGATGTGTATATTGCGGTAAAATAATTTTTCTGTCTTCAATTCATTACAAGTTAAAATGAAGTCAGCATTGCTTTCGTCATTTCAATGAATAAATGTGTTCCAATGAATTCCATACAGAACTGTAATAGTTATAGAATATTCTTCTTAGAATAGTATATATTTCTGTATCTACATAATTCAGAAAACAACAATAAAGAATAATCCGAATTACTTGAAAAAGTATCTTTTGTGCTGATTATAAAAAATTTTTTATCGTTTTCTTGGTAAGTGTTTTTTAGTTTTGAAAGAATTTAAACTAGAATTCAACTATTCTGTTTTTAAGCTACATATTAAAATTCATATCGAGATCTTACAATTATAAAATTTTGATGTGTTGTATGTAACCTAAAAGTAATAAAGGGATAAACTATGTGTATATTATTTGAGAATAAAGTTTTCAAACAAAGAACATATCATTTTGGAATTCTCCGGACTTATAAATCAGGTAAGTGTTATGATTTTTATAATAAAAAATTTGCTTGTAAATAATTTTTTTTCTTACTTGATGATAGTTCTCTACAGAATGGTTTTTTTACGTCTGATTAAATACTATAAGAATTTAAAAAAAGAAACAATACGAAAGTTTTTATTGAAAAATGAGGAATTTTTAAAATTGTTTTTATCCTAAGAATTCTTTATTTTATGTTTTTTAGTTTTTGAAAAATTAAATGGTATTAAATTATGTGTTTATGTATACTTCTTGCATATTCTAATATTTGAAGTAATATGATTCAGAAAAGTATGGAAGAAAAATTCGGTACTTACGTATTAACCACAGCTACAGATTTGACAGATTTTTGAGTGCCGCCAATCTACACTTAAAATTTTTGGAAAAAATCTTAAAATGAAACACTTTGTTTAAAATCAAAGTAGTCAATCGGATTTCGGTGGAAAATGGGCCGATATAGAGTTTAGCATAGATTCAAAACAAACATTTCTCTCACCTGATTCTATAGCCATTATGAACTCTAATAAATAAGATTCAAAATGAAATAACATTTCCAAAACGGACGTTTACTAAGATAAAGTTTCATGTTATGGACATTGGTACATTTTCGTTATATTTCACTCCATAAAATATTTCGCTCCTAAAAAAATAAAATTGCATCTTGTTTTGTTTTTGGCAAGTCCCAATGACGCATTTTCGTAACACTAAAAAATGGCGACCAAAAAAGAGAATGGTTCTTTTTTGTTTCGTAAGCATTCTTTATTTTACGTTAAAATTTAAATGGGCCTTTCATGTTATACCATTAAATTTAGTAAAACTATTTCTCAGGCATTGGGTTTGAACTCTTATAAGAATATACCTATTTTTTTCTCTTTATTTACAAATATTTTTCCGATGTGTTCTGGATGTTCCTTCTCTAAAAAAAAAAGAGATACCATTTTGTTTTCGTTTGCATAAGAAAGAAAACAAACATTTTTCTTTTTTAAATTTAATCAGCCACAATAAAGATGGAACGTTACAATGCTACATTAAATACGTCTCCAGTGTAACTGAATGACTGTTCATATGGAAATCGCAGGGATTCGGCACATACAACAACGCCCCCTATAGTTCGTAGCGATCGCGAATAACTTCATGACTTGTATCAATTTTATGCAGATGACAACCAAATCAATGTGAAAATTAGTGTGGGAAAACTGGATCCCACCATGTGATTTTCCGGCCAATAAAAATGAATTAAAAACAATGGAAAACAGTCACACTATGGTGAGCTATAGATCTAGCCTCACCTAACTTTATTTAAAGCTTTTAGTTTATTTAACACCGTTGGCAACGTTCGGTTGACAACTGTAGTTGTAATTTAGTTTTTCATTCTCGGCCGTCAGATCAGATGGTTGTGTTCTTGTTTCTAGTTAATAAATTTAGTTTATGTATGAATGATATTTATTTCTTCATGCATAACGTACAATAGACCCTCGAAGACAATGGGGCCTAAAAGTGGTGACCCGTTTGGACATAGAACACGTACAGTCTGCAAATAGAATGTGTTCCTTTCATGGTGGTGTCAACTGGCGTTTGGTGAGCTTATTCTAAGACATAAATGTGGTCATTTATTTCAAGTATTAGATGAAATTTAGATTTATAAATGCTTAAAATAATGTAAATTATTTAATATTTCTGTAAAGTTAATTGAACTTTTTAAAATATTCTGTCATTATATTTGACATTTAATAATTACTTTTCAATTTCGTAAACTTTGTTACTTTAATCTTAATTTACTATAAATTTCAATTACAATGTGTAAAAAGCAATGAATTAATTAGAGTATAAGAAATACGATTAATTAGTTTCAACTTTATCACTTACAATAATTCTAACTTAAAATGAAGTATTCTTCAACTGTATTTTGCATTCTTTTTCAAAATGCATTTATTAACTTATGTTTGATATACTTCGTTTAGAAATTTTAATTTGTGATTTATTGTGCATACCTTTTACTTTTTGCTCTCTGACTCGGTCATATAGACAAAATGCCATAAGAAATTCCTGCTTCTGAAAGCGTGGCAGATGTCGCTTTTAAGGCACCCCCGTTTTGGCGCGCTAATCCACAAGTGTGGTTTATTCAATTGGAATCTCAGTTTATCGTATCTGGGATACGCGCCGACGACATAAAATATCACTGCGTTGTGTCTGCTCTAGATGGAGACGTTCTAACCTTAATTTCGGATATTATTCGGCAGCCACCTGCTGATAATAAATATGAAACAATTAAAAATAGAATAATTGCAAACTATGCAGATTCCGAAACTGCTCGTTTGAAAATGCTTCTTAAAGACTTAGAATTGGGAGATAAACGACCTTCGCATTTATTACGCTCCATGCAAGATCTCGCTGGTAATTCTATAAGCTCAGAAATTTTACGTTCACTTTTCCTTCAACGTTTACCGGTGTCTGTGCAACAAATTCTTTCAGTTTGCACGGAAAAATGTGAGAAAAATTTATCTCTCCTAGCCTAAAAAGCCGATAAAATTTTGGAGGTAACTCAAAATTCATTGACAGTAAATTCTATAAATGTGACAGATGACAATTCGCGTTTTCAAAAATTGGAGGATGAAATTCGTAAACTTTCCGAGACCGTTACACGTTTGTCTAGACAACAATATCGGAATATAGATAAATTTAGCACTCGTAGACAAGGTTCTCGTTCAAGGTCGACGCAGCGCACTAGTGGCGAGACCTCTATGCTGGTATCACTATAAATTTGGTACTAAAGCTAACAAATGCATTCCTCCTTGCAATTACGCTCAAAATTCGGAAAACTAATTGGACCAACCGCCAGTTTCTTATAGACACCGGGGCTTCTGTTTCAGTTATTCCAAAAACACATCTGCAGAAAAATTTGATTTCTAATAAATCTTTTGATATTTATGCTGCTAACGGTTCAAAAATTGCAGTTTACGGTCAGACAACATGTACTTTAGATTTCGGAATTTCCAGGCGATTTCAATGGAAATTTCTTATCGCTAACGTTACTCAACCAATTTTAGGGGCGGATTTTCTTACCCATTTTAAATTGCTGGTTGATTTAAAAAATAAAAAATTGATTCCTTAACTTACGCTGGTATTAAAGGGGAAACATTTCCTACTTTCTCTTTGGGTTTAACAACTATTGCAGAAGATGCTGTTTATCGAAAATTATTATTGCAGTACCCTCGCATATGTACAAATAACTTAACTTTCAACACTTCAACTCATGATGTTCAGCATCATATTCAAACTACAGGTCCTCCGATGTTTGTAAAACTAGACGTTTGCAGCCAGATAAACTTGCAGCCACTAAAAAAAATTTGATTATATGTTAAAAACCGGGTTATGCAGACCTTCAAGTAGCCCATGGGCAAGTCCTATTCATATGGTGCCGAAGTCAAACGGCACTTGGAGAATATGCGGCGATTACAGACGGTTAAACTCTACTACAATACCAGACAGATACCCTCTCCCACACATTCATGATTTCGCTTAAAGCCTAAATGACTCAAAAATTTATTCAAAGATAGATTTTGTTCGAGCGTATCATCAGATCCCTGTCGCGGAAGCAGACATTCAAAAAACAGCTGTTATAACCCCTTTTGGCTTATTCGAATTCACTAAAATGATGTTTGGGCTCTGCAATGCAGGACAACTTTCCAACGCTTTATGCATGTCATTTTAAGGGGATTAGAATTTTGTTTCGTATACCTTGATGACGTTTTAATTGCTTCCCAAACTTTAAAAGACTTAACTCACTTAACACTTAACTCACTTAAATATAGTTTTTAAACGTTTTGATGAATACGGAATTGTTTTGAATACCGAAAAATGTGTATTTGGAAAATCAAAGTTAACATTTTTAGGTTTTGAAGTGTCTCCCGATGGAATTGACCCTTCACCTAGTTAAGTGTCCGCAATTACCGATTTTCCTCAACCTAAAACTGTATCGGAATTACGTAGATTTTTAGCAATGTTCACTTTTTACCATAGATTTATAGATCACGCCTCCGAAAAACAATCTCTTCTTAGTTCCTTACTCACAAATAAAAAGAAAGACCCTACACCCATTAATTGGACCACCAAAGCTGTGAGCGCTTTCGAAACTTGCAAACAAGCCATTTCTAATGCAGCAACACTTGCACACCCCACATCCGCCGCAAAATTGTTTTTGCATACAGATGCGTCCGACATCGGTATAGGCGCAGTCCTTCAACAGCTAAAAAACTCGAACCTCTAGCATTCTTTTCTCGCAAACTCACGCTCACGGAAAGAAAATACAGAACTACTCTTCCATACGGTACTTCGCTCACATGTTAGAGGGAAGAGAGTTCCATGTGCTAACGGATCATAAACCGTTGACTTTCGCATTCCAGCAAAAATTGGATGACTCTTCACCTCGTAAAAACCGACATTTACAGTATATAAGTCAGTTTACAACGTCGATTCGTCACGTGCCGGGAAAAGAAAATGTTATTGCTGATGCACTTTCCCGCATTGAGGTAATAGCACTCACTGGTCCAATGGACTACGCTGAGCTTGCAGCAGCGCAAAAATCCGATCCTGAACTTAGCACTTTAAAGTCGTCAGCTAATTCTAGTTTAGTTTTCAAAGATATTGTATTTCCTCCTGACGCTATAATACTTTGTTGAGATACTTCTACTAATGTTGCACGTCCATTTATTCCTCAATCTTATCGAGAAATAATTTTTTCCAAATTTCATAACCTGTCACATCCCGGTATACGCGCAACAATTCGTCTCATTAAACAAAGGTTCATTTGGCCTTCCTTGAATAAAGATTGTACCCTGTGGTGTCGAGCTTGTGTCCCGTGTCAGAGAGCTAAAATTCAAAGGCATACGAAATCACCTTTAAAAGATTATCCTCTGACTTCTGATAGGTTCGCGCATATACATATCGACATCGTCGGACAACTTCCTACATCAAAAGGTTTTAGATTTTGTCTCACAACAATTGATCGCTTCACGCGTTGGCCTGAAGCAACGCCAATTGTTGACACCACTGCTGAAACTGTTGCCGCTGCCCTACTGAATACCTGGATAGCTCGCTTTGGAGTTCCAGAAACTGTAACTACTGATAGAGGAGCACAGTTTGAAAGTGAACTTTTTTCACGATTATCCAGAATGCTGGATATACACAGAACTCGAACAACAGCTTAACACCCACAAGTTAATTCAATGGTCGAACGCTTTCACCGACACTTAAAATCGTCCATTACAGCCTATGCCACAGAAAAATGGGTCGAAGTCCTCCCACTAATTCTTTTAGGAATGAGAACTGCTATTAAAGAAGACCTCACCTTTTCAAGTGCAGAGATGCTCTATGACACAACCCTTCGATTGCCTGGAGATTTTTTCCGACCTCCCAGTACTGGCAAAGAATCCCGCAATGTCCCGGTTTTTCTACAAAGACTTCGTGAGTTCATGTCTACGTTGCTTCCTACTCAAGTACCACGGCACGGACAGCACAATATTTTTGTGCATCAAGACTTGAAAACGTGCACACATGTGTTTGTGAGAATTGACAGTGGCCGCCGAAGCCTCGAACCTCCGTATCACGGCCCACATAAAATTGTGAAACGCAACGACAAAGTGTTCACCTTAAAAATTGGAAATAAGGAATCAACAGTAACCATTGACAGACTTAAACCATGCTTTACAGACAATACGTCCAATGTGCAACCAAGAGTTGAAAATCTCCCCACAAATCCTCCATATAAATCGATTCTAAAGAACAGTATGGAATCTTCACAATAATCAACGAATCTTACACCTTCCCAACCGAAACAGCATAAGGTTAAATTTGAAAACTCTCCTCGATCTGTAACGAAAACTACAATGAGAGGAAGAAAAGTTCAAGTACCTGTTCGTTACCCGCAATAGACGTTTGCGCAGTTTATTTTTGGTAACGTTCGTGGACCTCACTGGAGGGGGAGTACTATGGTGAGCTATAGATCTAGCCTCACCTAACTTTATTTAATGCTTTTAGTTTATTTAACACCGTTGGCAACGTTCGGTTGACAACTGTAGTTGTAATTTACTTTTTCATTCTCGGCCGTCAGATCAGATGGTTGTGTTCTTGTTTTTAGTTAATAAATTTAGTTTATGCATGAATGCTATTTATTTCTTTATGCATAACGTACAATAGACCTTCGAAGACAATGGGGCCTAAACACACCATCATAAAATTTTTATGTATAGTAAGAATTTTTTTTCTCACAATTCCTACTGTTTGTTCACACTCTCCTTATGTCTTGTTCAAATTTTCAATTGTAATAAAATACTTTTTATTCATCCACTTTAGAACAAATATATTTTTTTGAACTTGTAGTGGAGGATACTTTGATGTTAATACAGTTTTTTCAAATATTAATTCATGCATTAAATAGGGATGAGCGAAAAACGAAATGGAATTTTTCTGACTGGTTAAGCGTTAGTCATTGTTTTAAATTTTACTATAATCGATTCAGTTTTTCTCAGATTTTAAAGATAACATCAGTGATAATTTCTAACTTATAGCTCTATTGGAACAAAAATATAGTTTATTACGCACATTTAAATATTTAATTACTCTATATTCGCTGTGTCAGATAAATTCAGTAAAGTGCATTACATAGTAGCACGTGAGGACCACATCAGCAAATTTATACTCTTAAAGTTTAGAGCCCCTGAAGTAGACCCTGAGATAGTACAGTAAAACCTCTTTTTGTGCGGTCCTTTTTTATGCGATTTTGTTTTTGTGCGATTAGTTTTGTGCGATTTTTTTTTTGTGCGATTTTTTTTTTGTGCGATTTTTTTTATGCGGTATATGAATCTTAGCGGCAGTTAGCACCAGTTTATGTTTACTATCAATGTACATATACATGTTGTGGACGAACTCTGATTACGTGGCCTCCTTGACAACGATGTATCTGGACTTCGCGATGCTCTGTTCAATTAGTTTAAACTATCTCCTGACAAGGCAGAGTCAGTTACGTACATATTGTCGCTCGACGCGAGAACAGTATACGCTTCGTATTCAGAGTTTTATACACGATTCACGTGATTAAGGATTCATTTTATAGTGAGATTAAAGATAAATAAATTAGTTACTTTTGTTTCTATTTATATGTAGTTTTAATGATTTTTATTTTATTTTTAGACATAAGTACTCCCTTAAAATGAATAATTATAGCCAAAAGAAAGTAAAAAGGCAGACAAATTCACTATTTAATGTATAATTTGAAAACTTCTCCAGGTATATGTACAATGAAGAATTAAATATTTTTACAATTTCTATAGGTCTAATTTAATTATTTCATTCAATTGAAAGCATTCTCTCATCTATTTCATAAATCATTGATGTATTTTCTAAGTCCGACTTTTTTCATGCGGTCCCTATCAACCGCATAAAAAAAGTTTTAGGTAGTATATCGTACAAACTTGTTTATTACATGCAAGAATTTATAAAATTTTCGAATTTTTTTTTTGTGCGATTTCTTTTATGCGGTCCCTATCCACCGCACAAAAAAAGGTTTTACTGTATAGGAGTCTTATCATAGTTGTCTGATAATAACCTTTTGTTTTTCAATTCCCTACTATTAATTCACACTCTCCCTTTATATATCTTGTTAAAATTTTCAATCGTTAATAAAAACAATTTATTCATCCTTTCAAATTCAATTACATTTTTTTAAACTTATAGTGGATGACACTCGATGTTAATAGTTTTTTTTTTCAAATATTAATTAATTAATAAAAATTTAATTAATTTATTTTAGTTTTGTATAGTAGAAAAAATTGTAATTATTTAATAAAAAGTAACTAAAATAAAAATTTTCTTTATTGACCTAAGTAGGAACTGACTTTACAAAAAAAATTTATATTACTTGTTTTAACATCAAGAGGCAAATTATGGCAGCATTACTTCCCCACCGCTTAATCCTGCCATAATTTGTTTGCATTTTGATATTTTAAAAACACTTTTTTCAGTATTTGATATACTTGAACTCATTTTTCTTTAAACTTTAAATAACTTATATAATTTAAAAAAAAAAAAAAAAAAAAAAAAAAAAAAAAACATTACGGTATAGCGTCTTTTTAAGGCTCCACAATTTCGTGAACAATGTTGTAAGGATTGCGCACTAGGCGTCTTTACTTCCCAGCAAAGGGTACCTTACGAATTTGGGGGACGGAGCTTCAAGGGGTAGGTATGTATTAAATTGAAATGGTAATATTTTGGGCTAATCCTTTAATTTATTTTTTTAAACAGTCTTTCTTTACCAGAAAATTAATCTATGCATGCTTCGTTTAAAAACATCGAAGATATTATACATCATGTTATATATCTTAAAATAAATATCAGATGCATATAGGATATAAATATTCATCGATTTTCAACATGATTGGCAAGGGAATGAATATTCCAATGAGGGTTCAACCAGAAAAAATATCGATTAAAATGTTATCTTTCGTACTTCTAAAAAGCATTCGAATCACAAATTTTTACAAACATTTTCAATAATTTAAACATATTTCAAAACTATTTCTTATAACATTCAAATTTTAAGACATTAAAAAGCATGATAAGTAACAAAAATAACGTTGTTGAGCTTTACTTTTATATAGTTTTTTTTCTTATTTTTTTTTTTTTAAATCTCTCGATATTATTATTTTTTTAACAATATAATAAATTGAAACAAAATCAGTTTATTATATCATTAAATTTAGAAATGCAGCTTATGGAACCAGTTTAAGAATCGGAATAGATTTAGTATGACGGGTAATTATAGCATTATTTTATAACCGGTGATCAATTCAAATTAAATTAAAAATATTCAATTATAGATGACAAAATTAATTATTCAATTATTTCGATTAAAAATATTAAATTATTTACGACAATCAATATTAAAAAGTGAGAATCGAGTTTGGTATTAAGACCAAGTAGTAATATATAAATAATAACTAAAATTAATAAATAATTAAATCAAATTGAAGCTAAGCATTTAGGTTGATAAATGCACGTTTAAATTAAGTAAATACGTAAACAAATATTAATTCAAATAAAGTGAAATGGATGAATAAATTTAAATTAAATGTATAGTTAAACAAATGTCACTTTTAATAAAGTAAAATGGTAAATAAATGTAAATATGTAGGTAAATAAACGTTAGTATGAATTAAAAAAATAAGTAGTAAAGGTAAATTTAAACTCGCAGCTTTTTATAACGGTAAATTTCAGTGATACGAGATTAAAAAAACTCGTATTGTATTTAATTTTCAGAATGTTTTTACTTAAATAATTTTACTTTTCACTTTAAAAACAATTTTGGGCTTACTCAAGAAGAAAAGAAGGAAAAAACACAATTTTAAGGTCAACTACACATTGATCTTTTGTTACTTTGAAGATTTTAAAAACTAAAAGAAAAATAAAGGGATGAGTAAAAGCAGATGGAGATATTAAATACTTCTTTTATTTCTGAACTTTCTTTCGAAGAAACAATTGAAGAATACATTTCTTCTTTTATTTCTTAACTTCCGCCTTTTCTGTGTAATTAGGAAAAAAGGTTTTGCTTTTTTTGAAGAACTTTCATTATTTTTGAAAGAAAAAAATATTTTAAGATAAACAAACAAAACAAGTTGTAAGGCCAACTTATGGATCAATGCGAATCGTTTTGTCAATAGTGATTGTTTCATTTATGAAAAGTCATTTCATTTGTTGTTGAAAATTTTTCAATAATTGAAGCAAATGATAATAAACTTTTATTTTATTTTATTATTATATTTTATTTAATAACCGGTGTTGAGCAATCGATCCATGTTTGAGTTCACGACTATCAATTTTCAAGTCCTCAGCCTTGAACCCAACCCAAAAGACAAGGGAACTCCTGAATTAAGCATTCGGACAAACTAGCCTAAGTGGAGGACATTTTGATAGAAACCGGCATTTGCTTTGCTTGGAGAGTAAAACCACGAAAACCTACCACGGTAAGGTTGGTGGATGGCAAAGGGATTCTAGCTCAAGATTCGTCTATTAGTGAGAGGATATTTTACGTCAACATTGTGATCGGTGCGAGTTGAATTCGCATCAACCAGATATAGCTGGGATTCGAACCTGGGTCTGCTCATTGGGAGACGAACGCTCTATCCTTTGAGCCACAGGGGCTCAATTAGCATCATTTGTCATTAATTAGATAGAAAAAAATATTAACAGTTAAAATCAAATTATACTTTTCAATTTATTAGATTTTTAGAAGCCCTATGTCATTGTGACATTGAGTCACAATTTTCAATTAAATTCCATGTTTTTTTTTACATCCAAATCGTAATGTTTGCTAATTTCTGATACAAATCCTTAGTTCTTCACCCGTTTCCTCTCTCCCCTTATTGATTCAGGCAATTGTGACACTCTCCCCATAAAATTCCTTTTCCATTCTTTTGACCCCTCCCTTTCCCTAGAATTTTCCAACACCTGCTTATCGGCTCGTTTGATGTACATGCGGCTGCAAAGTAATCTGCATCTTGTTTCTTCACTTTCAATTGAGAACCCTTTCGTAAACGTTGAGTGTAACTCCTCAACTCAGTAATTGTAAGAAATTCAACTTTAACTTGCAATTTTTAAGTAATTTAACTTCAACTCTTTCCAGAGAGTATAAATATCGGGCGCTAAAATAGATCGCTAGTAAGCTACTTGCATCAATTGCGACGGAGATCACCCGGCCTGTTTTTCAGGCTGCGGTGCCAGGCCAAGGAGGACACCACCACAGAAACAGAATCTGCACAGGAGTGCAACACAGACAGCAAACAGATTCTTGCAAATCTTCAGAGAACTCCAAGAACTACTACAAAACGAGGAGCTCGTTCAGCTGCTCCGATCCCTAATCCCAGTGACATAGTGTTCTTCACTTCTCCAACATGCCGACTACCCAGCCAAGACAACTATTTTTGTACCTGAACTTTAGCCACTACATTCAACCACAAGGAATAACCTCATTGTTCCTACTACACGATGAAGGGGTAAAGGGCCGTTCCGGCCTCAGGCACCCCGACAAACCAAAAAGACTAGACTAGACTAGATCGCTAGCATTCGAGTTCCAGATTGTCTCCAACTTTTTCTCCGCCTAACGGAGATTTTATATTTTCTCCCTCCTCACCCGGAGGTTACGACATGGTGTACGCCATGGCTGGTTGTCGTCCCGGCACATTTTTTAATTAAAACAACACTTTTGATTTCTCTTCATCCAACATTTCTTATCTCATCACCGACTCATGGCTAGTAAGAGTAACGTCGTCACAACCTACTTTCAATGGAAGAACCTTGTATAGTGTTCTCAGTTTCTTGATTCTCAGTTTATTATCCCTGCAAATAATTCCTGCCACCATCTAGTCTGCCAAAAACAGCTCTTTCCTGTGATACTTATCGCAAATCTTTGATGTCTCCCACTTGTTAAAGGATGTTGTGCCCTGAATCCTGCAAAATCTCCAAAAAAAATAAAGAGTGTTCCCGATCTAAAGACTAGTTTTTCTTGACTGTCCTTTTGCAACTTCCCTTCAGTTAGGTATCAAGGATGACTCTTTATTTACGAAAGCCACCTCGTCTTCTCTTCAAAAGGTATGTGCCATTATAGTACGTTGTGATTGTAGAAATGGGTTACCATAACGGCAGTGGTCACTCCACTATATATATATATATGTATCAGTTATATCCGGCCATTTTTTTTTTAAATTTAAATTGTTAATAACTTTTTCTATATACAACTTGAGAACGTTTTTTTGCCACATTTATGGTGCCGTCCTCGTTCCAGTGGGTGTATTTTATTTCGTAATTGTTTTTTGACCAGCGAACCTTCTTTTTAATTTCAATGATTAGAATAATAAGTTGATATTTAATTTTAAATACAAATAAATCTTAATATGTTGTTTTTTTTAAGTTTGCAATAGACAATGAACAAATTCTTTTCAGTAGTTTTGAATTTAATAATCATGTAAACAATAAAATTATGCAATGTAATCAGTTTTAATTTTTAATTGGTTAATTAATATTTTGTGTTGGTTATTTAATAATTTGTTTAATATATTAACCAAATTAGAAAATTTTTGTAAGTTGAGTAAATAATAATTAAGTTTTTTTTTTCTAATTTTTTTTGCAATTGTTTAATACTGTTTTTGTAATTTCGATTTGTTTGTTTCAAAGTAGATATCTAATTTTTCTGCATATAATGATGCAATAGTTTTTTTATTCTTGAAAGTTAATTGAGTTCAAATCTCATACTTTTCTTCTGAATTCAAGAGTTATTTGTTGAATAAGTTCAATATTCCGTGGTTATAGCATTTTAAAATTATAAATTTTTTGGAATAATAGTTTTCTAGGTTATTGATTTTTAATGTGTATACTATTTTTTTTTTTATTGCTAAATGATATTGAGAATTAATGATTGATTTTTTTTACAATTTGTGGTGTTTATTTACATTTTGAAATAATAGCAATGTTTTAATTTTTTCTAAAAGTTAATGTTACTGGTTTGAAGCAAGTTATATTGTTATATAATCATACTAATTATTAAGTCATTGAACTCAGAGTAATAATCTTTTTAATTGTTTCGTGATTTTATAAGTTTCTTAGGTTTCAATATTTACATTTTTCGTAATGTTAGTAAAATGTTGTAAATTAATAAGGTATTATTATTAATGGTTTAATTTGATACTATACTTTTATTTCAAATGTTGTACTGTCTAGGTAAATAGCAATGTTTTTAACAGTAATCATTGAGTTCAATATTCTATTTGTAAGCAATTTGTTAGATGACCCCTATTCTCACCCGAAGTAGAACTAATAGTGTAATTACTAAAATGACTAATAGTAATGATATAGGTGCTTGTAAGCAAGCACCAAAATTTAATTTTTCTATACCCGAATTTTCGGGGAATTCTCAAAATATAGAATGGTTTATTAACCAAATTAAAGACCTAGTTAAATTAAATGCGTATGATAATGATGCAGCTTTGTATCCTTTAAAGTCTAAATTATCCGGTGCTGCCCTTACATTTTTTCAGAATTCTCCTGAATGTAGAGCAGCTACAGAATTTAAAGAGGCGTGTAAGCTTCTTTTAAACTTTTTCCAACCAGATGTTTCCTCCTCAGCCGATTTGGCAAAATTTCAGGCAATAAGCTTGTTGCCCTCTGAAACTATAAAAAATCTTGCGTATCGTATTGATACATTAGCTCATAAAGCATATAGTTTCATTAAAGATCAAAATGCCTTGTCCAAAATTAAAGCAATGCAATTCCTGTCGGCGATCCCTTTGCAGCTCAAGGAGACCATTCTCATTGAGGGGATACAAGACTACAGCGAAATGGTCAAAAGGGCCAATCATATAATGACAATTCAACAATCTTTGGCTGGTTCAGCGACTTCTTTAGTCGCAGCTCATTCAGTGACTCAGTGCACGTCTGCAGCACCTGATCAGCTCACCATAATTGTTAAACAGCTAGAGTTGTTGACCACCAGAATTGAGACCATGCAGTCTAACTGCAATATTTGCCAGGAGCCCCATAACACTAAACTATGCCCTCTTTTAGTTAACCCTGTACAGAACCAGGATCGGGTTGGACATGAACAACCTCGCCCAACTCCAAACCTTACCTGTTCTTTCTGTGGACGCTCTGGCCACATTATGAGTAATTGTCGCACATATCAGAGGCAATTAAGACAAAGTTCAAACTGGGCAATGCCTTCTTTTCCGCCACAGTTCCCCATGGCTCCTCCCCATACCTCGTACCCCATACCTAATAGTCATACCTCGTTACCATAGTCACCGTCTCAGGTCCAGGCGAATGTCTGGAGGAGTTCTTATTTTAGACAAACTATACCCACTTTGGTGACCAGCTTATTTTATTATATAATTCTTCAATCTCAACACCTTTTTTAGTTTTAAGCAATATGTTAATGTTTTTTTTTTCACCGCCTATCTATTGCCCGCACGAAGTACTTTGATTTCAATTTTAACTATTTTTAAAAAATGCCTTCGTCGATATTACCAAAGTTCTCTACATTTCAGTAATTAATTTAAAAATCTGCCAGGCAACCTTTAAACCACAGTAAGTATGAGACATTTCAGAAAGTATTAAAATTATTTCCATCTCTGTCGGGAGATTCGGGAAAATCTTACATCAAGATGGAAAATCAAAGAATTATCGCAGTTGCTTGGAGTTTTTACCGGAATATTTTTATGTCATAAGCTAATTGGAAAATCCGGCTCTTTGCAAACTACCGACATGACTCATTGCAATGATCCTTGTTGGCGCGGTGACGAAGGCAGTCTGTAAAGAACCCCCAATTAACCTACCACTTATATGGTACTATGAATGGAGCGTATTTCAAAGTCTCCGTTGGCAATACTAAAATTTCTTGCAAAGCAAAACACTCTGTTTTTAATGGCTGACATTCTGTAATTGAAATAAACTGACATAGTAAATTATACGTTTTTTGATCTTATCTTATTCAGGATGTATATGACGTTTTTAAACCATACGCTAATGCAAATAACACTAATACCTGTACTAAAAAAATTTAAATAAAAAAAAACAAGTGAGAAGTAATTCTGCGGCTTCATGGTGCTTTCAAATTATGGTAACTTCAGGTTACCATAATTTGTTTACCACATATTTTACCTCGTGTAAACAATTTTTAAACTAATTTTAAAAACAATTAAGACCATGAAAACATAGTAATTAAGTTGTAAAGAAAAGAAAAAACAAACATACTTAGAAGTTTTCCAAATGCAGCGGTGTCTGATTCTTAAGAAAACAATATACATATTTTAACTAGTATTTATTTTTAAGTAAACTTTAATTATAAATCATTACAGCTAATTTAAATTAAAGATACCATTATTCTGATACTAATAATCGTTTCACCTGTTACAACTGACGAATGTTAAACAACATCGTAGTAATTTTACATAAATTTAGTTATGTTATGTTAAACGTCGATTTAATTGTACTTCTAACAATCATTGCAAAAATTTCTAACTAATTCTAAATATTTTCAACGATCCTAACTCAGTAAAACCTAAATCACATTTTTTTCCCCATTTTTTAACGATTGAGACCATTGAACGAGACCATCGAGTAATTATTTCTGCCTTAATGTAGTTTATGCAATTATTTATAATGCCCAATAGGAGGACATATTTCAAACAGGGCTAACTTGGTATTGAAAAAAGAGAACCGTAAAAGATTGCCTAGTAATCCTTGGGTGGGGGGGGGAGCAAAAGACAGAGACCACTTTACAGAATTTTTTTTTACTACCGAACAGACTACTAACAGAATTGTTTCTAAAAAAATTCAAAATAACAAACGAGTACACAAAAATCTATTGAAAAAGATTTATATGATACAAATATTTTCTATATTTAGTTCTTATTTCTTACAGGCATGAGTGGGGAAGGAAATGACTCAACCATTGATCAAAGGAAAACAGTTGGCATTCATAAAGATGGCTTTATTGACTATATTTTAAGAGACCCGCCTTCCTTACTAAGCCTAATGCTCATATCCATTTCAATCAAGCTCTGGACAGAACCAGATTTGAAAAAAGATGTTCAGCAACACTCAATGGAACATGGTTCAAAAATTCGTTCCACAGAAGAAAAGCTCAGTTATCAAAGATTAGAAGAAAGGGTATTCGCAAAATTAGACAGTCTCCTCCTTTCTGTTTCTTTAAAACACGAAATCTATAGTGTAATTAGGCCTATAGGTTTGGAATTGATCGCAGCGTTTTTCCGTAGACGAATTTTACAAAATTCTTTTAATGGAAACGAATTGGATACATCCCTACATTGGACAGTCGAAGGGACCGTTGATGAAGTCGAATTAATCAAAGAGGTGCTTAAAACGACAGAACGCGATGGGTTGAGAATATCGGATATTAAAGGCATACACTTATTAGCTTGTGAGTTTTGTTTAGAGGAATACATTTCTGATATATTTATCTCCATTCACAGATTGCAAGAATTGCTTGAAATGAGGAATCAGGCAGATGCTGATGGTATATACTCTGAAAGTTACAGTATTAATCAAAATATAATTTCGGTAGCAATTTTTCATGGTTAGATACATAGTTTTCTATATTTTTGGAATAAATTGACTGATCCAGAGAAAACCAGCGGCTTGGAGCATTGGTTTGATATCTTGATGAGCAAGACAGTTATGGCAGAATCACGGTATTGTTACCTGGAATACAATGGGCATACAGATATTTTGTGTTCTATGTTGTCTCGATTAAATGATAAAGAGGAGCAAAAGAAGTAATTTTTTAAATATTCCTTCAGAATATTGAAATCGTTACTTTTCAGCTGGCCATTTCAAAAATATCTCTTACCCACCATCACGTCCATGATGGAGTATCTTCAAGAAGATGTTTATGTCAAAATAATGGCAACTATTGGAGATCAGGTCGGAGAAAGTAAAACATTCGAAACAAAAAATCTTTTCATCAAAATATGGTCCATCAGTGACTTAAGGTTGAAAAAGTCCCTCTTAAGGGATCTTTGTGAACGACAAAGCGCGGCATGGGATCTCGTGGAAAAAATCAATAATAAAACTTTGGACTATGACACTCTGTTATCGTTACAGCCATCGGTCGAATACCTTTCCAAACGACAAAACACAATATGGAATCTTTTGAAGTTATGTAACGATAAAACTATTGATTTAATTATCAATGATACTCGTATTTATTAGAAGGTATTAGGAAAGTAGATTTTAGATTAAAAAATCGTTAAATCTTTCCCTGCGGTTTGAAAGCACACAAAAAAAAAAATTGCTTTTTGGATATGCTGGTAACTCTTCTTCTAACTCAATGTTTTCATTCAAGTAATCTTAAATTGTAAATTATTTGTATTTATAATATTTCATTTTTCTAAAAATGAAATAAAGTGTATTTATAAAATTATGTTTTCTTACTGCTCTATCAAAGATGTACAGTCCGCAAAAAAAAAAAAAAAAAAAGATATCACCCTGAATAATTTTCGTTCTAATGATCGGATTTTCACGAACTAAGTGTCAATCTTCATGGTTCCTGGGGGTGACCTCAAATATGCTAATTAGTTAGTGCTAACTATTAATTAAGTTACGAAATCAGACAGAAAAACGTACTTTCTCTGAATAAACATTTTTTTTTTTTTTTTTTTTACATATTTGGAATCCAGATACTTGAATTCGGGTAGACAAAATTTTGAAAAAAATGGGTGGTAAATAGGGTTGCAACAAAAGTTTATATATTTGGCGATAGTCCAGAAAACCGCCAAAAAAAGTCGCCAGCGCAAATGAATATTTTAAGATAACCCATTGACTAATTCAAAAGAAGAATGCTTAATTTTACTAGGTTGCTAGGCAACCATGCTCTGACTGGAAAAAAAATTGAAATAATGTTCTGTGATTACTCAGAGAGGTTTAATTAATAGTTAATAGAAAATATCTCGAAGTTTCTAGGCAATAGACAATTTTTAAGCTCATTTCTGTCCAAAAAGCAAAGTTTTTTTTATTTTAATCTCCCTTGAAAAGAAAATTTGAATCGATTATAAATTATTTATGATTTTCTAAGTTTTAGAATTTAAATACATGAACTTTTTATCTGATATTATTTAGATTAGGTTGTTTTTGCTATATTTATTCGAGGATTTCATACTAAAATCAAATTAACATAACTTATTATGGCTATATAAAAATTTTTAGGGATAATCCTTTTACAGCTTTAATCGATTCTTCTAGGCAAAAAAGTTTGAAGGAAAAAAAAGTGCTTGAAAAATAAAATGTATATTTTATTGTAATTCACACTCACAAGTTTTTCTATAATTTACGATATATTTTTTTTTCCTATAACTCAAGGAATTGCTGAATGTGGTATTTTAAAAGCATTGAAATATGTTTTGTTTAAGAATAAGATATTGAAATAATATGTTGCATATAGTATGATTCATTGTTTCAAAAATCGCTCCATTCTGCTAGATATTTAGATTACAAGGTTTTCTTTGGATAAAGATGATTAGCAAATAGCATCCTTATGCTTCGATACATTGACAGTTAAATTCACCATAAAATAGCACAGCATATTCTTCAATTACGATAAGCTATATTTACCACCAAATATTGATACTATGATTATTTTTTGTTTTCTTATATATATCTGATATGATACTCTCTTTTTAAACAGAGCTTGTTAGGTCCTTCAGATACTGAAAGGGGGGCACGAAAACTTAAAAGATAAAATATTTAATTTCATTAACTCAAAATATCTGGTCTCAAAATTTTAATTTTAAACCAAGTAAAATATAACTTTTACAATATTGATGCTCTTATGTTTTTAAAGACCACATAAATCCTGTTGAAATATGAAAATGTATATTTTTACTTTAACGAGTGTAAAATCCTTATCAAAATAATGATCAAGACCGAAATGTAAAACAGTATAATTGATGATAAAAACTCAACTGGCTTCAAAAAATATGAAGAGGGAAGTAAAAGTCGATATGTTTCGAGCGTTCAAATATAATCACCCATTCTCAAAACTTGTCAAGCTTGAATAACTTGTGACTTTTATTATTGCGCTCAAAACATGTCTATTTTTATCATCATCTATTAATTTTTAAATCAATGAAGTTTTTATATTTTCGATTCAATTTCTTGGGATTATCTATTTAGTTACACAACATATTAAATTATTTCACTCGATATTAAAATAAGTTTTACTTAAGTTATAGGCACAGGTTCTTACATTAAAAAAATAATAATTCGATATTTTGTAAAAAAATCAATGCAGTAAAATTTTTTTGCTGAAAGCCTTAACATTTTAATTTGAAGACATAAAAAAATTCCGTTTACAATTGAAATTTCAAAAGTCGAATGTGAAAATGGAATGTCCCCTAGCACCAGAAATCAAAATTAAATAGTTACAAGGACAACAATTTTAAACAAGTTAGCGTTTCCGTCCTACTCGAAGTTGTTTGAAAAGGTATTTTTTATATATCGATTCCAAAGTTTAGCCTACAAATATTTTAGGGTATACTTTCGGAGTATTTTGATCGAGTTTATTTTTACACCCTTATTTGCTTAAAATTATTAAATAATACGCTTAAAATAAATTACTCAAGCAACATGATTTAACGCATTTATAGTATAATAGTAAACGGGCTTCCATCGCATTCCTTAACCTTGATACCGCTATCATTAAATGAATGGAATAAGCTTAGATAAATAATAAAAGTTAATTTTTTCCCTGTTTTAATTTTCGAGGAAATATGTTTCGATCAAACAGATTTCATTCTGGAAATAGCGAAATTATTGAGTAGGTCCCTTGGAGCAATATCATTCTTATCCTCTTTTGACGAAATATAAGAAAAACTGGTTTTCACAGTTCTGTAAAAATTATGTTAGCCTTCTTGCAACGTTTTTTATTATTTTTTTTATTTTTAATCAAAATAAGTTCGTAAATTTACGTATTTTTATTGCATTTTTTTTAAAATCAGATGACTCAAAAATTCGCACGGCTTCGGAAACTTCTTACAAATTTCAATTTTTAGTGTTTCCTGCTAAACAAAATAAGGCATTGTTCCTGATAACAAATTATACTACAATAATATCTTGGGAATCGTGCTAAAGTAAAAAATTGAACAAAATAGTTTAGTATATTATCCAGAAAAAAATCTACATGGAATCATAAAGAAAGAATCATTTAAGATACTGAGATATTTTAAGACGCTTAAAAGTTTTGGCTACGTATTTGACAGCTTTTAATGGTCGGTATCTTTATACTCTTTGTAGAGACTTATAAAACATGGACACTATTTTAGATAATCTATGTTGAAGTCACAAGAAACAAAACAAAAAAGACAATCAATGATTTATATTCTTTTTTCGAAAAAAATAGAATGCTTAGTAAATAATCAGCTGTTTTGCATTAAATAATTTTAAACAGCGGAGTGTTTTTAATTTCTTAACAAGGCTTTATTCTTAGCTAGCAGACAATAATTCTTTTAAAAAAAACTTGACTATAATGTAAAAAGGAACTTTACTTTAAAGAAAATCTAAATTCAAGTACTAAAAAAATTGATTAGTATATTAATGAAGAAATAATAAATGTAGTAGGGTAAAGAATAAAATTTTTAAAAATGCTAAAATTCAATTAAATAGTTGGTAAAATAGTTCTGCGAAACACTACCGGACAGGTGATTAAAAAATTACTTTTAAGATTAACACGATATATAAGATGTTGAAAAATTTACGATGATGTGAGATATGCTTAAATATGTTTAATACGTATTTTTATTAATATTTATAAAAAAATATATACAAGAAACTGATAAATATTTTATTCCAAATCTATTCATACGTATGTATATTATTGTAATTGTATCGGTTATTGAGGAATAAAAAAACTAAAAAATAATCACATTAAATAAGCACAATCTGGTGTATAATCATATTCTATCAAAAGCATGCTTTTATAAAACTCGACATTCGTTGAATAAAATGTTTTTTATTCAATAAAATGTTTTATTCAAATTTCTTTACTTAATTTCAAATAGATTTTTAGAGGACTAAAAAAGAAACATTGTATTTTATAGTTTTATAAAAATAAAAAATAAAAAGATTAGCAAACGATTATTAGCGAAAAAAATATGAATGAAATTTTACGCCACGCGCGCTAAATCAAGTTCTTTGTAAGTTTATCACATTTCAATATTAATCGCCGCATTTAATCATTTTTTCCTTGTCGCCAAATTATTTTTTTTTAAATAATTAATTTTCATTTTTCTCATCTTCTAATAAATAAAAACTGTTGAAACTTTAGATTTTTCAATTGAAAAGCATGTAGATTAATATGGTATAAAAAAATCCATACCTTATAATCCTAAATTTTTTCATCCTCTCTTTAATTAAATAATAAAAAATAATTAATAATTATTAAAAATTATTTTTCTCATGAAATTATCTTTGGGTAAATGCGTTTTATGAGTTGGTGCAATATTTTTTTGAATTGCTTCATTAGTTTTTAAAATATGACTGAAAACGCAAAAAGTGAAATTAACATTGAGGGGTCCAAACTTTGTATCACTCTCCTGACCAAACTATGGGTACCACATTTCCCAGATTGCGGCTATATGTTTATTCAGAGAAAGTACGTTTTTGTGTCTGATTTCGTAACTTAATTAATAGTTAGCACTAACTAATTAGCATATTTGAGGTCACCCCCAGGAACCATTAAGATTGACACTTAGTTCGTGAAAATCCGATCATTAGAACGAAAGTTATTCAGGGTGATATCTTTCTTTTTTTTGCGGACTGTACACCTTGCACAAGACCATTTATGTTTCAAGAGGTTTGTAATCTCTCCAAAATTTAGTAAAACTTAGGAATGTTTTAAATGTCAGGTCTTGGCGATAGAAATGGGCTATAGGTGGCGCTGAGCAGAACTCTCTACGTATGGCAACGCTTCGCTTGCTTCCACCATTAGCGTGTGAGTCATGGAAGAAAGAAGTACATTAGTTTCTGTCTTAGTTTTCACATAGATTAAAATCTTTTAAGTTGGGAAACTAAATGGAACTTAAAACTACATTAAACATAGTACTAAAAAAAAAGGGTCATGGAAATTTAAAAAAATATTTTTAGCAATTGAATACAAAAAATAATAAGAAAAAAAAATTATAGTCGTACATTCCTATACAATTGAAAAGAGGAGGAGAGAGAAAAGGGAAGAGTCAAAGACATGGAACAGGTCTTCTCCCCAGGTGGCGTATTTGAGCGTTGCGATCGCCTATTATGAACTTTGTATATGAAAAGTCGGCATGTTATGAACGCTCGAACATGACGCTCTTCGTCAAGAAGACACCACGTGAATGATGAAAATGGAACAGAACAGAAAGAAGAAAATTCACAGTTGCCAATAAAAAAAGAGATGAGAAATGAATGGAGGAAAAACAAGAGTAATTTCGGTAGTCGAGGGGATTGTTTGAAGAGGGGTAAAAAAATAAGAGAAACCGCAATAGCCATTGGTAACTTTTTTTTTTTCTACTTTAATTCTTCCATTTCTTTCTCTGGTGACTGTGGCTTTTTTATGTTTTTAACATGTTCACTATTTTTATCGTTTTCTCAGTTCCCTACTGACGAGGAGCTTTAAAAATATATGGACTTTTTTTTTTTTTTCCATATTAACTATAGAGCCAAAAGAATTTTTTTTTTTTAATGTTATGCTAGAACACTGTAACTTTTCATAAATTCGAAGAGTTTGGAGAAAAAAATATTTCTAAGTATGATTTTAGAGTATTCAAAAGTTTTAGCTTTAGAAAATATTGCAACAACAGAAAACTATTTGGAGAAAAAAAATCTTTTAATGAAATACCGTTTTATTTAATAATAAAAAGAAAAGAAAAATTCTATACATGCATTTAATAAACACGTTATTTTAAGAACATAAATTCACGCTTTTTTAGAAAATGATTTCGTAAATTTTTTCATTAAGTTCTTCGATTACTTTATTTCACTTTCAGAGCAATTAATTTTTAAAATATAATGAGTAGTAAAATATTTTATGCGTTAAAAACATCAAGTTAAAACAATTACTTTTAAATAAGGAATAACAATAAAGGATGTTCGTATGGGCGTTATTTTCAAAAAATAGCATCAAGTATTAATCCAAAAACTATATACCACTGTTTTTTAAAAATAATGATGTTTTAAAGAAGAAGAAAAACATGAAACATTGTGTTGATATAATTACGCGTTTCTAAGGTAAGACAATACTAAAGGTTATTTCTTTTTTACGGATGTTATTTTCAATCAAAAGTATCATGTATTAGTACAAAAATAAAACTTAAAAAAAAAAAAAATATAACATAAATTTTGAAAGAATAACTACTAAATTCTATTTCGTTCTATAGAAACTACTTTCTATAGGATTGCATCGGTTTTAACCTAAGGGATTTTTAACTATTAGTTTTAACCATTCTGGGCAAAATCAATTTCACCCAGTTAAGCATTGAATTGAAAAATAACTAATATATATATTTAATTCTAATCAAATGTATCGCACTAGCTTGAGTGAAAACTAAATTAACAACTATTAAAATATTAACAACTATTAACATAGCATCAAACGTAATAACATAGCATCAAACGTAGCACTAATTAAAATAATGTCATAACATGATACGACCTCTAGATACAGCGCAAATATTTTAGTATATAACATAAACCCAAGATGCAGCACAAATGTTTTATTATTTTTGCTTATTTTATGCAATTAGTGCTCATTTTTAAAAACGATTGCAAAAAACAAGAATTGCAGTTCAAATTTGGACCCTTTCGTAATTTATTTCGGATAATTCCAAACTTAGAAACCAATTTATCTATTCACGAAAAACTGGCACAACAGTTCATTATATGTTACGTGAATTTTCGAGATGAATTTAAGTTTAAACTGACGCCATCTATTGAATATGTGAACTGGTCATATACTGGTCGCCATCTAGTGAACTGGTTAATATTTTACAATTGAATCAATTTCAGCATTCTTTTAAAATTTTTCACTTTTAACATTCTTATAACAAAAGCATATTTTATTAATTAATCTCATTAATATGTCAATGTATTGATTTTTTAACTACACTTTTTACTCCAAGAATTTTTTTATTTGCAGAAACATAAAAATATTAATATGATTAAAGCCGATTTAGACCATTTTTAACACTTCTTGACTCATTTTGACCACTTTTGAATGGTTCAAACAATTTTCATATCCAATGTCAACAAAAACAGTTTCGACGGGCTCAAATTAAAGCCCAGATTTTCAATCAATAATTAAAGTACCAAACATTAATGTTAAAAAAACCGTATGGCAGTTAGTTTTTTAATTATTCTCTAGAATTAAAAATAAACTTCATTATATCTAAATACACTCATATATTATTATGTTCCGCGAACACAGGAAAAACTAATCATTAGCAATTATTAACGAGAAAAATCTATCGATTTCGAAGAAAGTGCTTTAATTAATGAATAAAAAATGCATTTGGTGACTGTTTTCGAAAAAAATGAAAATAATCGAACGTGGAAAAAAAAAATCTGAATTTTTCCAAAAAATGTTTTACTTCAAGATAATCTGGAATTGTTCCAAGATATACTGAATATTTTCGGAGAATTCTCTTGGAGAAAAAAAAAAATCAGTAAAAGTATTATTTGGTATCAAACAAATAATATACTGCTGCATAATACTGTAACAGATTAGAAGAAATGAGGTCAAAATCATTTGCGATCTCGTATATCACGACATTTACTGAAATAGATGATAAAAATTGCATTTTCGATACATATAGAATATATCATTGCTTGTAGAGATGGTGAGTTGTTTAAAGCATACACATTATGGTTAAAAGACTATTTCTATGAAAAATTGTCAGAGTTTGTAGTCATAAATCAAGGTTGTTTCAGTCTACATGTGGACCTCAGAGTTTCACAGTTTTATAAAATAAATAAACTTTAAAATAAGCAATAATAGCTTAAGTTCCCGTTCTTGAAAAAAAGTAAATGATCAATCAACGCACAAAATCATGCGCAAATCTACAATACATATGGGTGATTCTCACGAAACATGATAATTTACAGTATATTGCTCCAATATCTAATATTAGATTACTAAAGAACTTTTTTTTAAAATTTTAATAAATAGCATTGCTGTTAGCATTTTAAAATGACCCTGTACTACCATTGACTGTTTTGTATATTTAAAAAATTTAATTGAATTTCAAAATGTCATTTTCCTGGTATGTCACAAACAATACTTCCAATAATAAATAGCTTCAGAACTTCCCATAAATTTTTCAATATCTAATTTTTTTTATCTCAACCGCATTTCCAGAATATAGTATTATTTACAAAATTTTGTTGAAAATAATTTTTTCTGTCAATAACTTGTTAATCACATAAAAATCAGTCATTTTCCTGGCTACTTTTATTTAGTAATTTATAACAAAAATATAGCGCCAGCAATCAATATGATTATGCTAATAGCATCCTATCTGAACATGTCTTATTGCATGAATAAAGAGAACCAACTTTCTGGTTCAAAATCTATTTCAAAAACTTTTTCAATGTGAGTAGGTTTTTATGCTGTCTCATTTTCCTGTCCTCTTGAAATCATTAATAACATAAAGTACATAGATTTGCCTGAGTTATTTCAAGAAATCCTGTTGTTTTCTGCGGAATGTAAACGTCTTTGGCCGAAATGTTAATATAAAGTAAAGCTAAATGCAATAAAAGGGCAAATTGTCATTATCCTGGCTTATGTATGCCAGGACATTGACACAATTACCAGAATTTTTTTAAACAGTATAATGTGAAGAGGGTAAGCAAATATAAACCTAACACACAATTTAGGTAAGATTGTAATATACTCGGATGTAATCAAATTTTTTTATTTAATGATTGATTATTATCCACAATTTTATTCTGTACATATCAGCAACAAAAACATTTCTGATTCTTTCTACAGCGGATAAAAGAATTAATTTAAGCATTTTATGGTCCATCCAACATAAAGACTTAAGTTGAGTTACTTACTAATAGCTAAAAATGACTGTTTTTTTTTTTTAACTTCTAAGGTAATATGTCATTTTCCTGGCATTTAAAATTTGGGGAATTTCAATTTTTTTTTTTTTTTTTTTTTTTTTTCTTAGAGCAAATGTCAATAAACTGAACTGCTGACTGTAAGATATTAATAAATGTAACTAAATAAATATACAAAAAAATTTAGATTATTTCGAAGACTTTAAATTTGAAGAAATTTTTTGTTCCGAATTGTCATGTTCCCAAAGAATCACCTGTATACCGACAGAATTAATTAGGCTAAAACAATTTCATTTCTTCTTCTTATTTTTTGCATTTCCCAGTAGTTTAAGCTAAGCATGTTTTAGATGTTCATCCCTTCAAAATAAAGAATATTTATATTCAGTATCTTTCGGTGTAATGCAATTGCTCGAGATCTACTCCTTATAGCCAAAAATTATCATTATCAACAATTTTCTCAAGTATCTATCCTTTACTTATGCCTTTCCCGGTAGCTTTATGTTATCAGATTAAGCAGATTATGTTTTTTTGAAGTTCATCCCTTAAAAATAAGGATAATTCAGTATTTTTTGGCTCGATGTCAACTCCAGATAGCCAAGAATTGCAGTTTTTCCTTCTACATTCGATAGGCCATAAGAAATTATTTCTAGTGAGATGCCTTGATACCAATCATAGTATATTTAGTAGTTATTAAAAAAACACCATTTAACATAATAACAGTAGTACCTGTTACTAAAATTAACGAAGTAACATTGACACCAATAATAAGACGATTTATATGTTGCTGTTTTTTTTAGATAAATAAGTACTTTTCAGCATTTATTTAACGCTTTAGTACAAAATTTATTCTTCAGTTCAATTTGTACCTATTTTAAAATTTAATTAAGCATCATTAGGGTAAATAACAAAATGGCAATTTTTTACGGTTTCTATGCATATATATATATATATATATATATATATATATATATATATATATATATATATATATATATATATATATATATATATATATATATATATATATATATATATATATATATATATATATATATATATATATATATATATATATATATATATATATCAGGGTTGGCAAGATTTTGTCGCAGGTGTGGAAAAAACCGTCCTAGGAAAAACAAGTTTTTGCCAAGCAAAGTGGCAAAAACCTATATTTTCCAAGATGAGAGGACAAAAACACATTTTTGATACAAAATTATTCCTAAAATTGAAATATATACTATATATGTGTGTAATTAAAAAGAAGTAACAAAATTATTATTCCATAATTAAATCATAATGTATTAATATATCATTTTAGTAGTTTAAAACATTATTGATCGGAAAATTAGTGATTATTCTCTTTTTTCCAGTGAAATAAATTTATTTTAAATTGATATAGCTATAATTTAAAGCATAAAATATCTATCAAAATGTGTAGTTAGTTAAAATATACAAGTATCAATGCAATTTTTTAAATTTGAGCAAATTCAATACTTTATTCATCATCACAGTACAATTTGTGCTGTCTCAACATAGCATAACAGAACACTAGTTTTAAAACATTATTTACAGTCAACCTATTCCGAATTTTAGAATGTTCAAATGAAAAATTCGAACACTCTTTCAATGGCAGCACTACTTGAAGGACATGAGTGTAAATGAGACATTAATTACCAAAATTCTCTGGAAATTTCACAAGAATTTTGCACACTCCGCCACCATTCACTCTGAGAATAATTATTTAGGGAATGGTTTTTCTTGTAATTCAAAATTCGAGGCATATAAAACAAATGATGGATTTATTCCGGCAAGAAATTCTCTGGCCTTCTCTTTCTGTACATTGCTGAGAAGCTGCCCTTAATATATTGGTTGTAATAAATAAGCAAGAAGGTGCAAAGGTAAAATTGATTGGACAAATCTTTTTACTTGTATTTTATAAGGTTTAAAACTGCCATCTTCTAACAATTTACATCATGTATGGCAAGTGTGACATCGAGTCACAATCTTATTTATTAAATCCTAGGCTAATTTATTAATATTCTGATACAAATCATAAAATTCCAGATCCAATTCAAGACTCGCCCCTTAAAGCCTTAGAGCATTTAGGACAGTCTCCCTTGGAAATTCCTTTCTCATTCCAGCCCTACCCTTTCTAAGAAAACAGCTGTTTGCGGTATCTTTCATCTCCACGTGAAGGCTACGAGTGCGGGAGTGTTCATAACCGTAACATTTACAAATTAATAGATATAACACCTCAACTTTTAAAATTTAGGTAATTTAACTTTAACATTCAATAAATAAGTAATTTAACCTCGATTTTTAAGCATTTTGTATAAATATGAGAGAGCAAGAGACGCTCAGGGCACACCTCATTTTCATTCAATCGCTCACTAACGTTGTTAGAGTTAGGTTGTGTTGTGACTGAGCTCTGCTATTATGTCTTACCAACGCCATGCCCGAGGCGGGAAGCGGCGGACCGAAAGGCTCGTGCAGCAACCCGTTCCTCGAATTACATTCCCTATGCTGAAGACTAATGATGAACGCTTGGATTGGTGTATCTCATTTGCCTACTCGTGCAAAGAACAATATATCGACAACCAAATTGAATCCTGTAAAGTCAGATCACAACGTCAGATAGACAATGGAGATAAACCACCTCCCATCAGCGAATATCAACTGCGAGCCCTTATCAAGAGAAAGAGAGAATTGCTTCCTGAGGAACCTAGTGAATCAACAACGATGATGGAGACTGAAACGCCTTCCCAACACGAAACGACAAAGGAGCCCAGTGAACCAATTCCTATCACCGAGTCACATGCTGAATCTACGCTTTTAGAGGCCTCAACTGAGACCAGCGAAGATGTGCTCCCTGATCCCAATCCTCCCTCCACAAAAAGACTGAGAAAGAAAAAGAAGAAAAGCAAAAATGACAACGGATCTCGAGAGCCTACTCTTCCAAACTCCGAGCCAATACCAGCAATTACACCAGTGACCTCTCAGAATGAACCAGAACCGACGGAGACTTCCCCACCGACTCCTGACAGCAAACCGCCAAGAAATATTAAGTTTCTCGTGCGGGGACTTGATTTGGATCATCGTACGGATGATATCCGTAAAGAAATCGAGAATAGTGGACGACGTCCAATCAGAATCGAGCAACTCAGAAAGAGGCGTGACGGCGGCTACAAGCTCCTCCCCCTATTTCTAGTGATATTTCCAGACTCCCCTGAACATCGGGAATTCATCGACGTGAAAAATCTTCTGACTTTGCCAGTTAAGATAGAGAAATTTCATGGGGGGCTCTATGCTATTCATTGTTATAAGTGCCAGAAATTTGATCATACGCAGAAATCCTGCCCAACGAACTTGCTTGTATTAAGTGTGCCGGAGCGCACTTCACCTATCTATGCGAGAAGCCTCTCTCCCTCCCAGCTACTTGTGCCAACTGCAAAGGCGACCACCCAGCCTGTTTTACAGGCTGTAGTGTCCGGCCTAAGAGAAATCACCGTGCTTCCTCGTACAAACCAAAAGACTCTTACTCTAATGCTGCAAGGTTCCTGAAAATCTTTAAAGAGCTTCAGGAGTTACTCAAGGATGAGACACTGCTTACCTCTCTCCTTTCTTCACTCAAGACCTAGACAATTGCCACTCACCATCATGCCTCTACCAGCCTACAAGATGAACTCCACCTGCCTTGAATCTACTTCCACCACAGATTTGCCTCGGCATTTTTTACTACCAACCCATTGAGATGAATGAGTTCTGGCGGGGCCGATACTTAGATAAATACTTCACATAGGCATAGACGCTCAGGGCACCACCATTCAGACGCGGACGAAGAAGGATGTCCTCTTTGGAACCGGTTTTTATGAACGACGTAGGACAGTCCGAGTGTTGCTGGGGCCAGATCCCCGAACGGTCGGGCATCCCGCCTTTAGCTCCCAAACATCTCGAGCTTACCCATTCACCCCAGCTCTTATCAGAGCTCGTTATTGACCGGTATATGGGAAGCGCGGCTCAGCCTGGGCCCGGCGCTCTTTCGACACCGGCAGGGACGGCTACGCCAGAACCATACGGATCGTCTGAGTGCTTGGTAGGACCCAACACGGTTAGGTTACAGGCAGATAAACTAATGCACATCGATGAGGATTCCCCAAACATGGATCTTTTTCGGATTAGCGAAGAAATCTATCTTAATGTTAAGCCAGAGATTAAGGACGAAAACATCAAATTAGCCATAGATGCCCAATATAAAATCATCAGAATGCTATTTCACCAATTCTCCATGCAAATAACAGAAATAGATCAGTTAATAGCTGAAATTCGTAGATGGGAAAGAGATTCAGATACGAGTAGTGGCAATTAAAAGCCTGAGACCCATAATGATAATAATTTAGATAAAATCAATCCAAATTTAAATATAATACCAACACCCAGACGAGAGAAAAAGATAGCTATCCAGATTGGAAATAAATTTAGCATCCTCACTACAGATGCAACTGAAATAGAATGCAATGATAGTATGATCATAGAAGAAACAATTCCTAACAGAATGAAAGGAAAAAGAAAAGCTTCTCCCGAGAAAACTAACACTACAGAAGCAAAGAGACTAGCTAAAGTAGATGATAAAATCTCTGTGATTGAAAATAATGAATCAGACTCCCAAAATAATGAAAGAGACATTGATATAGAGGAATTAGAGTATGAAGCTCCAAAAAGGACAATACGAAATCCTCCTATCATAATTAAAGATGAAAAATTCAACTATAAAGAATTTAAAGAAGCTATGGATAAAATTTGCATTACAGACTATGAATGCAAAAATTCAAATGGAAATATGATTATTAAACCAAAAACGGTTCAAGCAGGCATTGCTATCAGAAAATATGTAGAGGATAATAATACAGCCCACTACACATATAGACTACCCGATAGCAGACATCTCAGAGTGGTGCTGAAAAATATCCACACTCATTATTCAAATGAAGAAATTCGGGATTAACTAATAAGACAAAATTTTGCTGTTGAAAGCGTATCTAGAATGACTAGGAGATATAAAGGCGAAATAACTCAACTAAATATGCTACTAGTTAACCTAAAAAGAGAGGGAAACTTTAAAGAAATATACAGTCTCACCTACTTAGAAAACTTAATAGTTAAAGTTGAAAATTACAAGATGAAACCTGGCCCGGCACAATGTCACCGTTGTTACATGTCACCGGCACAATGCCATGTAAATTACCGCCAAAATGTGTTAAATGTGCGGGAAATCACTTGACTTCACAATGCACAAAAACAAAAGAACAAAGCCCTAAATGCTGCAATTGTGGCCTGGATCACCCTGCAAGTTATCGCGGCTTCATAAAATTTCCCGCCTGTAAGAATCTTTCAATGCTGATGCTTTGAAAAACCAACAAAACTCAGATATGCGTAAAACCGTAAATGAAGCCACTGAAATCTTTAATAAGCTTAATGATATAGTAAGTGTGCTCAACGGACTGAACGCTATACCACTACTAGAAAAAGCTGTGGAAATGATCGAAAAAGAGGAACTCAATACAATTATGATCTGTAAACCTTTTAAAATTATGTTGTGGAACGCAGCAAACTTAAATACTAAATTCACTGAGTTTAGCAACTTCCTTTTTGAAAATGATATAGACATTGCTCTTATTACTGAAACGCATGCAAATGCATGTAATAAATTTACTGTTGCCAATTATAGCACGTATAAAACAGTACAGTACAGTGAGTTTACAGTAAAGGAGGTGGCACGGCAATCTTTGCCAAAAAGAGCCTAAGCACCACCCTATATAGTAATCAGAGATGTGTTGGCTTCGAAGAGACTTCAATACTACTTCATAGCAGCAAAAAAGACTTGATAAATATTACTGCCTTTTATAATAAGCCGCACCACATCATCACAAAGGAATTACTGAAAGATCTATGCCCAGATAATTATAAATGCATTATAGGCGGTGATTTTAATTCAAAAACCACAGCTTGGGGCTGTAGAGTTAACAATAAAACTGGCAAACAACTCTACAATCATATCATAGACTCAAATCTAACAGTAGTGTCGCCATTGGAACCTACTTATTTTCCGTTCATCCCAAATAAACAGCCAGGCTTGTTAGACTTTTTTATAGTAAACCACAGCTTACCTATGGGGTGCTACACACTAACAGAGCTTTCCAGTGACCATGTCCCTGTAGTCGCCCTTCTCGGTGAGACAATACAAAATACCCCTAAAATCACTAAGAAAACAAACCGGGATCTTTATACTAATATTCTCGCGACAAAGAATAATAACCCAGTGTTAAGCCCAAACGACAACATAAATGATGCAATAAATAATCTCACAAATGACTTGCAGCAAGCATTAAATGAAGCTACAAAAACCAGCAATAATAAAGACAATTATATGAAATTACCTCAAGATATTAGATAATTAATTGGATACAAAAACTATATGTGAAAGAAATGGCAGAAGCATGAAAATCCAAACGACAAAGCTGAACTCAATAAACTAACTAAAGAAATCAAGAAAAAATGCCAAACACGCAGAGAGCAAAATTGGCAAGACAAAGTCGCCAATCTATGTACTGAGGACTAATCTATATGGCGAATGGGTAAAAGCCTGAAAACAACTAAAATTATAAATAAACCCATTATTCACAATAATACAAATGTTTATAAAGATGAGGATAAGTTAAAAATTTTCGTAGACTCTATCGAATCACAATTTCAAATAAATAAAGAACCCTCAGATGTTGAGGAAGATAGAATTACATATAATATCTATAACAACTTTTTTAATGATCACAGCAACTGTATAAACACTATTGAAGAGATAGATAAGAATGATATTATTAACATCATTAGAAAATTAAATCATAGAAAAGCATCCGGCGAGGATAACATAAATAACATAATGGCAAAATACCTCCCGGATAACAAACTGCAGGAATTAACCAGTATTTACAATGCTTGCATTAAAAACAGAATCTTTCCAGATATATGGAAAAACGCCATAATTATCCTCTTCCCAAAGCCGGGCAAGGACTCGAGAATTGCCTCAAACCACAGGCCAATTAGCTTATTACCGACGTTTGGCAAAATCTTTGAAAGGCTTATACTAAATAGACTACAACCGCACTTAAACTTCATACCAAAGCAACAGTACGGCTTCCGTAAAGACCTTTCAACGACGAAGCAGCTCACCAGACTAATCAATATCATAATTGATGGTATACATAAGAAAGAAACAACAGCCTTGCTTATGTTAGACGTGGCGAAAGCCTTCGACCGCGTCTGGCATACAGGGCTAATCACCAAGCTAATTAAAAATAAGCTACCACTAGATTTAATTTACATAATCAACTCTTTTCTCTGCAATAGGACTTTTCAAGTCAAACTTAGCAATAAACTTTCAGACAAAAGACAAATCAGAGCCGGAGTCCCACAAGGGAGTATCCTCGGACCGATACTCTATCTCATATATACTCATGATTTCCCAGTAGAAGAAGGAAATATTAACTACCTAATTGCCTTCTATGCTGACGATACAGCGCTAGCCACAAGATCAATGAACCCCAACCACGCTGTAAAGAAACTTAACGACTATATCCCAGCTATTGAAGACTGGTGCGCAGCTAATAAAATCTCAATCAACGCTGACAAATCTCAACTACTAGTGATCAGAAGGAAAAAGAAAAATAAACCGATAACTGATAATGTCATACTATTTAATAAAATTATCCCAAGAGTCACAAAAGCAGATTACCTAAGTCTAACACTAAACAATAGGCTAACTTGGAATAACCATATAGAAAAAAGTTTGTAACAGAGCTATGGCAGCCTACTCAAGCTTAAGACCGATACTAAACCATAACGCGAATCTGCCCTTAAACCTCAAAAGGCTCTTATATATAACCCACATAAGACCTATTATCACATATGCAAGCCCTGCTTGGAATTGTGTCACAACTTCTCAAATTAAAAGAATAAATGCAGTTCAAAATAAAATCATTAGAAGAATGACGGGCGCTCCGCTCTACATTAAGAATGAAGCACTGAGAAGATACCTAAATTTAGACACAGTACAGTCAGCAAAAAAAAAAAGATATCACCCTGAATAATTTTCGTTCTAATGATCGGATTTTCACGAACTAAGTGTCAATCTTAATGGTTCCTGGGGGTGACCTCAAATATGCTAATTAGTTAGTGCTAACTATTAATTAAGTTACGAAATCAGACACAAAAACGTACTTTCTCTGAATAAACACATATTTTTTTTTAGATATTTGGAATCCAGATACTTGAATTAGGGGGGGTAGACAAAATTTTGAAAAAATTGGGTGGTAAATAGGGTCGCAACAAAGGTTTATATATTTGGCTATAGTCCAGAAAAACGCCAAAAAAAGTCGCCAGCGCAAATGAATATTTTAAGATAACCCATTGAATAATTCAAAAGAAGAATGCTAAATTTTACTAGGTTGCTAAGCAACCAAGCTCTGACTGGAAAATAATTGAAATAATGTTCTGTGATTACTCAGAGAGGTTTAATTAATAGTTAATAGAAAATATCTCGAAGTTTATAGGCAATTGACAATTTTTAAGCTGATTTCTGTCCAAAAAGCAAATTTTTTTATTTTAATCTCCCTTGAAAAGAAAATTTGAATCGATTATAAATTATTTATGATTTTCTAAGTTTTAGAATTTAAATACATGAACATTTTATCTGATATTATTTAGATTATGTTGTTTCTGCTATATTTATTCGAGGATTTCATACTAAAATCAAATTAACATAACTTATTATGGCTAAATACAAAATTTTAGGGTTAATCACTTTTACAGCTTTAATTAAGTCTTCTAGGCAAGAAAGTTTGAAGAAAAAAAAAGTGCTTGAAAAATAAAATGTATATTGTATAGTAATTCTAATGCGCATTCACAACTTTTTCTATAATTTACGATATTTCTTTTTCCTATAACTCAAGGAATTGCTGAATGTTTAGTGGTATTTTAAAAGCATTGAAATAGGTTATGTTTAAGAATAAGATATTGAAATAATATGTTGCATATAGTATGATTCATTGTTTCAAAAATCGCTTCATTCTGCTAGATATTTAGATAACAAGGTTTTCTTTGGATAAAGATGATTAGCAAATAGCATCTTTATGCTTCGATACATTTAGAAACTTACGTTCGCAAATTCACCATAAAATATCGCACAGCATATTTTTCAATTACGATGAGCTACATTTACCACCAAATACTGATACTATGATTATTTTTGTTTTCTTATATATATCTGATATGATACTCTCTTTTTAAACAGAGCTTGTAAGGTCCTTAAGATACTGAAAGGGGGGCACGAAAACTTAAAAGATAAAATATTTAATTTCATTAACTCAAAATATCTGGTCTCAAAATTTTAATTTTAAACCAAGTTAAATATAACTTTTACAATATTGATGCTCTCATGTTTTTAAAGACCACATAATTCCTGTTGAAATATGAAAATGCATATTTTTACTTTAACGAGTGTAAAATCCTTATCAAAATAATGATCAAGACCCAAATGTAAAACAGTATAATTGATAATAAAAACTCAACTGGCTTCAAAAAATATGAAGAGGGAATCAAAAAGTCGACATGTTTCGAGCGTTCAAATATATTCACTTATTCTCAAAACTGGTCAAGCTTGAATAACTTGTGACTTTTATTATTGTGCTCAAAACATGTCTATTTTTATCATCATCTATTAATTTTTAAATCAATGAAGTTTTTATATTTTCAATTCAATTTCTTGAGATTATCTATTTAGTCACACAACATATTAAATTATTTCACTCGATATTAAAATAAGTTTTACTTAAGTTATAGGAACAGGTTCTTAGATTAAAAAAATAATAATTCGCTATTTTGTAAAAAAATCAGTGCAGTACAATTTTTTTTTGCTGCAAGCCTTAACATTTAGGACATAAAAAATTTCCGTTTACAATTGAAATTTCAAAAGTCGAATGTGAAAATGAAATGTCCCCTAGCACCAGAAATCGAAATTAAATAGTTACAAGGACAACTATTTTAAACAAGTTAGCGTTTCCGTCCTACTCGAAGTTGTTTGAAAAGGTATTTTGTATATATAGATTCCAAAGTTTATTCTACAAATATTTTAGGGTATACTTTCGGAGTATTTTGATCGAGTTTATTTTTACACCCTTATTTGCTTAAAAATATTAAATAATAAGCTTAAAATAAATTATTCAAGCTACATGATTTAACGCATTTATAGTATAATAGTAAACGGGGCTTCCATCGCATATCCTTAACCTTGATACCGCTATCATTAAATGAATGGAATAAGCTTAGATAAATAATAAAAGTTAATTTTTTCCCCGTTTTTATTTTCAAGGAAATATGTTTCGATCAAACAGATTTCATTCTGGAAATAGCGAAATTATTGAGTAGGTCCCTTGGAGCAATATCATTCTTATCCTCCTTTGACGAATTATAGGAAAAACTGGTTTTCACAGTTCTGTAAAAAGTATGTTAGCCTTCTTGCCACGTTTTTTATTATTTTTTTATTTTTAATCAAAATAAGTTCGGAAATTTACGTATTTTTTAATGCATTTTTTTAAATAACATGATTCTAAAATTTGCACGGCTTTGGAAAGTTTTTACAAATTTCAATTTTTAGTGTTTCCTGCTAAACAAAATAAGGCATTGTTCCTGATAACAAATTATACTACAATAATTTCTTGGGAATCGTGCTAAAGTAAAAAATTAAACAAAATAGTTTAGTATATTTTCCGGAAAAAAATCTACATGGAATCATAAAGAAATAATCATTTAAGATACTGAGGTATTTTAAGACGCTTAAAAGTTTTAACTACGTATTTGACAGCTTTTTATGTTCGGTATTACTCTTTGTAGAGACTTATAAAACATGGACACTATTTTAGATAATCTATGTTGAAGTCACAAGAAACAAAACAAAAAAGACAATCAATGATTTATATTCTTTTTTCGAAAAAAATAGAATGCTTAGTAAATAATCAGCTGTTTTGCATTAAATAATTTTAAACAGCGGAGTGTTTTTAATTTCTTAACTAGGCTTTATTCTTAGCTAGCAGACAATAATTCTTTAAAAAAAAACTTGACTATAATGTAAAAAGGAACTTTACTTTAAAGAAAATCTAAATTAAAGTACTAAAAAAATTTATTAGTATTAATGAAAAAATAATAAATGTTGTAGGGTAAAGAATAAAATTTTTAAAAATGCTAAAATTTAATTAAATAGTTGGTAAAATAGTTCTGCGAAACACTTCCGGACAGGTGATTAAAAAATTACTTTTAAGATTAACACGATATATAAGATGTTGAGAAATTTGCGATGATGTGAGATATGCTTAAATATGTTTACTACGTATTTTTATTAATATTCATAAAAAATATATACAAGAAACTGAGAAATATTTTATTCCAACTCTATTCATACGTATGTATATTATTGTAATTGTATCAGTTATTGAGAAAAAAAAAACTAAAAAATAATCACATTAAATAAGCACAATCTGGTGTATAATCATATTGTATCAAAAGCATGCTTTTATAAAACTCGACATTCGTTGAATAAAATTTTTTTTATTCAATAAAATGTTTTATTCAAATTTCTTTACTTAATTTCAAATCGATTTTCAGAGGACTAAAAAAGAAACATTGTATTTTATAGTTTTAAAAAAATAAAAATAAAAAGATTAGCAAACGATTATTAGAGAAAAAAATTTGAATGAAATTTTACGCCACGCGCGCTAAATCAAGTTCTTCGTAAGTTTATCACATTTTAATATTAATCGCCCCATTTAATCATTTTTTCATTGTCGCCAAATTATTTTTTTTTAAATAATTAATTTTAATTTTTCTTATCTTCTAATAAATAAAAACAGTTGAAACTTTAGATTTTTCAATTGAAAAGCATGCAGATTAATATGGTATAAAAAAATCCAAACCTTATAATTCAAAATTTTTTCATCCTCTCTTTAATTAAATAATAAAAAATAATTAATAATTATTAAAAATTATTTTTTTCATGAAATTATCTTTGGGTAAATGCGTTTTATGAGTTGGTGCAATATTTTTTTGAATTGCTTCATTAGTTTTTAAAATATGACTGAAAACGCAAAAAGTGAAATTAACATTAAGGGATCCAAACTTTGAATCGCTCTCCTGACCAAACTATGGAGACCACATTTCCCAGATTGCGACTACCCCCTATATTTTGAAGATAAGGAATCCAAATATGTAAAAAAAAATCTATGTTTATTCAGAGAAAGTACGTTTTTGTGTCTGATTTCGTAACTTAATTAATAGTTAGCACTAACTAATTAGCATATTTGAGGTCACCCCCAGGAACCATTAAGATTGACACTTAGTTCGTGAAAATCCGATCATTAGAACGAAAATTATTCAGGGTGATATCTTTTTTTTTTTGCTGACTGTACATGAATTTATCTGCCAACTGAACGCAAGGAAATGCCTTAAGTTCAAGTACAGCAGATTTTAATATGATCCTAGATAAAGAGCTAATACCAGAAGCTAGTAACCATAACCCGATTATAAACTTCTTTCTCTCGGATGGTATTCTCTAAACTAAATTTAATAAGACTAACAGATAGCCCTCTATCCGTTAAAGTATTTCACATACACAAACAAACACAGTTATCATGACTCTAGGCCTACGGCAAACCCGGTGAAGGAGCAACCTTGTAGGGTCCGGGCAGGCCGTATCCGTGAAGGAGCAACCTTGTATCCGGGCAGGCCGTAGGCCTATTAAATTCAGTACGATGAGCAACCCGGCACGAGTGGTTGTGCACCGGGAGGGCCGGGTCATCGTTTTAGCAGAGGCACTCATATTGTATATATTGTAAATAATTATTATCTTCTTAATTCATTACTATCATACCTGAATATACATTTTTGTACATATCTATTCTCATTTACCATTGACTCAAGGGACTTCCCTGTAACTACCCCATTATCAGACAATGAATTATCTTCAGATATCTAATTAACAACTCAGATTTGACTGTAATTTTACAGAGGCCCCACAGCCAACACTCGTATCTTTCTTTAACTATGCCATTCAGTCTCATTAACTCAAACAACAGAGACGAAGGAGTGAGATGCCCAATACGCGGGCAGGTACTCTACAAAAATACCTATCAAGTCGAGTCAACGCTCAGGACATACGAATTCAGTTGACTTTAACAACACGGTCTCTCGCGTGGAGCATTTTCTTTTCACCTCCCTCCTCAATTGAGGTAAGGGTTTTAAAATTTTCACATGGCGTCATACAACGCCATTGATGTACTTCTTCACTGACATCTCTCAAGCGTTGGCTTACTTCAAGAAAATCTCTACTACATGTTCCTTTTAAAACTCATCAGTGTATTCCGGCAAGGTTCTCTTCATTTTTAATGCTCTAAAAGAAAATTTCCAATGTTTGTTTTTTTCATCATGAATGACTCTTCGCAAAGGATGGCCTCCCAACCTTGTGCTTTTCAGTTAGACAAAAATTAAATATGAAGCCAAATTGATTCCCGCCGTAACTGATGTAAGTGTAGCAGAAAAGGGGATTTACCGGCTGTGTCAGTGCCATTCACTCCAATTTTCCATCTCTAACATCTCGATGCTGTGGTAATGTTCGCCCAATATGTTCAATATTAAGATGTTGTGCCAGTGTTGCCAGGTACCGATAACCGTTCACCCCCAAATGGCGTTGTAAAATCCCCTAAAAAATTTTAAAAAACCCCAAAATTTTTAACTTAAAGTATAAGTATTAAAAAATAGTACGAAAGTTAAATAATGTATAGAAAACGTTGCATCAATACCTTTTAATATTTTATTATCAACAAATTAATCTTTTTCACATTTCAATCGTTACATTATCTTTCATTTCTACTAAAATATTTAAGATAATTTTTCAATGCTTTTTGAATTGCACATTTTTTTCATAAATATTTTATTATCAACGATATAGTCTTTTTAATATTTAAATTCTAACATTATGCTTAAATTTCTGATAAAATATCCAACATATTTTCGTCAATACTTTCTGATTTGTATATGTTTTTGCTGTTAAACATTTTTAACATAGAAGAAGTAGGTACAAAATTTTGACAATCCTTAGAAAGTTAATATGGAACGCACAAATAGCATCAGCTGTAGTTATAAACATTTTATTCCCCAATTTGTCTTTAATAATATTTAATATGGAGAAACATCTCTCCACAGCTGCATTTGAAAACGGAATACTTAATAAAGCTAAAACAAGAGTCGAGCTAAGTAAACTTAAGTCGAGAATCAAGCTAAGTAATAACTTACTACATTTACATTCAACAAAGGATTAAGTTATAAAATTAAATCTTAATTTTCTTGCTTTGGTTTAACATATTGATTTTCATATTACCATCTCACACATTCAGTTATAAAATTTGATATTAGAACGTAACCAAAATGAAACTAGTAAAATTCACAAATAACCCTAAAACAAACCCCTAAAAACAAATTCCCCTAAAATACCCACTGAAGATAAAAAAAATCCCCCTAAATTTAGGGGGGAAACCCCTAATCTGGCAATACTGTGTTGTGCCTTACAATTGTGTGATTGTCTGTGAAAAAAATAGCGTTCTTCAAAATCCTACAAAAATAAAGAATTTGTCAGTGATCTACAAAGAGTGTTGTGATTGACTATTTTTAGCTTTCCTTTTGTGCATTAGGGATTATTTTTAGGTGTTCTTATCCCGGCTAGGAGGTACGTGGAAAATTCTCATCATTTTTCCTTTGGATTGTATTATTTTGTCATTCTGTTACAAGGGTTGTTGTCGGAACACATTCACCGTGTTGCAAGCCATTATAATTTTTATCACGTGCCACCTTTTTCATATTGTAATTTTCATTTATTAAACTCTTTTTTAAACTTTTTTTTTATTTAGTATCGTTTAGTATAGATTTTAGTATCGTTTTACAAATACCCAACCATAACAGCACAGCAAGCATTGTTGTTGAATTGGTCTGTAGAATGTTCAAGGCATTTGAAACTGGTTCTAGTTGTTTTATAAGATCTTTTACTTGTTGCAAAAGATTGAAATCACGTATGCGAGCAACAATGTTTTGTTCTATCTCTTTAAAATGATCATTTGTGACTTTTATATAAGAGTTATGATTACGCTCATACGTCTGCAGGCATGCTAACTGGCTATACCACCAGGTGCTTCCAGGTAACTGAGGTAGAATACTATCACAGCATTCTTTTAGCCAGGCTGAAGGAGCATAGTGATTGCGAAAATATTTGCAAATATCCACTTGATAATACTAGAAGGTGTAATATCTTCACCAAGAAGATTTAGCCAATGAGCTCCACATCCATATGAAACCAAACATAAATTTTCATCATGGTATTTTTTTTTTCCAATTCGCTTCTCATTTTTTCCAAATTTTTGGCATTGTCGTTCACAATGCTTTTAATTTCACAGTTATACTTCCTTTTTACAATTTGAATAGTGTCACTACATTTAGCCAGCAAGTATTCTGCAGTCTTTTTGTGGGCTCCTGCATTTTCTACGTGTATGCTTTTTCACCAACTTGAACACATGATGCAGTTGTATGTTCGTTGTATATGTTACTCCACCCATCAACAACAAGGGTTCCTTCTTTACCTTTTTAAACTTTCATCTATTAAATTTTCTAGTTCATAGTTAGCTGAATCTAGAAGGGCACCTGATAAATCTTTACGTGAAGGCAATTTATAGCTTGGTTTCAAGATACGAACTAAATCATGAAATCCACAACTTTCAACAACATTAAATGGTATTCCACATGCATAAAAGAATTTTGCCACAGTTAGATCAATTTTCCTTTTCTCCTTTTCTGAAGTCTTTGAAACAAACTTAACTACCTTCTAACAGTCTGGGTTCTTTTTAAAGGGGTGATGGCTCAACATCTTCAATTTCTAAATCAATACACCTCTTGTTCTGATTTGAATCCATTTCAGTTGGCATTAGAGATGAAGAATTAATTTTTGAAGACTCATTAGTAACTTTTTTCATACAAATTGTAACATGCTTCTTCATTCTCTCAGCTATATTACTTTAACTTCTATCACAATTTTTGCATTTTGCAAATATTTTTCTATCAACACTTAATCTATGGAAGTAATTCCCAAACTGGATCTTGTCTCTTTCCTCCTTCGTCCATTATTTCATACAACTATCTGAAAATTCACTTGCTGCAGCCAAGATTAAAAGCTATTTGCAAAAACAAAAGAGTAGAAAAAAGGAAGTTGTTTAAGAGATTTCCTAGAACTCATTTGTGCTCTTCAGTGATTGAAGGTAAAACTTGCTGTCCTGATTGGTTACCTGTGATTGGTGCCAGACACTTGTGTGGATAAAGTAAGATGAGTATAACTAATATCACCCACCTTTTTTTGTGTGAAGTTTTTTAAGGATTCTAAAATGAAAAGAAGTCAAACACTTCCAATCTTTAAAAAATTATTACCCTTATATTAATTAATAATACTTTAAAAATAATTTTATCGTGTAATGTATCAAAATTATTATTCCTTGTGATTGATTTAAGTTTGTTTCAAGTATTTTGTAATAATATTTAAACAGCAATTTAGATCATTTGGTTTTTGTCGGTTTTTGCCACTGTCCTGTCAAAAACTCCAGCCCTGATATATATATATATATATATATATATATATATATATAGTCCCACCAGTCAATGTAAGCCGCAAGCTGATCCCTGTGCGCATGACAAGGAAGCAATGGGAATTTCCCTAAAATATCTGAGCGTGCTTTGGAACTAACCGAAAAAGCCGTATATGGACTCCAAAGAGGAGTTGCGATTATACAGAAAGATCGTAACGAAAACTGTTCCTCATTTATATTTTTGTGTTATCTATGTGATTGTTAATCATCCGTGTTTCTGTAAATTTCGTTTTAATATATGTTTCTGTTAAAGAACAGTGTCTCACTAATTCAAAGACGACCACTCATGCCAGGGCTAAAGAGAATAGAAGGGCTAGTTCACTCCGCTCTTACAGCTGAAGCTACGATTTCCCTCCTCATGACGTCACTGTGTCCACAGGTATCGGAGATCGCAAGCAAAGATTTTATGATAACTTTGCATCTTCCTCTTTGTAAAAATAACTTCCTCTTGACTTTTTCTGGTTATTAGCTTTCAAACTTTACGTAATTAACACATAATTTCCGTTCATAAACATAGCTCAAAAAACTTTCTTGGCCATTATATTAAAAAAATACCATTTTAAACTTATAAAAATATTTTACTAGTTGGCGAAAATGACACTATAAATACTTTATTTTAAAAAGTTCAGATTTAACCTTAATTATTAAGAAAAGCATATATCGACACTTTTTTATCTACATATTTTTTTATAACAATAAGTTGGGTTAAATTTAGAATCCCTGATTTTAAAATATGCCGTTAATAGCAATTTGTTCATATCAAACTTAACATCAACCTTAAACGCTAATTACTGAAAGAAAATAATAATTTAGGTTCATAATGACATTAGAAATTTTACAATTGTTTATAGATATTTAAATTTAAGATGATATAATTTATACATATTTAAATTTAAGGGAATATAACTTTTAAAAAAATCATACATATTTAGAATAACTACATTAAAAAATATGTTATTATATTAGGAGAATTTCAACTATACACTATATATTTTATTTATACTTTTTACTTACGTTTTAATTTTCTTTGACTTTAGCCATTTTTTAATTTTTTTCACCTGCCTTTCTTTTTGAAGTAACGAGGCGGTTTTGATTTAGATAACGAGTTCTTAACGATAGAAGAAACGTATTGCTGTTTTATATTAACTGTGTCATTTCGGAATCCATTCTTTACATAGTTGTTCATTTACTTTAGGGAACACACCGAAAATTATATTTTTTCCTTTTGTTTCTCTATAAAAATTTTTGCAAGTTTCAATCGCGCAAACTGACATTTCGTTAATAGTTTTAAATTTTTGTAAATTCACTGCAAAAACTGAGGAAAGTCATTAAAGAAAATAACAAATGTCTTAGAATATGCCACAAAAAGAAATGCTCCAATATTAGTTAGGGCTAGTATGACCGAAAGCTCTGTTCTTGAAGTAAAAGTGCGAGCTTTGCGCCAAAGTGACGACACTAGAGAAAATCGGAGGATTGGCGCGGCGAGAGTTTCTTCAAAGGAGTGAACCAGCCCTTCTATTCTCTTTAGCTCTGCAAGTTCAAAATGAAGATAAAACAAAGGTAAATTACAGACAAATTGGAAAAAAAAGGGGGGGGAATAATAATAACAAACAATTGGGGAAAGAAAAAGAATTAATTAAAAAAAAAAAAAAAGGATAAAGTTTTTTTAAAAACCGGAAAAAAAAATATATAATCTTTTCATCAGCCAACACGATTATATCCGAAAAAGAGTGCTTTCTAATATTGTATCAATATAGCCGAAGCAAAATATATCAATACAATAGTGTGAGGAGCACTCAAAAAAAAATTTTTACAAAAATTACGACAAATAAAATTAAACACAATAAGTACAAATAACACGTAAAAACAGAAAATAAAATATAAAGGAAAAGCAGAATAAAACAAAATCTATAAAGCGAGTAGCGAAATATAGTGAACTTACATGAACGGGAAATTATTCAAGAATGATTTAAAATGTTTACGTAACAATATTGCCAGATTGCAAAATATGAAAACTATGAAAACAAAAGCGCAAATTGAGTGTAACTAGAAGAGTTTAAAGTGCGTTCTTGCTGCATTACTGAAGTGCGTTTGATTTGTTAGTTACCAAGGATGGGCCAGAAAACGGATGTGCGAGAGGTAATATTATACTGGATAATTTAAAGAAGTAGACTATAAATAATTTTAGAAAATAAATATTTATTTAAGAAAAAAATATAAAAAAGAAAAGAGAAAGAAACATGAATTGCCAGTTTTGCACATAATTTCAGTCACGGATTTGCCCGAAATGGATTTGCACATGGAAAAATTATATAAATTGACAAAGAAATCTTTTTAGTAAATAATTTTAGCCATGGATTTGCCCAAAATGGATTTGCACATGGAAAAATTGTATAATTTAACAAAGAAATTTATTAGTAAATAATTTTACCCACGGATTTGCCCGAAATGGATTTGCACATGGAAAAATTATATAAATTAACAAAGAAAAAATATAAAAAAATAAAAACACCTTATTTTAGTAAATAATTTTAGCCACGGATTTGTCCGAAATGGATTTGCACATGAAAAAATATTATAAATTAACAAAGTAATTTTTTAATAAAGGAATTTTTTAGTAAATAATTTTGACCAAAGATTTGCCCGAAATGGATTTGCACATGGGAAAACTGTATAAATTAACAAAGAAAATTTTTAGTAAATATATTTACAAAATATGCGATTAACTCAATGATTTTATATAGAATTTTATTACTTTAGTTGGGTATCTATTGTTTTTTATCAAATTTTGAAAGAGTTTATCGATTTGTTTTTTGGATAAATAAATATTACTACATATTCTTTTAATTCTATTAATTTCATTAAAAGTAGTATTTAAATACTACTACTCGCTACTCGCTTTATAGATTTTGTTTTATTCTGCTCTTCCTTTATATTTTATTTTCTGTTTTTACGTGTTATTTGTACTTATTGTGTTTAATTTTATTTGTCGTAATTTTTGTAAAAAAATTTTTTGAGTGCTCCTCACACTATTGTATTGATATATTTTGCTTCGGCTATATTGATACAATATTAGAAAGCACTCTTTTTCGGATATAATCGTGTGGGCTGATGAAAAGATTATTATATCTTTTTTTTCCGGTTTTTAAAAAAACTTTATCCTTTTTTTTTAATTAATTCTTTTTCTTTCCCCAATTGTGTGTTATTATCATCCCCCCCCCCTTTTTTTCATTTGTCTGTAATTTACCTTTGTTTTATCTTCATTTTGAACTTATCTTATGAGTTCTATTTACTTGCAGCTTATGCGCAATAAATGATACTTATTGTTTTTCTTAATTTTTTTCTGGTTTTTTTTGTATTTATTTATTTTGCTATATATATATATATATATATATATATATATATATATATATATACAGTGGTACCTCGAGATACGAGTGCCCTGACATACGAGTTATTTGAGATACGAGCGACATTTGAGATACGAGGAATGGCCATGCAAGCCCTTCTTGTCCTCGACAATGCTCCTACTCACCCACCAAACCTCGAACATGACATCCTCGAAGAGTTAAAGTTTATAAAGGTTCTCTATCTAACACCTAACACCACTCCTATCCTGCAGCCCATGGATCAGCATGTGATTTCTAATTTTTAAAAGCTGTACACTAAGCACCTGTTCCGGCGCTGCTTTGAGGTGACAGAGAACACACACATCTCACCCTTCGAGAATACTGGAAGGACTACTTTAGCATTGTGATATGCCTCAGAAAGATTAGATCAGGCCTGGCTGAGTGTTACAACGAGGACCTTGACCTCTGCATGAAAGCTGTGGCCTGAGTGAGTCTGTAACCGAAAATTGTGCTGTTGCCCGAGACTGTAGCTTCGAAGGATTCGAACCCGAAGTGCCAATAAAGGAGGAGATTGTGTCTCTGGGAAAATCCATGGACCTGGTTATGGGTGAGAGAGACGTGAGCGAGCTCACCGAGGAGCACTTTCAGGAACTGACGACCGAAGAATTACAAGAGTTACAGTCGCAGCAGCATTTGGGGGTTCTGCAAGAAATTGGTTTCGAGGAAGAGCCAGAGGTGGAGGAGGTTATCTCTACAAGTGAGATAAAAGAGTTCATGGGAATGTGGGAGAGAATTTCACAGTTCGTGGTAAAGAAACACCCCGTAAACTTGCAACTGGTCGTACATCGGGTCTATTTAATGACACTTGCCTAACTCATTTCTGCAGCATTCTGAAAAGGAGGAGGAAACAAACCTCCTAGGACAGTTTTTTTTTAATCCGGCTAAAAAAGCAAAGACCAGTGAAGAGAAATGCAGTGACTAAAATTGAGCATACAGTAGCATTTAAGTTGTGTACAAATATGTATGTACACTTTATAAAACCAGTTTTTTTTTGCTTTACATTTTCTTTTATAACGTTTTTATACAATATTTGTCATTCATAAATACATTTTTCTTATTCAAAAACACGTAACAAAAACAATTGGGGATAGCATTTTTGGGGCTGGAACGGATTAATGGCATTTCAATTAATTTCAATGGGAAAAAATTGTTTTGAGATACGAGCAAATTGATATACGAGCAAGGTTACGGAACGAATTAAACTCGTATCTCGAGGTATCACTGTATATATATATATATATATGCAGAATTGTTCAAACTTAGGTCTGAAATCATCCATTTTATAGGTTTCAGACAGCTGACAATTTAAAAGCATAGTTTTTAATAATAAAAAAATTATTATCAGGACTAGGAAGTTGATAATTTAAAAACTTTTAAGAAATATCCTTAAAAAATACAAAAATAGCTTCTAAAAATCGTCACAAATTTAACTTAAAATGAAATATAATATCCGTTAAATTTTTAGCGCAATGCTCTGCATAAATTTTTTTAAAATCGTAATCTGTATTTAGAAATTTAATAAAAATAAAGTAATAATTAAAATAAATATGTAATTTATGAATAAAATAAAATATAAATAAACAGGCGATAAGGATAATTTCACAATCAAATTGCTAATAACTGTTTTAAAAATGCAATCGAAATTGATAAAAAATTGATTAAAAAAGAAAAAATCCACAATAAAAATAATTTTTTTTTTAATGCCTTTTTTAAAAAATAACGATCAAAAATTCAAAAGGAATACATTCGTCCTCGATAATCTGTCAAATATATATATATATATATATATATATATATATATATATATATATATATATATATATATATATATATATATATATATATATATATAATAACAGAGCTTCATCCCTGTTATCAGTGGTGTATTTAGCTTTAATAATGCAGTCGTAAGCCATGTTACACTCAAAAAATCTTTATTAATGGTAGTAGGTTGGTATCGATAACAGTCCACATCCGCTCTCCACAAGGGAGAGGGTGGACAAAACTTCGGACAATTCTGGACAAATTACCAGGATCACAACATGATGGAAAAGCCATGCGAAAAGCATTGCTCTCGCTTTTATACTAACACAGATTTGAGTAAACAGGCACAGTCGTTGAAATACTTATATCCTTACGCATTAAGGAAAATCATTTCATGCTTCCTTATATGGCAGTGAAAGGGGGAGAGATTCTATAAATAACTCAATCGTATGTTTATCAGCCTTGAATTCCCAAAATAGAATCTCTCTACGCTTATTCTTTAACAAAGACATTTTATTAAAACGAAAGAGATTTAATTCTTTTATTAATACAAAAGTATTATACTTTTTGTATTACATATATATATAAATTAGTGAGATAATAAAATCAAAAAGGTTTCCAATTGGCTTAAATTCTAAATGCCACGATCGTCCGTTCTATTTCAAGGTTGAGAATTCAAAAAGCAGATTCTTCCCTTTATTTAAACAATGGAAGAAATATCTTTACATGAACCAAAAAGAAGAACAATAAAATGTTCTCCCTTTTCAAAAGATTTTTCTTCCGAAATTGGAAGAGAGAAGCCTTAACAGAATCATTAGTCTCTGAGAGATTAAAACACTTGAGCGCAACTAATTAGGCCCTGTCTGCTATAGAAACTTTTGCTAATAAGGCAATCTTTCGGCAGCACATTGTTCTTAGCACAGATTGTTGCCTTAACCTGATGGTATAAAATCTCAAATTTGTACCGCTTTAGGTTACAAGTTATCTCGGGGATTCGCGGTAAGATGTAGAATGGATCACTGGAAATGGTGATTATACGAAATCGTAAAAGTTAGGGAGACTATAAATTAAGAGAATGGCTTTTTCCTGAAATAAATATTAATTTAACGGAGGATGGGTTATGACATAGTACATGATCAAACCTATTTAAAAACTGAATGTTTGAGCTATTTGCATAAAGACGGCAGAATGTTATCATAAATGTTTGTATGAATAATGTTCTGGTGTGATTTTCATGAAGAAACTCCATTCGCTTTCAGGAAAATAAAGAATGTTAGGAAGTGAACATTCTAATTGCTTTTTTTCACGATGCAAAAGCTTGAATGAAAAAATCTTAAAAATGTATAGGAATGTTCTAATGTTTGTACCACTATTACATCCCCCCCAAAAAAAGATTTTTGGCAAGCCAAAAAGAAATCATAATAAAATTTAGAATTCTCTGAACTTTTAAAATTTATGTTGGTACGACTGTTCCTTTTCACTACTACAAATAACATTTTTTCAATTATCTGTTAAAAAAACAACAACTATATACAATGACAATAATAAAAACATGATAATACACTTTATCTGTTTAGGCAACTAAACAGAAAGAAAAATGAAACATATTTTTATAACTAATCTACTAAAATTTTCACAAAAAAATTATTATTTTTTTCACACAGAAATATACAAACTTTTTATGGAAAAGAATTCAATTTCACTATTCATGATTTAATTTCAACATTTGTGGGTTGTGATATTTCCTAACATTTGATACATGAACTATTTCAAAATTTTGTTTACTTCAATTTTTCTTTTTATTTCCTATTTTTTCGTCGATGTTAACCTGATAATGTATGCACCCATTACCTAGTTCTATCTTCGAATCATTTTAAATGTTTGGCCTTTCTTTCTTTTTCCTGTACTTTTTGTTATTAACTTCTTGGTCATTCTTTCTTTTTCCTATTCTTTTTATTTTTGTTACCCCTCACATTATTTTTTTTTTTCAAAATGTTTACTTTTACTGAAACATCTTAAACTTTTTTCAAAATGTTTACTTTTGTTGAAACATCTTAAACTTCTATTTTTTTTTTTCAAAATGTTTACTTTTATTGAAACATCTTAAACTTCCATTTTTCAAAATGTTTACTTTTATTGAAACATCTTAAACTTTCATTTTTTTTCACAATTTTTGACCTTAACATTATGAGAATTCTGTTGTCTAATGTGCAAGGATAAGTTGTCATTGTTAGAATTAGCAGAGATGATCAGTCTCTTACCAACTTGAGTAACAACTGGCCCGACACTATCAAAAAACAAACAAAAATCTTTGCAAGTTTGCAACCCTACTAAAGCATACAGTAACTCAGTATCAAGTATAAAAAACTTAGCTGAGTTAACAATTTCGCCTATCGTAATAAGGGGAAACTCACACAATTTGTTAAGTGTGAAATGTCCTTTTGTTTGGGTAACATTTAATTTTTCACATTTTAAGAGGAATATTTTGTTTTGACCAAGTCCGAAAAAGCATTACAAATTTCTTTTAGTTTTTTTTTTTTTTTTTTGTTTGCCGTCACAAATTTAATTGACGTTTGAAACACATTTATTTCCCTCAAAAACATTTTACATGCTTAAAAATACACTATTATCATAATTTTAAAGAAATGCAATCAAACTATTCATAACATAACATACTCAGTTATTCATAATTTATAAAGAAAAAGCAATATAAAAACAAGAAATGCACTTTTACTCTTAATAAAATTCTATTCAATTATTGAAATAAAAATGTTAGAATACTACTCATATCTAATATCACTAAAATATTTGATCATGCTAGCGAGAAAGAAAACTAAGAGGATAAAAAATATATATATCTACAGTATTTTCTTTTCTTTTCATGACTTTTTGACCTTCATGATTGTTTTTGTTTTTCGTTGAAGAGAAAGAAAAAAATATAATTGCACTTCCTGAATATTCATGCTTTAGATTCGCGCAAATTCACTTTTGTTTTCTTTTTTCACTCGCCAAATTTTTCTTCGACTTTCATGAGAAAGGAACTTTTAAAAAAGAAGCAAAAAGCTTCTCTCTAAATTTAATATAAATCGCGCACATTCACTTTTGTTTTCACAATTTGAGCACTACGGAATTGTAGGGTCATCGGTCATTTCCAGATTGGACACTGTAGGGTCATCTCGATCAACACTATGGGTTTCAGAGAGGCTTGTGACGAGCTCGAGCCAACGTCAGCATTCTCACAGCGATGAGGTGTAGTTAAAGATGGAGTGGTAAAACAGACCTTCCTTCATTCGTTTTTCACCGAGGACTAGGCACTTCTTTCTTTCGTCCTTCGTCCGGGATGGGCGATTCTCTTTTTTCGTTCCCCGGGGGATGATGGATGAGGTTTTCGAAACACTGGTTTCCTCGACCAAGCAAAAAATCCTGCCGGCTTATAATAACAGAGCTTCATCCCTGTTATCAGTGGTGTATTTAGCTTTAATAATGCAGTCGTAAGCCATGTTACACTCAAAAAATCTTTATTAATGGTAGTAGGTTGGTATCGATAACAGTCCACATCCGCTCTCCACAAGGGAGAGGGTGGACAAAACTTCGGACAATTCTGGACAAATTACCAGGATCACAACATGATGGAAAAGCCATGCGAAAAGCATTGCTCTCGCTTTTATACTAACACAGATTTGAGTAAACAGGCACAGTCGTTGAAATACTTATATCCTTACGCATTAAGGAAAATCATTTCATGCTTCCTTATATGGCAGTGAAAGGGGGAGAGATTCTATAAATAACTCAATCGTATGTTTATCAGCCTTGAATTCCCAAAATAGAATCTCTCTACGCTTATTCTTTAACAAAGACATTTTATTAAAACGAAAGAGATTTAATTCTTTTATTAATACAAAAGTATTATACTTTTTGTATTACATATATATATAAATTAGTGAGATAATAAAATCAAAAAGGTTTCCAATTGGCTTAAATTCTAAATGCCACGATCGTCCGTTCTATTTCAAGGTTGAGAATTCAAAAAGCAGATTCTTCCCTTTATTTAAACAATGGAAGAAATATCTTTACATGAACCAAAAAGAAGAACAATAAAATGTTCTCCCTTTTCAAAAGATTTTTCTTCCGAAATTGGAAGAGAGAAGCCTTAACAGAATCATTAGTCTCTGAGAGATTAAAACACTTGAGCGCAACTAATTAGGCCCTGTCTGCTATAGAAACTTTTGCTAATAAGGCAATCTTTCGGCAGCACATTGTTCTTAGCACAGATTGTTGCCTTAACCTGATGGTATAAAATCTCAAATTTGTACCGCTTTAGGTTACAAGTTATCTCGGGGATTCGCGGTAAGATGTAGAATGGATCACTGGAAATGGTGATTATACGAAATCGTAAAAGTTAGGGAGACTATAAATTAAGAGAATGGCTTTTTCCTGAAATAAATATTAATTTAACGGAGGATGGGTTATGACATAGTACATGATCAAACCTATTTAAAAACTGAATGTTTGAGCTATTTGCATAAAGACGGCAGAATGTTATCATAAATGTTTGTATGAATAATGTTCTGGTGTGATTTTCATGAAGAAACTCCATTCGCTTTCAGGAAAATAAAGAATGTTAGGAAGTGAACATTCTAATTGCTTTTTTTCACGATGCAAAAGCTTGAATGAAAAAATCTTAAAAATGTATAGGAATGTTCTAATGTTTGTACCACTTTAGGTAACAAGCTAGTTCGGGATCAGCGGTAAGATGTAGAATGAATTATACGGAATGACGATTATATAAAACTAAACCAAAAAGCTACGGAGAGTATTAATTACGAGAATAGCTTTCCTGAAAGTAAATATAGAAAGTACAGTCACGGAGGATTGGCTATCACATAGTACATAATCAAACCTATTAAAAACTGAGTGTTTGAGCGTGTTTGCATAAAGAATCTTCTTATACCCTTTGTTGGCGCGCATGCGCGTCAGCGCCCCAACCGGCAGAAGATCTTGTAACTTCCGTAATGACAGACGGCTCATTTGTAGCTCCGTCTAATGAAAAATAAAACTTCTGAAATCGCATATAGCGATAATTAAAATAAATAAAAATAAATCATCTCTTTTTAAAAAGGAGTGGTCCGTCTTATAATTTTTCTCTTACATCTGGCTCCTTCGAGCTTCGGAGTTGAATCAGAACAATGGCTAAGCCTATGGACATCATAAATAGATCACGAACTTCATTTAAAGGCAAAATAACCCGTCTAGAAAACTTTCTACAAATTGATGACCTGCGTGATATCACAGAGTTAAATGTCAAACTAAGAAGTGTACAAGTCTTAAAAAATAGAAGTGAGACATTACAACAAGAATACTACAAATTGGACATCCAACCTGGTGATATTGACGCCATCGATACTGATTTGAATCAGTGTGATGAACGTTTGGACCAGTTAGAGGTAGGAATTTTAAAATTAATAAATTCTAATAAACTACCGAACTCTGATTCTAATAACAAGACAGAGAATAATCATAAACTAAATGATAACTGAGAAACTGTATTAAAAATTCCTCCTGTTAATCTTCCTATATTTACTGGAAAATATGAACATTTTTCGAGTTGTAAAAATCAATTTGATGATTTAATTACTTGTAATAGTTAACTCAGTGAAACACAGAAACTATATTATTTAAATTCTTGCCTTGCTAATGAAGTAAAAGAATTTGCTTCTACCTTTGATACATTTACTTCCTTATATGAAGCATTGATTTCAAGGTATGACAATAAAAGATAAGTCGTAGATATACACATTCAATCCATTTTGAATTTTAAAAAAATCGAAAAAGAAAATGCTGTGGAAATTCGCGCTATGATTGATTGTTTAAATAAAAATTTTTAGAGCTCTAAAGGTGTTGAAATATAATCAAGATCCTCTATTTGATATATTTTTACAAACTATAATGTTAAAAAAACTCGATAAAGAATCTCGTAAAAACTTTGAATTGTTACAAAAAACAAAAGAAATCCCCTCTTTCAATGAGTTCATAACCTTTTTAGGGCAACGAGAAGCTGTACTTTTATCCGTAGATAGAAACTGTTCTTACGAAAAAAAAAAAATAATAAATGCCCCAAATGTTTCCCTCTAAACCTAAAACTCTTTTAGTGTCTGAAAACGATAACAAAAATAAAATAAAAAGAATTGCTTTCTTTGTAAACAAGGTATGCACCCCATTTTTCGCTGCACATTATTTTTAAATCTTGATATTGATGAAAGAATCAAGATAATTCGTGTTAATAAATTATGCGAAATATGTCTGGAAAAAAATCATACAAAAGCTCAATATATTTCCCCATATCGGTGTCCTTGCTCCTTAAAACATTCAAAGCTAATTTGTACAAAATTAAATTCGAAAGAAACTGAATCAAATATTTCTTCTTCAAATTCTATGATAATTAATCATCTGCGGCCTCAAAGTGATGTTGATCACGTGTCAATTCCTTCTTCTTCTAGTAGTAATCAAAATCCCAATGCTTCGGTTTTAAGCGTAGCCATTAATAAACAAAACAAAAAATACGTTTTGCTCTCAACTGCTGAAATATTTATTACATGTGCAGATGGTAGGAGAATAAAAATAAAAGCGATCCTTGACTCAGCTTCTAATATATGCGTATTAAAGAAAAATATGAGCGATTTATTAGGGATTAAAAAGGAAAAAATAAAAACACCGATTTCGGGTTTAAACGGATCGATCCAAAACATTAATTGGAAAGTAACTACATCTATTTCGAATGAAGATTTTAGTTTTAATGAGTTAATTGAATTTTATGTGGTTGAAAATATTACGGGACTCACACCGCCCACTACTTTAGACATTTCGCAAATAGAAATTCCTCATTTTTTGAAATTAGCCGATGAGTCATTTTATGAAGCTACTGAAGTGCACGCGTTAATAAGTTCTGATATTTTTTTCAAGATTTTGAAACAAAATAAATGATGATCTGTTTTTTAAAGAGTCGTTTTTGGGGTGGATAGCTTGCGGTAAACTTAAAGAAATCGAAATTACTCAGGAAAGATATTGTTTTCTAACTAAAAATGATTCGCTACAAGATACACTAAAATTGTTTTTTGATTTGGAGGGGCTTGGGATTAAAGACGATCCCATTTTACAAGAAAAAGATCAGGCCATGAAAATATTTAATGAAACAATTGAATTCAAAGACAGTCGTTACATAGTACAACTTCCATTCAGAAAAGACTATAATGAACTTGCTGATAATTATTCTTTAGCGAAACAACGTTTCCGAAGCTTATGGAAAAAATTTAAGTATGACCCGGATCTCTATGACAGATACCGTGAAATTATACAGGATTATTTAAGTCAAGGCATTATAGGAATAGTTAAACCTGATAGTATACAGGATGAACGGGAAAGACCTATATTTTACTTACCCCATATGGCTGCTAAAAAGAAAGTTTAACAACATCGTTAAGAATTGAGTTTGACGCTGCGGCACACGAGGTCAATGAACTCTCTCTCTCAATGACTGTTTGTGGCCAGGGCCCAATTTAAACCCCAATCTTTTGAATGTACTTATTGAATTCAGACTTAACCGAACAGCTTTCTGTTCTGATGTGAAACAGGCTTTCCTTCAAATAGGTCTTGCTGAGGTACACAAAGACGCAGTAAGATTCTTTTGGAGCAATGATGAACCAAGTGTTTCCAAAGATCCCCGTTCACTCTATTAAAACGGAAGATCTCAAAGATCTTCCGTTTTAATAGAGTGAACTTTGGAGTCAACTCAAGTCCATTTATACTCGCTGCTACTATCAGGCATCATATCAAAAAATATGAAAATGATCTTCCTGTTATCGTTCAACTTCTAGATAGAAATCTTTATGTGGATGATTTTATTTCCGGTAGCAATGATTTTGATGAAGCATTAGAAATATCTAAAGATGCAAATAAAATAATAGAAGCTGCTGGAATGACTCTAAGAAAGTGGATTACTAATGACGCTGATTTGATGGAGCAGTGGAAGAATGAGGGACTAGATACCCAACCTGCAAACACTAGTATTAGTCTGGGCTCCAATCAGACTAAAGTGTTGGGACTTTTATGGAACACCAGTGAAGATTATTTTTCTGTAGATACCAGAAGTCTCCTAAAATTCGTCTCCTCAAACAAAAGTGCAAAACGTTCGATACTCCAAGCTATAGGGAAGATAATTGACCCATTAGGGTTAATTTCATGCTTCACTATACGAATGAAATGTCTGATCCAAGAACTATGGAGTGAAAAAATTCCTTGGGATGAATCCTTGCCACCGCAAATAGAGAAAGAGTGGATAAAATGGTGCGAAGAGATACCCTTTTTGGAAAATCTTAAGATCTCTAGACTGGTTCTTAATTCTCTATCCAAGGAGGATATCGTCGAGATTCATAGTTTTTGTGACGCCAGTAAGAACGCATACGGTGCTACAGTATATTTGAAAGTTTACACTCCAAATGGACCGATCGTTAGACTTCTGACTTCTAAAAGCCGAGTAGCTCCTTTGAATAGTGTGACTTTGCCTAGACTGGAATTGCTGGGAGCTCTAGTTGCAGCTCGCTTGACATCTAAAGTAAAAAAGATTGTGAATCTGAAAAGGTCTTCAATTGCATATCATTGGACTGACTCTAAAATTGCATTCTACTGGATAAAGGGAAAGACAACTCGTTGGAAACAATTCGTTGCTAATCAATTTAAAGAAATAGTCACTTTGACAGATCCAAACTCCTGGCACCATTGTGCAGGTACAGATAATCCTGCAGATATTCTCTCTCGTGGAATCAGTGCTGAATGTTTGGTTGATAGTTCCAGGTGGTGGACTGGTGCCGAATTTTTGATGGAATCTGATTTTCGAGAAACTTTAGAACAATCATTTCCTGATATAGAATCCCTTGCCGAAGGCGAAAAAGAAACAATACTCCGAGAAGCAAAAACTGTTTCCTCAACCGAGAGTACGAAAGAGACTGTTTTGCTAACTGATGATTCACAGACCCTGATTGATAAACTTTTAGAACTCTTAAATAATTACTATAAAATTAATCATATTTTGTGTTATATTTGCAGATTTCTTTATAATTGTAAACATAAGGAAAAGAAAATGGGACCCTTGACAGTTGACGAGGTAAAGTATTCTGAAAGTAACCTGATCAAGCATTCTCAGAAGACACTGGTAAATAAAAACAATTTTTCTCGCAATATTTCTAGCTTAAATCCCTTTGTAGATAGTGAAGGTTTAATACGAGTAGGTGGAAGACTGGATAATGCTTCAGTACCCTTTGATCAAAAACATCAGATAATCTTACCGAAAAAATCCAAATTAAGTAAAATTTATGTCGATAGTTTACACAGGAAATTACTTCATATTGGCCCTCAAGGTTTGTTAAGTGCAGTTAGGTTAAAATTTTGGCCTTTGGGAGGTCATAATCTTGCACGTCAAACTGTACATCAATGTGTAACATGTTTCAAATCTAAGCCCTTCCTTTCCACTCAAATTATGGGTAATTTACCAAGTGAAAGAGTCAACATGTCACCCCCATTTTTCGTCACAGGTATAGACCTGTGCGGCCCTTTTGCTGTTAAATATAAGCATCAACGTAAGGGTACTCTCAACAAAGTATATATTTGTATTTTCATTTGTTTTTCCACAAAAGCCATCCATCTTGAACAGCTGACTGATTTGACTTCAGATTCGATGATTGCCACACTGAAACGATTTACGAGTAGACGCGGAAAATGCTCCAAAATCTATACCGATAATGCCACTAATTTTGTTGGGGCTAATTCTCAATTAAAAAAGTTTTATGGATTAATTAATTTTCCAGATCAGATTTTGGCTAAATATTTTACCTCTGAAAGCATAGAATGGAATTTTATTCCACCAAAATCATCCCATTTTGGTGGTCTTTGGGAGGCGGGTGTAAAATCAGTAAAACATCTCCTTAAAAGAGCAGTTGGAAAATTTCATTTCACTTACGAAGAGATGGAAACATTAGTTGTTCAAATAGAAGGAATTCTTAATAGTCGCCCCCTTTGCCCCTTAAGCGGTGATAATGACAGTTTTGATGTTTTAACCCCAGGTCATTTCCTAATAGGGAGACCTATAACATCAATTGTCGAACCAAATTTAACTGATCTAAATGATAATCGTCTAAGTCGGTGGCAAAAAACTACGAAAGTTGTACAACTTATATGGGGAAAATGGAAGTCAGATTACTTAAATACATTACAAGCTGGATCAAAATGGATGGTAACGAAAAACGATTTAAAGATGGGACAGATGGTACTTGTAAAAGAAGATTTCTTGCCTTTAAATACCTGGATTTTAGGCCGAATAATTTATGTTTATCATGGTTCGGATAATAAAGTGCGTGTAGTAAAAATTCGCACAAAAGCTGGTGTATTTAAAAGAGCTGTTTCTAAAATAGCTGTCTTGCCTATTGATTCATAAAAAAAGGACTGTATTTTTCATAATGTCATATATTCTGTTTTTACATTTTATAATGTTTATGTTTTATATTGTCAATTTACGTAATATTTGTGTTTGTTTTTTTTAAATTTTTTATGTTAAGTTCTTGCATGAGAACATTGCAAGGCCGGGCGGGATGTTGGCGCGCATGCGCGTCAGCGCCCCAACCTTGTAACTTCCATAATGACAGACGGCTCATTTGTAGCTCCGTCTAATGAATCGCATTTAGCGATAATTAAAATAAATAGAAATAAATCATCTCTTTTTAAAAAGAGTGGTCCGTCTTATAATTTTTCTCATACACCCTTTTTTATAAAGAATTGCATAAATAATGTTCTTTTGCGATTTGTATAAAGAATTGCATGTTCTAATGTGATTTGTATAAAGAATTGTATAAAGAATGTTCTTATGCGATATGCATAAAGAATGTTCCAATCCGATTTGTATAATGAATTGCATAAAGAATGTTCCAATCCGATTTGTATAAAGAATTGCACAGAGAATGTCCATTTATTTTCACGAAAATAAAGAATGTTATTAAGTGAACATTTTAATTGCTTTTTTTCACAATCCGAAAACTTGGGGAAGAAAATCCTATCAAAATTTAAGGAAGCTGTATAATTATCTCAAATTCGCTCTACTTTAGTTTACAAGTCATCTCGGAATCCAGGGTGAAAAAGTAGTATGAATTATACGGAACGATGATTATACGGAATCATAAAAGGTAGGAAAGTACAAATTAAGAGAATAGCTTTTGGAAAAAGTAAATATTAATGTAACGGGCGATTGGTTATTACGTAAGAAACAACAAATCAAGCTCTAGTGAATTCGATGCATTATTTATTTTTAATCACTTACCAATAAGCTCAGCAGCTTCTTTTGGATTTGAAACATGGCAAGCAGCGGAAAACCCACTTTTTGGAGTAAAAAAAGCTGGAAAATCTTTTAAAGGACCAAATGAAGCAACACAGACTCCTAAAGTTTCCTAAATATAAGAAAAAATATTACAACTCAAAAAAATATTCTGAACATTTTTTTTTTCTCATCTCTATATGCACTAGTTGCACACATTAAATTGCACATTCTATAGCTCTTTTAAGTTATAATTTTTAAACACCTCAAAAAGAAATAATCAAAAATCTTCGAAATGAAAAAAAAAAGAATCTAATTGTTGATTGCAGGAAATTAATTGAGATAGTAAAAAAAAAAGGACTCAGACCCAGATAGCAAAAAGATATGATCTAATATTAGAAAGATGCAATATAATACTGCCGAGCTAGAAAACGCAAGACTCTTGAATCCTATCTTCTAATATTAGAACTAATATGATATAAGATTATATAGTATTCGATCTAACATTCGAACTTTCAAAATAATCACCTATTTCATTACTTTTTGTACAGCGCCACATTTTTGCGAAATGTTATCCCATATTATTAATAAATAAACATTTATTTATGAAAGAAAACAATAAATTAAATATTACTTAAAATATCATTTTTAGCCAATGCAAAGAAAACGAATTATATTAGTGGTAGTTCGCGAACGATTGAACTCGAAAAACTTTTTCAACTGTTGAGTTGTATGTAACTTCTTCAGTTTGTTAACGACGCCATATTGTTCGAGCTTGGCAGCTTTCGTTTCAATTACATAATGTATTTGCAATTTAGTAATTATTTGGAAACTCTGAAAATTTCAATGATAGTTACATGAAACGTTAAAGAAGTATTGTAAGTAATGTTTTTTCTTTAGTTAAAAATCATGTATCTAATAAAGTCAGTTAATATTATCAAATGCGATCATTATTGTTCGCACATAGTAGTTGACTTCTCTGTTAACTTATTGTCTAGCTATAAATAATAAGTAATGTAATTAGTTCAAAATATGCTTGTAAAACAACGTTTGCTAACAAATTCGACTGTGACAAAGTTTTTCTGCAACAATGAAAAAGATAAAAATAATTGTCTGTCTACAAATTAGCCAAGTTAAAACAATTAGAAAATTAATGATCTGCTACTTTTAGCTCAATTTAAACCATTACATTCTAGAATGTTTAACGTTCAATACAAACAATATTGTTACCGTATTAAAATTGCATGTCTAAAATATTGTAAAAAAAAGAATTAAAAATTTTTATTTTAATTTCTTGGGGATATTTCAGTATCGTGATCTGTCCCGCCAACTGCAATCGCCAAACTTGCAATTTTTTTTAAAAAAATATGTATATGTTTGCCTGGGGTTATGCCTTTCGAGTTTGTCCTATTCTGTAATGTTTCTTTTAGTTTAATAAATATTTATTAAATAATTATTATAATAATAATTAGTCTAATAAATAATTATTGTTTAATAAAGTTTTTAAATAAATTTCTATTAGATATAATAATCTGAAACTAAAAATTTAATTAAACAATAAAAAATAAATGTTATGCATACTGACTTTTAAGGAACGTTATGTAAACATATTTGGGGGGAGGGGCAAAATATATGTAATATATATATTATAACTTTAAAATATGTGACTTGTTAAAGAATTCTCCTTCTAAATGGTTTTTTCAACCTTAAATTGATGATATTGAATTCTCATAGTATCTTTTTACATTGATGTACTTATACAATTTTTAAAATAAGCATTTGCTTATTTAATATTTTTCGCCACTCTTTTTGTTGATTTGCCACATAGCGAGTAGTTATTTTCTGGTCTAATAAAAGAAGTTGAAAGGTTTTGCAATTTGATTTTTTTTTTTTTTTTTTTTTTTTTTTATATATGATAGTTTGCTTGGGAGTGCTTATGAGCTAGATTCTTTTAGTTGATCTCCTTCCCACTGTGTTAATTTTTGTGTGACACTACCGAAATTCTTTTGACGCTGGTATCGATACCGGAATTTACCATTTAATTTTGTTGTAAAGGATATTACAATTTCTAAAAAGCATTTTCAAATTAAATAATTAAAGTTTCAAATAAATATTCAATGTTTAATAGTTTAAAATTATTGTTATTATTTTTTCTTTTTTTTAATTTATTATATATATATATTTTTTTTTTTTGAATTGCAAAATCTAATTTATTTTCTTTTAAAATTTCAGTTCAGCTTTTCATCTTCAAGGAAATTTATTATCAAGACATTACAAATGGAAATTGCACACTCAGATGGAATTTTAAGTACGATCCTTACTGCGAATGATTTAAACAATGTTGGACATTCATTCAGCAAGGATCACTTTAAATGGCACAAAGTTCTCATGTTGAAGTATGGAGAAAGAGGGAAACTTGTGCAGTTCATACAATTTTAACTGAATTTTTCATAAAAGCATTTAACGACCGCTCGGAAATATATTTTTAAGTAAATAAAGACTAACAATTGGAACTCAAACAGTTTAAAGTTATGAAAAAAAATTATTTTATTTAATAACAATTAAGTATTTTTAACTTTTGTTTTACCAAAAGGTTGTCAACGTTAATTTTAAACAATGAAGGTAATGTATTGCAATTGGATGAAATTTATATTACCGTGTGTTTTGTTTTTAAATAAAAGTATTATGCTGTGAAATAGTTATATTTATTATGGATTTCTTTTTTCTTAATTACTGTAACAGTTGAATATTTAAAATTTTGTTATTTTTTATCTTTCGGTATGATATCAGAAGCAATTTTTTTTAACGCTGATTTTAAAGTATAACTGAAACTCTTGAGGATTTTCATTATCAACATTGTGTTTATTATTTTAATTTTGGAAATTTTCACATAATTATTTATTTGAAATTTGAGACAAAAATTTATGCTTTTTTATTTTTATCATGTTTAAAATCATATAATTGTAAAATAATTATAATCGTAAAAAGTTCTTTTGACTGAATAACATTTATATTATAAAAATTCCTAATCAATTTAGAAAAGAATATTGCTTAAACTTTCATCTTAAAGGTCTTGTATATCTTCTTTTTTTTTTAAAAAAAAAGTCCCATTCAAGACATTTGCCTATAATATTAAGTTTGTTTTTACTATGTTCATAACGCATAAACTCTTATCAGCGAAATACAAACAATGAATTGATTGATTTTAAAGAAAAATTTTGTGATAGCAAGGTTTTTAAAAAGTAACTGATGGTAGTCAAATTTGGATCAATGCAAAAGCAACTTATAGTAAAAAAGTATGTTATGTTTTTTCGTGTCATGCTTGTATGCAATTAAATGTTTGTGAAAATTTAATTCTGATAAAATACAATATTTGCTAATTTTTTTTTTTTTTTTTTTGGTTTTGACATTTAAATGTTATCTAAACTTTTAAGTAATTGAAAGTTTATAGTACCATTAACTAATTTGTGAATCGTTAAAAATTTCTGATGTCCCAATGTAAAATTATTTTCACATTACAAAAAATAATTGCAAATTTTTTTAATTAAAATTCATAAAAGCTTTTTTTGTGTCCACTCCCTGAAAATATTTCTACAGGTGCCTTTAGGTTTTGTTTCTAGTGTTTTGTAAGTAAAATTTCCTATTCTAAAAGGATAAAGTTACGTGAGTATTGCTCTATTTAATTTCAGTAATAGAAGTGAAATAATTTATGCAAGTAAGTAATTTGAATATTTTTTCATTTTCTTTATTGTCCCAGTTATTACAAAAAATAACAATTTAAAAATTTGAGATATAATTTTATTTTAATATTTTTGGAAATGAATGACTTAGTTATATAGAAGAAAAAAAAGTTAAGGTAAATTTTCAACTCAATTCAAATAACTTAGCAATTATGTAGTGTGGTTTTCTTAATTTACAATTTCAGAATATAAATAATGAATGATAATTGTGAAATTTCAAATGGCTTAAATTTAACATTTTAAAAAAATATACATATATAAGTATATAAATATATTACAAACTAACAAATTCAATTGAGATCTTGATAAAATAAGTTCTTTTAAAAAAAAAAAAAAAAAGAAAATTAAGAGTACATTTTAAAATTAAAGACTTGAAAATTATTAATGATATAAAATTTGTCTGAAAACCCATTGTATGAAGAAAAGAAAAAAATATCAATAAAAGTTGTGATATTTCTTAAATAAATTTGAAATAAATAAAAAAATCAACAGAACATAAGTTATACTTAGGAGTAAGAGGGAGGAAAATGGATGGTAGCTGAGTTCGCTAAAATAATTTTATTTAGTATTTCTGTATTGCTATGTAAATAATGCATGGAATGACATTATAAAACTATTGTTCTATGTTTTACTGCTTCACAGTAATACAGAAAATTAAGTAAAATTATATCGCCGAATTATTCTACTACCATCCAAATCCTCCTCTTGCTTACTCCAAAAATAAAGAGCAAAGCAAGATATCAGAAAATACATAATCTAATATCATATAGCGTTAAAACTAATGCAAAATAATATTAAGGCGAACGCTAGATAATATTAGTTTGCATAGAATCTAATATTATATAATGCAGAGCAAACAGCGACCTCTTGTATCTTTCTAATATTAGAAGTTGTGTAAGATAACGTTAGATTTTTCTGATGTTAACTAATATTAGGTGCTACTTGGGGAGCTTCCCAAAATTAAATATTTTATCTATTTAATTATTATTATTACTTTTCTAAAAAAAAAATTTTTTTAAAGATACTACCGAAAAGTGATATTGTTCCAAACATTCAAAAATCTAAACATCAGGGCAACTATTTTATATCGTGGCAACTACTACGCCGCGATGACTCACTGGTTAAGGTATTAAATTTTCATTGTGAGGAACTGGGGTTCGGTTCCCAGAGCTGGCTTGAAGTTCACCAAGCTTCAGATGGATGGGTACCAGTTGGCCTGTAAGGGTAGCCTTTGCTGACGCACATTGCCATAATTATGCTGTTGGTCACGAAATTGTAGAACCTTAACCTCCATGAAGGACTCCTCTGATAGACAACGGGCTGTTGCGGGGATACTTTACTATACTATATATAATCATACCACATTTGTTTTGCATGAAATTCTTCCTTCTATTAATCCCCCCTCCTAAATTTAAAAAAAAACTCAGCGGTAGTATTTAATGGTATTAAAAGGAGTAATACTCAAAGGTACCAAACTCGCATCTTCTACTCTACCATCTGGAGACGAAATACTAATTATGAATTCCAATGTTTTATTGCAGATTCGGATTTTTCAGAAAAAAATAACCCTATTTGACCTTAGATGTATGCAGTTTGCTTCACAGATGGCGCTATAACAAAGAATAATTAAATAGGGTACGAACTATTTAAAATGGCAAATCATCAGATAAGAACAATTTTTTATCGATTTTTTAACTTATAATTTTTCTGTTTAACTTAATGGGTTATCAGATTAAAAACATAAAAATAGGTATGTTTGAGTTTTTTTATCGATTTTTAAAAATAAAAAGTAAAATTTATTCTGTTTAACTTAAAGGGTCTCGAGATAGCGCTAACTTAAACAGCTTGTACCCTATTTAATTTTTCTCTGTTACAGTGACATCTGTGAAGCAAACTGCATAAACCGAGAGGCTAAATAGGGTTACTTTTTGATCAGGTCCGAATCTGCAATAAAAAAATAGGGGTTCCTATTAAAAACTTCAAAGTTTATTTCCACATCGTATTCAGAGGATATGGTGAAATATCGAGTTTATTATTAGAAAACTTTTTTTTAAAAATTAATGCATCATTTTCACATTTTTTTTACCCGATGTTCATATTTTGAGATACTTGACCATTTCCAACCTTGTTTTATTTTTATAATAATATAAAGGTAGCTTAATACAAAACAATTTATTTTTCCTGTTACGGCAGTATCTTTTAAATCGTAATTATTTAGACTTTCTATTATTAATTATGGATAGATTTATACACTAGTAACCTTTCAAAATTACATTGTACGACATATAAATTTTAACTGTAACCAAGCCGAATGCACAGCTGAACTGTATTAAATATTATAATTCTTCAACCCTTCCTCCAATTCTAATAGTACTTTAATTATGAACCGTATTGCTTCAAGTATCTCTTAAGCAATTCACCATCTATCCTTTAAAAAAAAATTTAAAAAAACTACCGGAAGTTCTTGAGGTCCCCTTGTGACGTCATAGCATTGACGTGGCTATTTCTTTTGACGTTCCAGGTTTGTTTTTATATATTCGGAATACTATTCAGTTGTTCTGAATCTAATTTTTGTTCCGTGTTTTTGCGAAAAAATGTTTTAAAATATCAGATGAAGATATGAAGAAAAAAAACTACTTAGGGAAATTATCATCTATTAATATGTAATTATCTGATCGTTGAGATGTGGATTTACACAATTTAGTTAGCACCAGCAGAAATTCTTTTACCAGATCTTTCAACCGAAAGTTAAAACAACATCCACAAATACTGCCTCCTACCATAGAGAACAAGAAACACGGTCGGGAAAAAGGTGAATAACTTGAGCATCATATAATATATAGATGCAATCGCGCAGAAAAGGAAAACTCTGGCACCTATAATTGATATAGCAGTATGCGGTACCATGCTGTTCATGTTTAAAATTTCTATAGCCATTTTAAAAAGGAACAAAAATAAATCTAATTACTCCGTAACTAAGTTTTTATGTCATGTGTTTAATATATGTATTAAACATACGACTAATATTTTATTCTAATAAGTATTTATTTAGAATAAAATTATTCTAAATAAATACTTAACGTATAAATAACTATTAAACACTACTTAAATTGTTACTTAAGACAACCGAATAAAATGAATAATAACTATAGTGTTGCCAATAGGCAAAGAAATAATCGAGTTTATGGTTGCATTTGAGTATTATATAAATAGATGATATCTGTAAAAAAATATTTCTAATGTATTTTTTGTGGTAGTATAAAATAAAAATCTTTTAAAAGAAATCATGACATATTTGATTATTTAATTTCTAATTAAAAATACTCGTTATGTCGATAAGGTAAAAAAAAAAAAAAAAATCAGGATTAATTAAATTATGAATATAATCCTGATAATAAGATTATATTTGAGGTACCAAAATAAATAATGAGCTTAAGCCGATTTCACTTAACATAACTAAAGCAAACTGAAGGAAAGCAGAAAAAAAATTCTTAACCTCAAAATAATTGGTTTAATTCCTTCACAAATAAATTTGCATACTTTATATTTTTTCCACTTTCATTAGTATATTCATCACTAAAACTAGTTAGCTTTAAAAATAGTTAGCACTTAAAAAAGTTTAAAAAAAAAAAAAAACTTCATTTGAAATATTAGGGTAAAATTCGACAGCATTGTATTTTGTAGAGAAAACTGAAGAAAATATAAATGATAAGATTCGCCTTGTACAAAAAAAGGTGACATTTTTACGTTAGAGTGTAATTAAATATTGTTTCTAAGTAGGTGCTTAAAAACGTTATCCTGAACGTTTGAAAATGTGGCTTGTCATTCAATTGCACCAAGCCATCGATACTTATACTTAGAATTGGGTCGGATGTTTAAACACCGGTTATAAAATAAAATCCTGTAATTTGAGTCGCTGATTGATACGAATTATGCTCGCACCGATCACTTTTTTATTTTATAACCGTCGTTGAACAGCCGACCCAAGACGCACCGATCACTTGAAATATCCTCAGCGTTAGACGGATCATGGGTCTGATTCCCCTTGTCGTCAGATTAACCACGAGAGGTTTCCTTCTACATGTAACGCAAATGCAGGGTTATTTGTCTCAATTCTTGATCTCATTCGTCTTCTGAATTGGGTTCTAAATTACGGAGTTGGGAGTGGTGAACTCAGAATTGGATCGGTCGTTCGACGCAGATTAAAAATGAATGAGCGTGATCTGATAATCTTATAAGAGAATACCAGATTATTTTAGTTTTCCAGCGAATTTATTTCTCTGAAAATTACCCAATGAAAAGTGAAGTTATAGCTGAGTTGTCTTTCGAATCATGCTATTTCCATAACTGCTGCGAGTTTGAAACATCCCTCTATGCTAATACTGAAAACAGCGCAAAACGTCAGAAAGCCCACTCTTCACGTCAAGATTATAGCCTTGAATCACACTTTTACAATTGCTTTTATATTTTTGAAAAACTCAATTTAAAGCAAAATAACCCTCACTGGACCAATATTCAAGGACTCAATAAGGGTTGTTATTTCCCGGCCAGATCGAATAACTTTCTTCGTTTTTATTTTTTCCATATTTTGTGACTTTTTAGGTCAAGTCAAAGTGTGAATTTATAAAATGAAAATCTCCAGAGAAAGAGATTAAATTTTCTTCACCAATGAACAAATAATCTTTATTTAAAGCAAAATCGTGTGAAAAAATTCTTAAAAAGTATTTAAAATTGCAGTGATTTCAGAACAAATTGGAATTTTAAAAAAAGAATCGTATTAAATTCATAAATGAAAGTGGCTCTTTTAGCACCTTATATTTAAACTTCGTACTTGCATTACAGCAGGCTACAGATCATGCTATTTTTTTACTAAGAGTTAAACAGTCTATGATTCTAATTATCATGTGTAAAATTGTCTTGTTCCATCTTAATCCCTGCATTTTCTTATATGAATTATAATTCAGCAATTTCAAATTTCTAAGTCTTAAAAGTTTTTGCGCAGTAAAACAAAATTCAACGTTAAGGTAAACACCCCAATAAAACAGCTGCCCTTACGATTTTTTTAAAAAGAGAGAAATTCAATTTAAAAAGTCTTGTTTATTCTTCATTTTCCCTCATAAATAACTTCAGCACTATAAAGATTTAAAAAAATACAGATTTGTTTACATTTTCTAAGCATAACAAATTATTCATTAACAGTTTAAAGGAAACGCTTATTTACAACTGATATTTTCTCTCTATATTGAAAGGAAAAATAATAGTTAAGTCCATTGCTGATTTGGGTGTTCACCATAATGTTACATTTTGTTAATAAAATTTAAAATTACTAATACATGTAGAAAAATATACAGCAATGGCATAAAATAAAAGGAAACATTTAATTATTTATTCGAAAATTATTAACTGTTAAACTTGTTCAAAAAATACCTTACGGGTCGCTCTACAGGCCGCAGGAATACAACTACAGTGCTAAATTTTGCATACAAAAAGAGCCATATTTGTACATAAATTCCACAGTCTTTTTCTTTTAAAAATTCCAATCTGTTAGAAAATTATTGCAATTTTAAGTGTTAAATTACAATTTAACACCTAAAAGTTAATAACACTTGAAAGTTAATTTAAATTTTTTTTTTTTTAAATAATTTTTTAATCATTATCCTGGGGAAAAAATTTCTCTCATAATTTTCATTTTATAAGCTTGCGCTTGATTTGATGTCAAAAATAATAACAAAAAAATGAATAAATGAAAAAAATAAAAGAAAAGTTAGAGGTTTCCAGACACAAATCTTAACAACTATATTGAAATTTCTGTAAATTGAAAAACTAATTCCATTGCAAACTGTTATATTATAAAAGGTTATCATTATATATTGTTAACAAATAAAATGGCTTATCATTTATTACTGCTTCTTGTATTGCATATTCTGTATTCATAAGTTAATTTTTTTTTTTCCAAATGCATTTGATTATTTTTTAAATCCAGTTATCCTCTGATTTTGTTAGGATAAAAATATTAATAAGATGTGCTTGCATAAAATTATAACAATTCTATATTTTCTAAACAAACTAATATTTTTTTTAATCAACTTTTAAGAAAAAAAAACTTTAAAGAAAATCAAGAGGAAAAAAGTATTATTATTTATTTCCATTAAAGCCGATTCTGTGGGAGGGGAACGAATTTGTGCACGGACAAGAACCAGTTTCCCACAACTCCACCCACTTTCACTGAATAAAATGGGAAGATGGATGCACGGATTTTCCATGTTATCGATTCCCCAAAATTTAGTCATCCTCAAAATGTAACAGGTGGCAATCCCATCGGAATTTTTGTAAAAAATGGGTATGAACCGTTCTCCTCCCTTGATCTTCAATGGATGAGAAACAACCACTCGATGAGGGAAGCGGGCAGGGCGTGGAGAGCTCCCTATTCTATATAAAAATATTAAACATTTATAGTAATAGTACAGTGAGCTCATTTTATAACACAACATAAAACATAGATAATTAAGATACTGTATAACTGGAACAACTATCAATTACTAATAAAGTTCCTATAAACTCCTATATTTAAATTTTATTTTTAATTTTGAGCTTTTTTTTTTCACTATAATACATTTCACAAAAACATAATAGTACAAAAAATGCCAATATTAGAATATTGTTAATAGCTATAGTTGTGGATAAAAAAATAGAAGACTACTAATAAAATTAAAGAGTTTTCAAGATAAATTTTATTTATTGTTGAATATTTTTAACAAGTAAAGTTACAACAAATGTTAGAATCTCTGAAGAAAACATCTCTTTAATTCCTATTTTGCTATGCTTTATTGTATAAAAAAGAGTCAACAGAAATTACATTATTAAATTATTTTATACAATTGAAGGAAATCAGGCAATATAGTGATAAGTAATTTTGTTTCAAAGAATTTGGCAAATTTTTACAGCAAACAGCTCTTTAGTATTGTTTACAAATAGATACTTTATAAGTTTTCTGAATGTCCACTATATAACAGCACGATACACAGAAACATTTTATTGCCTGCATGAAAATTGTGGGGTATATTTAGCATATAATGCTCTGCCGAACAATTTGAAAATATGGCTCATCATTAAACTGTTCCAACATCTTCAACAAAAATAAAAAACATAGTAATATAAATTATCATTAACTATGATCTATTTGTGTTACAGATCTTATAACGTGAAATACTCGAAGTTTGTTGTTTATTATTGCTTTTTTTTTCTTAAATAATTTAAGATTTATTTGTTGAATCTCAAGAAATGTCTCATATTATGAAAAATCAAACACAAAAATTATGCAGCTTAATTACAGATATTAATAATATATATATTAATAAACTATATCTATTAATAAAATATCTATATTATTAAAATATATCATTTTTTTTATTATAATTATAATAAAAAACAAGCATAGAAACTATTAATGAGTCAAAAACATAGATTGTATGCTGCAACTTAGTAAAATTAATTTTAAAAGTATTTACTGTAACACTGAAAATTAAAACTAGACTTGATTGGAAAAAAAATTTTATTTACTGCATTCAACAACTCAATGCAAAGTGTATAAACTATTAAAATGATGAGCACACATAGAAATTATTTATGCCCCAAAAATATGGGTTTTATGGTGCAAATTTATATCACTTTTTTTTAAAGGTTTTTGTCCACCAAAATATTAAAAGCTATTATATTTTATTTTATTTTTTAAAAAAAAAAGGATTATTACAACTTTTAAAAAGGAAAAAAAAAAGGCTTGAAGTTTTAATGCTAGCATTTTTAAGATGGAAAATGTTGAAAGTTGAGACAAAACCTATGGGATAATTTAAACACATACAGAAAATACTAGAGTTCAAAAATTACAGGTTTTGCTAATCAAATTTCTTAAATTGTTCTTATTTCTACATTGTAGTATAGTTAAGATATTTTTCCCCATAAAAAAAACTATCTTTGGCTGCAATTTTTAAAAGGAAATAAAACACAGATTGACTGACAAGTGAATGAGACTATTTTACAGCTGGAAACTAGACGAAAATAATTATGTCCTAAATATAGTATCTTTGTCATAAATATAGTATCTTTGTCTTAAATATAGTACAGTAACTTAAATACAACATTTTATTAAAGTATAACTTTCAAAGATTAATTTTTAAAATGTAACATTAAAAATTGAGTTTTGATTGAAAAACTAAGGTCTAGCGTAAGATTAACATTTCTGTGACTCTGGTTTGATAAATAAACATATATTTGTGAAATTTACAACTTGATTGAAGAACATATAGCACCAGTTTTAGAAAGGACTCTTTAACGAAAATATTCATGTTCTAAAAATAAAACACAGGTTTTAAGTGCATGCAAATATGTGAAAATATTAAAAATGTTTTAAAACTATCCATTTTAATATTAAATTTAAAACATGTTTTCATTAAAAAAAAAAAAAATCTTGGTTTTTACTGTCTTATTTGAAAAAAAGGTTTTAACACAAATACAAATGGAGCATCATTTTAAAGACAGGCAATAGTAAAAATTATTCATGTTCAAAAGCATAGATTTTACTAAGCTAATTTGAGAAATAAATTTCTGAAGTGCTCATCTTAACATTAAAAATCTATTTCTAGTTAAAATTGAGATTTGTTATGCTAACACTAAATTTTTACAGCTTAATAAACTGAATAATCAAAAACAGAAATTTTCAAAAGATTTAGCAAAATACATTATATTTGTATTACATGTTTTACCATAAAACATTGTTAAATTATTTTTTTTTTCCAATGAGCTGCACAATCAGTCTTGCCGATGAGCAGACCTAGTGCGTTCTTCAGAAGTGGTATCCACTCTTTCAGGACCACCACAATGAGTGAGATACCGTTGGTCATGCTAATTTGGACGTCTAGTTTCTGCCACATTAGATGGCAGCACCGAGACTCTATTTGGATGCTAAAGTGCACTAGAAATTTAATTTTGCCGGAAATGCCAGGAGCCAATAAGGCACTCCAGGGATCTTTTACATGCCGCATAATAATACGACATGGCCGCTGAGGATTTTCTGCGCCCCGAAAGGCCGGGGATCCAACCCGCATGGCTTGGGCTCAGAAGGCCGTCGACAAACCAACTAGTACATATTAATAACATGTCAAATTATTAATTATGTTTAATTTTCAATTAAAATTATTATCAAAGAGAATGAAAAATGACAAATTATTTTTAAACAAAAAAGCACAAAAATTCTTGAGCCTAAATAATGAAAAGAGTTAATGAACTGTTAAACACAACAGGATTTAAAAATTTAAAAAAAATATTAAAAAAAAGCATGCTTCTATAAAAACAGCAAAATTGAGGAGAGGATACTGCGAAGATAGAAAAGAAGAAGATATTGCTAAACATTAGTTGCAATTAAAAATTAACAGAAAGTTTTTACTGTTAATTTATAGTAATAAGGTAAATAAAGATTTAACAATCAGTGTAAGTGCATATTAAGAACAAATCAACATATTAATAACATGTGAATAAAATATAATAAAAATACATATCAACATAACAATAAACTATCAGTTAAACTAATACTATCAGTTAGAAAGACACTGTATATTCCAGAAAGATAGAAACAGAGTAAAACTTCTTCTATAAAATAAAATCCGACCACATTCATTTCAAATCAATTTTTTAAATTGAGAGTGAAATAATGAGATACAAAGGCTTCTTCAGACTGTAACTCTGTAAATAAAAAAAACAATCAGAAAATAATTAAATTTAATCATTAAGAACTACGAAGCAAAAAATATACTAAAATAAACGTATATATAAAAACGCAGAATATGCAAACTACATTGAAATAATAATAATATTTATATTCTCAAAAGGACAATGCAAATTTTATTTGAAAACAAGATAAAGAGGCACAACATAAAAAATTACACAATTGCATAAAATTTACAACCAATAATAAATAGTTAATAATCTATTTAATAATATATTTAATAACATATTTAATCATAAAAAAAACATTTTATAAAATTTATTTAAGAAATAAAAAATTTAGAACTTAATTAAAAAATATAAAACTTTTAACAAAATTCGAAAATTTGACGAACATTAAAAAGATTTTTTTGAAGAAAAAATTGTTTTTGAACTTTTTATAATTAATTTCTGATGAAAAATAAAATGTGCTTTGGGCTTATTTGAGTTGTAGAATTTATATCTGCAAGTCTTTGTCGAATTAAAAAGATGAATAAGAAACCAAAAGTTATTTATGAAAAACTTAATTTATCCAAGTTCATTACTCTCTAGTAGAAGAACCCTCAAATTCAATAGTCTTTTTCATTCATTAGATTTTTTTTTTTTTTTTTGATTTTTTTTTACAGCAGTTATTGATTAAACAAGGAGTTGAAGGCCATCACCTAAATTTTAAAATTGTTTGATTTAGATGTTAAAAACAAGATAGCACTCAATATTTGCAATCTACAGTTAGAATCAAGACTAAAATGTTAAAAACTCAAATTATTTTAAATACAGGCTTATTTATTTTTCATAGAGTAAATAACATATCTGAAGGCTTTATTACACTTTCAATAAATTTATAATTACATTTTCCAAAATAAAATGTTATTTTAAATAATTTTTAAAAAAATTATTTTTAGGCTACAAGTAAAGTTTCTATACAGCATACATAATCATGTAAGTCAAAAAGAAAAATTCAAAATTGGAAATATAAGCACTTACATTTAGCAAAGCAAAACATATGTATATAAATCTTAATCTAAATATTTTTTTAAACCATTATCTTTAATTACTTAAACTATTTCAATTAATAACCGTCGTTGAGCATCCAACCCAATTTTTGAGTTTACGACTACTAATGACCAACTTCATATCCTTATAATTTTGAACCCAATCCAGAAGACAAGGGAATTCCTGGACCAAGCACTGGGAGAAATTTGCCTACGTAGAGGACTTTTTGGGGAAACTAACCCGCATTTGCGTTACATGGATAGGAAAACCATGAAAATCTCCCTCGACTAACCCGGCGGCAGGGGGACCCATGGTCCTTTTACCACTGAGGATAATTCATGTCAGCACTGTGGTTGGTGCAAGCCGGATGCAGAATTCGTATTGACCAGCCATCGCTGGGATTCGAGCCCGGTTCACCTCATTGGAAGGTGAATACCTTGAGCCATCACCATCTGTTGAGGAATAACAGCCATCAGTGGATATTTTATCACCAATTTATTATTTTTTTTTTTAATTTCTTCAACGAATATGGAGAAATTTGAGAATTTAAGGGTAAACAGGAGATAGTTATAAAATACAGGAGTCTTCATTAAAAAACAGGAGACTTTGCAGGTATGTTAACGTCCAGTTTACTTTGCTGATGACTTCAACCTAGAATGTTGAAAAGCTTGAGAAAGAGAGGGGGAACAAAAGTAGGAAGGAAAGAGTGGGTGGGAAACTAAGATGAAGGGGTAGTCCAAAAGGGAAGTTTAAAGTTGCATACAAAGATAGCACGTTTTTTTTTTTCTATCGACTTATATATAAGTTTCTTTACAATTTTTGGCAACTTTTTAAAGAAATACTCTCGACTAATACACAGATGGGCTTATATTCAAAAATATTAGACGTAATTTCTAATTACTTAGAATTTTACATAATTTTAATTATTTAGAAATAACATCAAAAAAAAGTATTATCAAAAATTTCACAGAAGAAAAATGGGGATTTTTTATTATTATCTATAATCAACAAATTGTTAAAGTAAAAGTAGATAGGATATAAATAAAAAAGTTATAAAATGGTTGGTTTCAGAAATTAATTATGTTAGTTCGGAAAAACACGGAACAAGAGTAAGAAAAAAAAGTGAATCTTAACGGTAAAAAGGTGTACGGAAAAAATTTCATTTCACAAAGAAATGAAGTGGGTCAAAAACACACAAAAACAAAGCAAACAAAATAAAAATCAAAATGAAAAGAAATTGACTTGGAAAACAAATAAATAAAATTTAAACAAAACTTACTTTATTAACTAGAACTGGAATAAAACTACAGAAAGAAATAAAAACTTCTGTCTTCGCCTTATTATCAGAGCCAACTTCTATCAGCCTAAAATTAATGAAATGAAATGTCTAATCGATATTATAACAAGAAACAGAAATTAAAATTTTATTTCTAAAAATTTTTTAAATTATGAGTTATTTATTTACCTGCAAAAGGATCTTTCTTTGCCTTGAAATCACTACAATTTGTGCAGCTGATGATAACAAAAGCTGGTACATCATCTATTTTCGTGTTGCTTTAGTGGATAGAGTATAGGAAGGCAATTTTCAAAAATAAAAATATAAATAAACACGATTAACAAAAAAATACTTATAGGGACCTTAAAAAATATATCATGACATTTTAGTCAGATAATTAATTATGAAAGGTTTTCATGATTTATAAAACATGCAGTGTAAATTCAGTTTGGTTTTGCATGAAAAATGCTTGTGATTAAATAAAAACTATATTACGACACAAATCTTTTTTCATTAGACGGTTAACTAAGCAAATTTTTTACCAATTTTCTTTTCATGTAGTGTGATTTCAAATTGGTTTTTCTTAAAAAATGCTTTTTTGTCTTAATCATTGATTTGGTAGTTCTCTAGAAAAAAAAAAATTACAAAATAACTAAGTTAAACATCTAAAATACACAGACTGGTCATAAAATAGATTCAATGCCCAAAAACTATTAAATCAGATAAAATTCAGTCGGGTATCACAGACAGGCAAAGTATAGTACGGACCATGAAAAACCAATTTATAAAATTTTTTTTTAAAAATTTATACAAATAAGCATGATATACAATTTTTAAAACAAAGTTGACTAGCAAAAATTGTCAAGACAAATGTTTTTACGTAAGGATATAACGATGAAACATTTTAATGAGTCAATTCTCATATTTGTATGAATACATATTGATTTGCATTTTTTTTTTTAACTGTATTTTAAAATTGTATGTCACAATGCTTGACTCTTATTCAGAGTCTGAAAATTACAAAATAAGGCAGATAAACATTCTATATGCACAGAATGATTAGAAAAATTGAGAAGTTATTCTACATTCTAATCTTATTTTAATTTTATTGACATTAGTTTGATTACTAGACCATTACTATATACAAAATTAACTTCAATTTATTATCTGAACCTAACAGAATATACGAAAATTACTCCAAAGGTTCAAAATTTTCTTTGAAATAATAATAATATCCAAACAAAGTTGGAAACATTTAGTAAGAATGTAGTGATTAAAACATAAGAAAACATTATAGCTTTGTAAAATATGATAATAATAACAATCATATTTTTTTACATATTACAATATATATTATACAAAAAAGTAAGAAATAATAACAAAATGAAAGGCAAATAAAAATGCATGGTTCCCACTTAATTTCAGAAATGAAATTCTGTGACTTTCCGACATATTTGAGAATTTCAACTTAATTCCAGCCCATATTATTTTATCTATATATAGCAAGTTTTTAGTAAAATAGTTTTGATTTGATAAGTCATCAATAGAATTTCGTGAGAAACCAAATATCACTAAGTGAAAACATCCAATAAAAGTTCTACTTAAAAAAGGAATTTTTGCAAGGAATAATTATCATAGATGCCAGAATTTTTTAAATTTGTGTCGCAATAATATTTCTCAAGCCAACAAATCTAGGGTCAGTCATTTTCTGGGTGTTTGAAAGAAAAATAATGCACTTGCTCCTTTTTTTAAAAAATATCCCAACGAGTTCCAAGATTCTACAGACCTATGAAAATTGAAGCCATTCTTAAAGACGACAATATTCTTGTTTATATTGCAGCACAGTTTTAAAACTATAAACAAGCAGAATATAAATTTTTTTTAAAAAAAAAAGAAAAAAAAACAGTGATGCATTCAAATATTTTACAGATTTTTTTAAATATATAAAAATGAAAGAAACAAATCTCTACTAACCAAATATTCCAAAGTACGGCCAATATCGAGAATTGATTTCACACCAGCAGAAACAACAGTCAAAGGAGTCCGGGCAAGTTCATAAAGATCTGCACTGACATCCATAGCTGCATAAAATGAAATAAATGATAAATATAATTGATTTGTTATTACACTAATGCATTGCTATTAATAATTTCATAACTATAATTTTTATAAATCATTAATATATAAGAAGCAATAACGTTATAGCTTAAGGCATAGATTTAGATACACTACAGATATATTTATTACTGCAAAGTGATAAAAACTGAATAGTAATATTTGAAAGAATGACAATAACCAAATAATAAAAATATAAGGTAATCATAAAATAGCATAATTGAAGCTAAAGAAACAACTTGATACAACTTTCCTAACTAAAATAAATATTATTTTAATTTTCAATTCTATTTTTCTAAGTAATGATTTTAGAATAAAAAAATTTTTAGAAAATTTTTTAATGTTTTCCAAAACAACTTAAAATTATCTATCGTTTTATTCTTATTTAATACTAATGTTAAATTATGCGAAGCTTCTACTTCATGCTCACGAACTCTCTATGTTGCAGATCACTTCATAATCCCAACTTTTTCTTGCAAATTGTTAGACCTGATCATTTAGAGAATATTGGTAAGATTCATGAACTGGGGTTACCATTGGCTTATTTAATGTGAGAATTTGTTTACTTAGTAAAAATTGTTACACTCAATTTAATAGGAAATTTCATAAAGGTTATGTGACAAACAATAACGCTTTGAATATTAAAACCATAGAATTTAATATATTTATAAATATAAAAGTGGAGATATAATTAGAATAAAATAGTCAAAAACTTTTGAAATGTAACCGGATATTAAATGTTGAAAATAGTTTTTAAAAAATTTTAAAAAGTAAAAACTTTTCTTTATAAAAATGAATTTACAAAATAAATAAAAGCTTTTGAACCTTTTTAAAAGCAGTTTTTTATTTTCTAATAAAAAGTCAAATAACAACTTTAATAAATCATATAAGGTAAAAACAGCAATATTCTGCCCATTAGACTAAAATGTTTATATTACCACAGAAAACCAATGAGACATGCAGTCATAAAAAATTCAGACTTTTTAAATCATTAGAATTTTTTGGAAATATCTGTGCAACAATGTCCCAATGAGGCCGAAAGAGTTAATAAAAAAATTATATAAATCTAGAATTAATTATTTTTATAAATTAAAAACAATTGAAATTGCATAAATATTTTGAGAGATTATAGGGAAAAGGGGAGTGCATAAATTGCTTTTAGTAATTAGGTAAAAATTTTTATAATCTAAAAGAGAGTAAAAACAAAGTTTTGCACATTAATTATTTGTAGCTCATTGTATGTTCTTTTCTAAAATTTTATTTAAGGAATAGATTCAACCTTTTAGAATTAAAAACATTAATATATGTATATATATATATATGTTCAAAATGAAGATAAATTACAGACAAATGAGGGGGGGGGGGGAAATAATAAAAACAAACAACTGGGGAAAGAAAAAGAATTAATTAAAAAAAAAAAAAGAGGAAAAAGTTTTTTTAAAAAACTGGAAAATAAAAGATATAATCTTTTCATCAGCCCACACGATTATATCCGAAAAAGAGTGCTTTCTAATATTGTATCAATATAGCCAAAGCAAAATATATCAATACAATAGTGTGAGGAGCACTCAAAAAAAAAAAAACTTTTTTATTACAAAAATTACGACAAATAAAATTAAACACAATAAGTAAAAATAACACGTAAAAACAGAAAATAAAATATAAAGGAAGAGCAGAATAAAACAAAATCTATAAAGCGAGCAGTGAAATATAATGGACTTACATGAACGGGAAATTTTTCAAGAATGATTTTAAATGTTTACGTAACAAGATTGCCAGGTTGCAAAATATGAAAACTATGAAAACAAAAGCGCAAATTGAGTGTAACTAGAGGAGTTTAAAGTGCGTTCTTGCTGCATTACTGAAGTGCGTTTGATTTGTTAGTTACCAAGGATGGGCCAGAAAACGTATGTGCGCGAGGTAATATTATACTGGATAATTTAAAAAAATTGACTATAAATAATTTTAGAAAATAAATATTTATTTAAGAAAAAAATATAAAATAGAAAAGAGAAAGAAGCATGAATTGCCTGTTTTGCACATACTTTTAGCCACGGATTTGCAAATATGCGCAATAAATGATACTTATTGTTTTTTATGTGTTATTTTTACTTATTGTGCTCTATTTTATTTGTTGTAATTTTTGTAAAAATTTTTTGAGTGCTCCTCACACTATTGTATTGATATATTTTGCTTTGGCTATATTAATACAATATTAGAAAGCACTCTTTTTTGCAGATATAATCGTGTGGGCTGATGAAGAGATTATATCTTTATTTTACAGATGTTTTTTTAAAAGAATTCTATCCTTTTTTTTTCCTTTTTTTCTTCCAGTTTTTGTTATTTTTATTTATTTTATTTATTTATTTTTTTTAATTTTCTCTTTTTCCCCCTTTTTTCATTAGTCTGTAATCTTCATTTTGAGCTTTTATATAGTATATATAGATAGATAGATAGATATAAATGCACAAACGCTTTTTAAATAAACATTAAAAATATGCTTTTAAAACATAGTAGAATATTATCGATAGAAAAGTCTTAGTGCCTAATTTGCATTAAAACTTTTCCGTGTGCACTTATAAATAGTTGTGGAAAAAATTGCTTAATTATATTTTTTTTTTCAAAAAATTAAACAGATCAAAGTTTTTTCCAATTAAAAAGTTGCAGAAACAAAATTGCTTAATACAAAAGGTATTTTAAAGTTATTGCAGTAAGTAATTCAAAGTATAGCAATAAATACTGATGGAATTGTGAAAAAAATGAGATGCACTAAATTAATTAGTGACAAACTTTCACAATCTATAATAGTGTAAATACAGAAAAGAGTTTTATTTATAACTGTTTGCAACAAAACATTTTCATTCTTTAAAATTAAAGAATTTATCAAAATGTTTCCCAATTCAAAATTAGCTAAACTGGTTAACAAACAAAAGTACAAAAGGTATTCCAAAATTATTGCAGAAATAAGTAAAAGTATAGTAATAAATATTGATAGCAAACTGGTCAATACTAAAAAGAGTTGTACATATAGTTGTTTAAAACTAAACATTTTCTTCTTTGAAAACTAAAGAGTGGATAATTTTTTTCTCAAAATTTAAATTTTATTTTAAAAAAAAGACAAACAAAAAATTTTTAAAATGCAGAATTAAATAATACAAAAATAATTCAGAAACATAATATATAATTACTAAAAACATAGTAATAACTTTTAATGGTGGTCTTTAAAGCTTTTAAATTATAAATTAATGCTATAATAGACTAAAAAAGAATCAGAATAAAACTTGTAAAATCTGTAAAAACATAAGTAATGATGCAAGAAAATCTAAGTTTGGAGAAAAGTAATCTAAGTTACTAGTAAAAACTTGTTACTTGAAAAATTAATTTAAATAATAGAGCTAAATGTTTTCATTTTAAACAAGCAAAACAGATTGATAAAATAATAATGTTAAACTTTATTTCTATAACAATGAAAGCCATATTTATAAATACTTATCTGTACAAAAGTAGCATTTAATTATATTAGACCAATGTAAACTCTAACGATACTTATAAGAGCGAAAATAATAAAACAAGGAAATATAAGTTTTGATATAATATACTAAAAACTAATAATCTAATGTCTTATAATTAAAATAATTAAAACAAAGAATAATACAATTAAAATACTAAAATCACAAAAACTGTTGAATGCATGTTGCAAAATTCTAGGTATACAAGAACTGGCATTAAAACACTAAGTAATTTTAATAAAATTTTCTAAATTTACCAGACAAGAAAATAAACATTTCAAAAACTACTAGTAAAAATTTGCCCTTTATTAAATTAAAAGAAAATTATTTTTAAAAAAACTTCATATTTAAAAATATTAATAAAATAATAGATTTTTTAAAAAAATTATCACCCTAATTATTAAATACAAGGTTGTAGATTCGTAACTGGTAGAGACGCAAATAACATTTCCTTTTATTAAGCTAATAACAAATTTGTAAACATTTACATATACATAAATAGTGAAATAAGAAATTTTCATAAAACTGTTAGTTACAGAAAACATTTACATTTCTAAAAATTAATTCATAGAACTTAAAGAAAATTTGAATCTAAACTTAAGTACCAGAAGTAAACCTATATATTTAACTTGAGCTGCAATGACACAGAGCACTAAAAGCTGTTATCATGAAGGTTGGAGTTTGATACCCTGTGTTGATCCACATTAAAAGGTATGAAGCAAAAAAAGTTAATGAGCAATGCTGACTACATTGAATACATGTTGCGTCATCATGTTGTTGATTAAAAATTGCAAAATCTTGTTTTCTGTGACACAATGGATAACAACGGGAGAAAGCTTTACTTTTGATAATTTTAAATTATAAAGTGTAACTGTAGCAATGCAAAGAAAAATGCAACAACTGCAATTGTTGCAATGTGTGTTTCAGTATAGTATTATTATTATAATTAATATTTTCAAAAATCAATCTGAAAAATTTTTTAGTAATAAAACAAAAAGCAGTAAAAAATTATTTGATGATAAATTAGAGTAATTTTTGCAGTTAAACATAAAATTGTTTGTGACAGTAAATAATTAAATTTTGTTAAATTCGAATAACTTTTAAATCTTAAATACATGATAAAAATAGAATATACTATATGTATTTACATAAGAATATCGTTTACATGTCGAGAAGACACTAACTTACTATTTTCTCCCTCCCGATGAACACCTCCTATCCCACCTGTGGCAAAGATAGGTACACCAGCTTTATGAGCTAATATCATGGTTGCTGAAACAGTTGTTCCACCACTCATTTTCTAAACAAAATAAGTTAATCATTATCACAGTTTACCATAAAATTGAATAAAATATTAACAATTTCATTATAATTTTTTTTTCACTTATAATTAAATAGGGCACTTCTGTGTATAAGGATCCTCTAAAATTACATCAATTTTAATGTGAAACATCACCAAAACAGTTAGTTATAATTTTCTAATTAAGTTTCCAAATTTATGGCACAAAAATAAATGTAACAGTAAATGAGTAAACACATTTTAGTTATTACCTGAATAAAAGCTTCATTTGCTTCAAAAATACACAAATAGGAAATAAGAGTCGGCATGTTTCAAGCGGAATGTGGACATGTGGAAAAAGGCGCCCATTTTCAAGGCTTACCTGACATGAAAGATAAGATACAAAAAATTGCCAAAGAAAAATGCAAAAAAAAAGGAGAGAGAACAACAAGAAAAACCACAGTAGCCAAGAGAGAAAAAAGATTAAAAAACAGAACAAAAAAAATCACAGTGTCTGAGAGTGACAAATCAGGGTAAAATGCATTTCCACACGCTATAGAGAGGTAGTGAGAAACTAATGTTGTTAACAAGGAAATCAGCATTCATATGAGATAAACAAGATTCCAGAGCATCAAGATGAGCAGATGCGACTGGGGAGGAAATAATTTAAGCATTCTCGAAATTGAATTTATTTTGATTCTAACAATGTGCAGAACAATGATTATTTATTTAATATATTGATGGTCATCTGAAAGTGGATCATGAAGGCCTTGTTTGATTTAACAAATGCATAGTCACAATCAATAATTAAATTACTTCCATTCTAATGACTTTGGATTTCAAAAATCGGTTTGTTTTTAGATACAGGCAATTGAATACTTCAAAAATTATTAAAAATTTCATAAATATGCATGTACTTTTCAAGTTAAATGAATTACCATGATTGTTTATTATTTCATCTACTTTAATTAACATTTGTCATTTTGTTAAACCAAAAGCTACACAATTAAACACAAGGATTTTAAAAATTGGAATGTTCTTATTTGAGTAGCATAATTTGAAATTGATAACTTGATATGCCTTGAACATTTGATGAGTTCTTTGTATAATTTTATGATAGAGCAAATAATAAAAAATAATCCTCAAAAGATATATTTTTTTAGCCCAATAATTTATTTTACTGAATTTAATACTTTTTTTTTTTTTTTTTCTTCATACCAACATAATTCCAATACATTGAAACTCACCACACCCATTTAAAGTCTTTAAATTTTTCAAATAAGTATACTTCACAAAAAGCATTCAATCTTTATAATTTATTCCTAAACGATTTTAATAGATTGAAATCACACCTCACTTGCACATTGCTGCTCAGTTAATTTCTTTCACAAATATACACGAAATGCTCTAATTGCTTTATCCATCTAAGCTCTAATTGGATCTAAGTTGGGCAGTTGTGTTTTCATATAATATGCAAAAATTGAAAAAGAAAGAAAAAAATTCAAGCATGCAAAGTACAACCAGCGATTCCGCTAGACTTTGGAAACCATGGGTCTTTTAGACCCATGATTTCCAAATTTCTGGGTCGCTTTTTTCTAAAAGCATGACCCTATTTAAAATAAAAATGTTCTTCTTCTTTATCTCTCAAAATAGAGTGAAATTCACAGTTGTTCTTCTTTGATACCAAAATATTTCAAAATAAGAAAATAGTCATTGTTAAACAATTTATGCTATCAATTAGGACAGATCAAACATCTAATCAAATAAAAGCAACAATGTAATGTAATATTCAAAAATATTCTAATTTTCTATTTAAGCTACTGATTAAAAAAAAGGAAAAAAATTTTACATATACATTAAAAATTATTAAAAGTTCAATTATAACTCTGCCTTAAGCTATTTTTTTCAAGCAGTTGAAACTTAATAAATAATTTATAATTAATTAACACAAAAATCCCCACTACGATTTTTGTGTTATAACACATAACCGCTGTGCAACTCAAACGGGGGGAAAAATTAAAAGGTCTCCAAAAAGATTTGTTTTTAAAAAAAAAGACAAAAATGAGAATTTTTATTTCAAAAACATTTTAAGTACTTTAATAATGATATGATTCTGTTTTAATCAAGTAAATTTTGCAAAGCAACCAATTTTATAAAAGTTTTTTTATTAGAGAAAGTCATTATAATAGTCATGTTCGTTTTTTAGTAAATGGATTCCTGACACCAGATATTATTTCATAAGCTAACTATATAAAATACAAAATAAGATAAGCATAGAGTACCAATGAACGTAAAAAAAATCAAAACTATTTATGAAAAAGAAAATAAAGTAAAAATTACTTTGCTCATAACATAAGGAAGATCTCTACGAGATATTTTTATCAAAGTCCTATTCTTTGATGCCAAAATTTCTAATTCATTTTTACTCATGCCTAAAAATACATTTTAAAAAAACACATTGTTACATCTGGTGAAAACATTTTTAGCACATGGTATTAGAAATCGTTATTAATATACTTCTAAAACTCATGTTTACCTATATGAATTATGCCATCTATAATTCCAATTGTTGCTGGAATAGCTTTGTTGTTTCTAACAACTTCCTCCATTTTTGAAGCAGTACTAATTAAAATTAAGAAAACAGAAAATAACTGAAAGATATTAAAAATATTTAAAGCTAAAGGGCAAAATTAACAGTCACCATCAGCCACACAACAACTAAATATATAAAAAAAGTTTATTAAAAATTTTTTTGTTATTCGCTATCCACCCACCCTCCGAGAATACACCTCATGTGCTTCAAATCATGTATTTTTTACTTCTTTTATTTATTACTTATTACTTGGGTATCAAAATTTGTACTCTAAAAACACTTGGATAGCCAAATAAACATGACAGCAGAGAAACGAACACAACGTTTATTTTACATAGACAGCACAAGAGGGAATAAAATATAACAAATATGAGAAAGAAAATAATTGGCACGGCACCATCTATTGATATAACTTTTAAACATGAATTTTAGACATTATTTAACACTCCCCACCATGCATCCATTTATTGGATGCATTAAATATTCATTGCTTTTTCTAGATTATACTGTCTTTCAATGGGTCTTTTTACAACATTGTTTTCCAATTGAATCTCACATGATCTAATTTTTCCATCTCTACCCATAAACAAATTTTTAATCCTTCCTAACTTCCAATTATGGCGCTTAACATTATCTTCTCTCACAAGAACAACATCATCAACTTTATAAGTATTCAAATTTTTTGACTGTTTAGAAAACATAACAGATCTTAACTCTAATAAATATTCCTTAAAAACATCTTTTCCAAAAATGATCCAACAATAGTAATCTATATTTCCACTTTTGGTTAATTCCACCTTATTTGACATTAAATTAAGATTATTTGGAGAAGGTAAAGTATTTAAACGTGACCCAACAGTAAAATGTGAAGGAGTTAAGGGGTCAGGCTCATTTAAATCATTGTAAACATAAGTTAATGGCCTAGAATTAATACCGATTCAACTTCAGTTAATACAGTAATTAATTCTTCATAACAAAGAGAAGTTTTACCCAAAACTTTTTTTAAGACATTTTTAACAGATCGAACAAGCCTTTCCCAAAAACCTCTCCACCATGAGGCACCTTCTACAATGAATTACCATTCTAATTGATGTTTCTCTAAGAAGAGAAATTCTAATTGATGTTTCTCTAAGTTTCTCTCATTATCAGAATATATAACTTTACTAACAACCCGACGGGCAAAAATCGTCTTAATGACAGCAAAAAACATTCAGTGCTTAAATTAGATATTAATTCTAAATTAATATTACGAGTAACAGCACATGTAAATAAACTTATATACACTTTAGAATTATCCTTTAAATAGAATGGCCCTGCAAAATCAATACCAGTAACCTCAAACGATTGAGATTTCTCTACTCTATCAATAGGTAAAGGTGAAATAATTTCTTTACCCCCTTTAGCTGTAAATGTTTCACAAACTCTACAATTATACAAAATAGATTTAACAAATTGTCTCCCTTTTAAAATCCAAAACTTACTTCTTGCCTGAATTAAAGTTTCATTAACAACATTATGTAATACTTTTTCATGACAATCATAAATAATTAATATTGCAAAATAATCATTAGAAAGAACAATTGGACATTTTGCATACACATCTAAAGATGAATCAATTAATCTAGTTTTCACTCTTAGAATACCTTTATCATCTAGCATAGGATTAACATTAGCTAATTTACAATTTTCATCTACACATTTATTTTGATTAAGATTTTGGATTTCTGAATAAAAATTCTGTGCTTGGGACATTTTGATCCAGTATTCCCAAGATTTTTCAGTTTCCAGTACAGAAATCGGACCTGTGCACTTCTGTTTTGTCTTCAGAATATTAATAAATCTGAAAACGTAGGATGTCACACGCACTAATTTTCGAATTTAACTGAACTTTGAATGCACAAAATAGGTTTAATTTCACAATTTTTAACAAGAGGTGTCATGTCACATCTTTCTTCATTACAAGAAGAAAGTAATGCGATTTCAGAAGAATTTTTACCAGGCCAGTTTTCTTCTGATTCGGATAACCAAGAAGGGCCATAGGCCCACACACTGTCACACACTAAATCTTCGATTTTTAGACCACAGGTAATCTTGTCAGCTGGATTATCACTGCCTGGACAATGATACCACATTTCTGGAGATGTACTTTTTTTTATTTCAGTGACTCCTCGGTTTTTCACCAAGGACGCCGCCAGTAGGGGCCTGGGGGGCTATTGCCCCCCTGTCAGGCATCGTCTGCTCCCCTAACGGGACGAACTTAAATGTTGTCGGGAAAACACTACTGTCTTGAAAAGAAATATAATTGCATTCTTAAAAAAATCTAGCTTTTTGTTTAATTTCGTTTTTGTTATGAGAATAAGTTAAAAACTTAAAGACGAAAATGTGTTCTTTTTACTAGCACTTTACCACCAACTTCCTGTTCACTTTCCTTAGAAAACTCTGAGGGACAAGTCTTTTGTTTGTGTCCATATGGAAAGTTATTCTACACCCCTGAGGAATAGGGGAAGACAAGAATACTGTCCTAGCGTTAGAGGAGTAATTTAGGTAGAGAGAACCAGTCCCCCATCCCTCCTTGCAAAGAACATCGTCACATGATTCCTGGATGACTTTTCCTCCAGTAAACCCTATCCCCAGTCTTTTACTATGGGGGTGGATTGATGAGCTGCGTTTTGAACTATAAAATATTTTAAAAAAATGGTAGTATACCGCTGTGCATGCGGGTGTGACAAAAAATTTATTAAAGGAAGACATTTTACATTTCACAAATAAGAATTTTATTCTTTTATATTCACTTATAAACATTTATTTGCAATTTTTATGTTAGTATGTCAGGTTATGAAATATATTTAATTGGTTTTTAAATAGCAAAATAGCTATTATTTTTTTTATATTTTTATTTAAATTAATAGATTATAATGCAGTTAACATTTTTAGGTATTTTCATTACAATTAAATTTCATATTGATATAAATATTCTGATATTTTTACTCCTTTTTTGATGAGCACGCGCATTTTTCTCACGCCAATGTTTACAAACAAATAGCATTTTATTTTCGCTCTGTAACTTATAATGATGCGTTAAAAAAAAAAATTTTAACAGCCCTTACTTCATGGACAAGCTGACCCATCGATCTGAACCTGAATTAATAATTTTTCTTTGTACTAATTAGAAGACACACATTTTCCTTTAAATTACTTTGTTTTTTAGTAACAATTTACATAATTATTTAACTCAAATATAAAATTGCTAATTTTTTATTCACACATATTCTGCATCAGATACTAAATGTATAGTGTATTATGAGATTTTTCAAATCACTTCAGTTAATAGTTTCAACTTTAATTTAATTTTTAAAAATTTTTTTACGTATTTTTCAGCATGTTTCTTTATTATTTTATTTGTCTAATAATAATTTTAAAACCACCCACTATTAATAGCTAACTGTTTATACGTAGATTTCCTAAAGATGAGATAAAACGAAAAGTATGGGAAGTAAATGTTCACAGAGAAGAATTCACAGCATCCAATAATAGTGTGTTATGCTCTAAGCATTTTACTGTGGATTCATTTGATAGACAAAGATTCTTGTCTGTTATGACCTTTTGACAAAAATAATTAATAAATATAATCATTTGCAAATGTTTCTTTATATTTTACATACTTTCAAATGTATCTTCGATTCAAAAAATCATTATTTTTATTTCATTGTTTGGAAAAATCATGCTTAACTAATATGTTACTAGCTTTTTATGATTAAGCAATTAAAAGCAAATAATTAAATGTAGCGCACATATTATAATGTATTTTTATTAGAAAACTTATTTCTTACAATCTCGAACAAAATTGGGAAAGCATTCAAAATAAAATATAAAAAAAAGAGAGAAAAATCTTTAGGTACTCTTAAAAATATTCCTGTAGGATGTGACCGCCAGCTATGAATTTTTCGCCAAAAAGGTAACCCCCATCTTTGAACAAGTTTTCCGAGCCCAAACAATAGACTGGCTCTCTCTACCCTAATATCTCCTCTAAGGTCCTAGCTCCTACCCCATCATGCTCACGTTACTACACTTTTTGAAACTGACTAATGAGTGTACACATTCTTTGCATTAAATAAAGAAAATTATTTTGTTAATTGTCACACCGTTTAATGTAAAAAATTTGATTTTTAAATTATTTGGAAGTAGTGAAAAAGTAAGTTTGTTCCGTCAATCTTTTTTTAATTTTCTCTTGAATAGTATAAATATTTATGTATGCTAATGAACTCGGTTAAAATGCTCATATATGAGTTAAAATATTACAATAGACTACCAAGTTGTCTTATGAACTACAATAAAGAGGACCTGAATCATTTTGTAGTTAAAATGCACATGCTATTCCATCAGAAATAGCTTTTCTAATCATGAAATGACATACTTTTTTTTTAATGTAATAATAAAAATAGGATTAACAAAATGGACATACAAATTAGAATTGTAATCTCTGCTATGGTCAGAAAAGTTCATCTTCCTGTCGAGAAAAGTTTTCTTTTGAAAGAAAAAAAGAAGAAGAAAAAAACACACAAAAATAAGAATTTATTCTATTACGCCAAATTTTATTTATTTATTTGTTGGTTTTCTGTATTATAGACACCGCTTTCTCCAAAATTGTGAGACGGAGGAATGGCAAAACTTAATATGTTTTTAATTACCATGTTTTAAAACTTAAAGAAACACTTTAAAAAAATATTCCATTAAAATAAAAAATAAAGCTTATAATTTTTTCCTTCGAAAATTTTGCAATATATATCAAAGCTAATTTAGTATAATTTTAATACACTTTCCAAAGGTGCAAATATTTACTCGTGACGTTCATCTACACGTTTTATCCTATCTATATGAATTCTTTTAATAATCTTGTTATTGCTTTTTAATTGAATTTCAACATTTACTAGTGACAAAATTTTTGTAATTACGAAAGGGCCTTTATTTGGTTTTGATAGCTTTTTATACAAACCTGGTTTAGTTAAAGGTTCGTGTAGAAATACTAGGTCATTTATTTTTAATTCTTTACATTTTGTAATTCTATCTCTATATTTTTCTTGATTCTCAGCAGCTGATTTTAAATTTTTTCTTACAATCCTAAAAGTTTTATTTAATCTTTGAGTTAAATCAAAAGCATAATCCTTACATTCAGCATAAGAATCTTCAGGATTTTTAGTTAATATTTGGTGTGGCATGGTAATCTAACGGCCATATAATAAGTGAGCTGGAGAGAAACCTGTCGTAACATGGACAGCTGATCTATGAGCCATTAGGGCGAATTCTAGATGCCTGTCCCAATCTGTTTTGGTCTCATTTACTAAGTGGCTAAGGGCATTTATGAGGGTTCAATTTAATTTTTCGACCACTCCGTCCGATTGAGGATGGTAAGGGCTCGTAGAGTGTTTTTTAATTCCCAAATTATTGTAAACTTTGGAAATTGAGCTAGATAAAAAATTAGAGCCTCTATCCGAGACTAGATGGTATGGTACACCATGATGGCTAATAAACAATTCTAAACTCCTAGAAACAGTGTCACTCTTTATGCCAGGCGTTGCATAAGCCTCAGGCCAACGTGTGAAATAATCTAACATAAGGAGGATATATTTATTCCCAGAATATGTTAAAGGTAATGGGCCAACAGCATCTATATCTACATATTCCATAGGTTCAGAAGCTTTAGGTATTCGTTGAAGTGGGGCTAACTTTGAAGGTTGGTGACCTGTTCCATAAATAACCTGTGGCATAAATTTAAAAGTTCTGGTACAATTGACTCTCGGATGACTAACCTATCTTTACAATTACTTTTTGGTTGATTAAAATTAAGTGTGCAGTAAAGTATATAGTCTTTTTAAAAAAAATTTAATTTATGTTTAGACATATCAGCCTTTGATCTAATTTCTGTTAAAATCATCATACAAAAGGGATCAATTTTTTGCTCTATCTTAATCTTTTCTAATAAACTCTGTTGAGTAGATGTAATATTTACATTATTGATTTGTTCTACACCCCTAGATAGATAATCCGCAGTTAAATTTAATTTTCCGGGCTTATGTACAATAGTATGGTCGTATTGTTGTAAAGTCATCACCCAACGAGCTATTCGTGAAGTCGGATCTTTTAGCTTGAGTATGCGAAAGACTAGCTTGATCACAAAAGATAGTAAATTTCTTTCCTAGCAAATATTGTTTAAAATAGCTAACTCCGTATACAACACCGAGAAGTTCTTTCTCGACAGTAGAATAACTTATTTCAGGTCTTTTTAATTTGCGACTTGCATAAGCAACAGGGTGTAAAAAATTTTCCTTATCAAATCGACGGAGAACAGCACCCAAGGCATATTTTGAAGCGTCAGTGCTCAACACAAATTCTTTGTCAAAATGAAAGTGAAGTTATTTCGAGTTAACTGTGTAAGTGGAAGAGCCTTTTCAACAAAATTTTGTACAAATCTTCTATAAAACCCAATTAATCCAAGAAAAGATTTTACCTCAGTTTTATTTTTTGGAATTTTAAAACTATCAACAACTGAAATGTTTGAGTCGTCGGGATAAACTTTCCCATCACTAATTTGGAAACCCAAATATTTAATTTTGGACATTAGAAATTTACATTTGGATGGTTTTAATTTTAAATTATATTGCCGCAGTCTACTAAAAACAAGTTTAAGTTTTTCTAAGTGATCATGTATATTATTTTTTGAAGCTATAATAATGTCGTCAAGATAAACCGCAATTTGTAAAGGCTTAAGGCCAGCTAAAACAATTTGCATTAGACGTTGGGAGGAATTTGGAGAGTTTTTAAAACCAAAAGGTACCCAATTCCATTCATAAAGGCCACTATCAGTCGAAAATGCTGTCTTATAAGTGTCTGAAGCGTCAATTTTCATCTGGTAGAAACCACTACAAAGGTCCAAACTCGATAACAAGTAAGATCCAGATAAATTGTCTACCATTTCAGTGATATTTGGTATAGGAAATGAATCAGGGAGTGTCTTAATGTTTAATTTTCGAAAATCGATACACAACCGATAACTGTTATCTTTTTTCTTTACCAGTATTACAGGAGCAGCATAAGGAGAAATACTTTCTTTAATAATATTATTTTCTAACATTTCTGTAATTTGTCTATTTAATTCTGTTTTTAAGTGATGCGGTATTTTATAAGGCCTTTGCCTAACTGGTATTTCATCAGTCAAATCTACTTTCTGTAATAACATATCGCATCCTGCTAAATCCTTAAATCCTGTTGCAAATAAATCTCTATAATTTTCAAAAAAATCCTTCATTTGTTGTTTTGGTTCCTTACTTAAATGACTTAAATCAATGTCATCACTATTAAACTCGAATTCCTCAAAAGATTGTTCAATATTATTACAATCAAAAGTTTTCTGCTGATCAACACATTGAAGGGTAGCAATTTTAGAATTTTTATTTATATGGTAGGGGTTATCATTTATATTCATTACAGTTATAGGATAAATATTTTCATCGGAATTCATATTAATTTGCCTACTTATGAATAACCCATTTATCATAAAATTTTCATTTGGTGCAATTAGGACATCTTTAGAATGATATTTAAAATTAGAATTTGAACGAATAAAAATGATAGCCTGAGATCTTGATGGAATAAAATATTTAGAATTTGCATATAAGTTAATTTCTTTTTCATTTAGACACAAATTACAATTAGTTATTTAAGTTGTCACTATTTAGAAACCTAACTGATAAAAATTTCTTTTGTAAGCATTGATCCTAATAATTTATGGAAAAATTATTTTTAAGAAAAGGTGTACCTAATATGATTTTGTACTCATTTGAACCTAAGCAAGGGGCTACATAAAAAGTTTCTTCAAAATTACAATCGTTAATTTTAAACCTTATATGAACTTGTTTAGAAATCCTTACAAAATTACCATTAAATTTTGCACATTTAAATTGCATGCATCTAATTTAAATTTACATTTTAGTTTTGAAACAATCTCTTCAGAAATCATATTTAAAGATGATCCGCTATCTAATAAGGCGGGACATAAAATCATTTATTTTTATATTGATCCTTGGTAACATTGCAGAATTTATTTTGATATTATTAGAATTTAAATTTGGTACAAGAAGGGTATCAGGAGGATAAACATGTACCTGATTTTCCACACCCGATCTTAGTTTAAATCCTTTTGTTTTTTGTAACACTTATCTTCAGTGTGGTGTAATTTTTTGCAATAATTGCAAATCAGTGCCTTCATAAGGTCTTAATGTGACCCATCTGTCCACACCTGTAACATGAACGCGTCTCTTCCTTGGTTCTTTGCTGTACAAACTGTTTTTTTACTATTTTTGGACGTTGGTCCTGCCTTCTACTTCTATTTTCGCGTTCATTAAATTTAAACTCATCTATTTGTCTAGTTAATTTCTCAATTTGGCTTTTTAATTCATTAATTTGCTTTTCATCACTCTAAGTTTTTATTTACCATATCAACCGGCCGAGCTATGGCTAAAGTATCCTCATAGTTAATTGCATGTCTTTTAAAATCATTATAATGTTCTACACCTGACGAAATTATCCCTCTTAAAATCTCTCCGCGAATACCTTGTTTTGCCGATGATAGCAATAGCTGTTGCCTATATTGTTAAAAACCCGTAGTATCTTCCGGTATACAATTATATGGCAATCCTTCTATTTGGGATAAAAATTTTCTTACTGATTCAGTTGGTAACTGATATGTTGACGTCAACTTAGATATGCATGTGGCCATAGAAGTAGCATGGCTAAATCTAGATCTTAACTGAGACACTACTTCAGAAAATTTTTGATTTTTTTTCAATTCTCGTTGGCTATTAAAATATTTGTTTGCTTCGCCTGACAATTTTAGTTTCAATGCAAGTAATTTATCTGGCTCCTGCCAATTGCAATATACCGCAATTTCCTCAATTTTTTCTACAAAATTATCAATTGGTGCACTTTCATCAAAAGTAGGTATAATATGGAGAAATTCAGCTATAGAAGGTTTACTTAAAATGACCGGTATGTTTACCGCTTCACCACCGTCCGTTTCAGACATAATTAATTCTCACAATTTTAATCAATTTAAAATCCAAAAAAAATTCTCCACTAAATGTTTACTTACGATATTACAACCTCCTTCTAACAAAATGAGACCAATCTAAACAACATTACTGTCACAGTGATGTGTGACGATTTTTTCTAATTGTTTAATTTAATCCCTCTTAGTTTAATGTTGGTTGTTTTTAGTTGTCTAATTTAATCTTTATTTTACCCCAACTCTTTAATGAGAATAGGAAATACTTTTCTTTCTTTCGGTAACACATTTTTGTGTCATCCTTTTCACCTTTTGGTGACTCAAGGTCGAATTGACCCCGCTGTCCTTCTCAAGGCCAATTTCTCCCCTCATTCTACGACCTTACGTCAGCTATTTTCCCATAACATTTTGTAACCTTCGTGTTTGCACGTGGTGCGATACCGGCTTTAACCGGATTTTGAAGTTCCCAGAAATGAGGTAATCACGCCTTCCAAACACAACACCATCCCTTTGATACCTTATTTGGTATGATGTGGGGTCTGGTCACCCTGATTGGATTTTGCCTTTTCAGTCCCGTGATCCCCCATCCAATCTCGTTCGTCCTTTCTCCTCCTCAGGTTTCGTCTTTTTCCCACGCTAAATCTGACGCCACGATTATTACCCTTTTTTTGGGGGGACTTCCATCACTTCTCCCTGGGATTGCGGTGCAGCTGGTAAGCTGACCTTCTTGGTCAGCGAGCCATGCCAAACCACCCCAAGTTACTTTTCCCTTTTTTTTCAAAAATAAATTTTTTGGGTATCTGTACCCCTCCCCACTCAGTACTTGTTAGCGCCATGTAAAATAAAAAAAAAAGAAATATATATAAATAAATTTATGTGATATGTGAACGAGAATTTTGTTTCGTGTCGTTAGTTTGTGGCTTTTATATATATTTTTTTTTGCTCCTCTGGTTTTGGACGGCGACACAATGATGGTGCCAAGATGCTAACTGGGGTGAGTGACTCATTTTCCTTTTTTATGTATTTAAATTTGACTAGAGGGTAGTTACCCCTCATTTATTGTTGTGTATAATTTTGTAGATGTTATTCAGTCGTCCTTTAACTTTTTCTTGACCACGAGCCCTTGCTATTGGGTTAATTCACGCGGCACTTTTGCAATGTTTCCTTCCACTACTTTCGATCACTTTTGGCCTCTTCTTTACATCATTTTTTTTTATGATCAAAATTCAGTGTCAAAATTTATTAAATAGTTAATTTCGTTTTATTGCATTCCTTCATTTTTTGTTTTTTTTCTTTACAGACTGAATACCTCTATCGAAATTTTACATCCCCTTTTTGATGTTAATTTTACTAACCACTTCGTTGCCATACCACGCCAATAATGTAATTCAACACTGTTTTTTTTTCATTAACAATTTAAATTCAACAACGGTACTTTATTGTATCATAAAAATAAAAATTATAAATTTTCACCGGTACATATGGTGCCGTCTCATTGTACCAATTTACGCTGTTTAGCCAATTTCGGCTATAATTTTTTTTTTTTTTGTTTGCTAATGGTATGGCGAAATTTTTGTTAAGAAATTTTTTTTTTTTTTTGTGTTGTAGATAATTATGAATACAATCAATTTTTCATTTTAAATGTTTCTCTTGTTTTACCGATGTTAAAGTACCAATCAGTGCATTTTGAATAATAGTAATTTGTGTGTATTACTTGTCATGAGTTAAAAAGCTACATATTATTCAGTAATATTACTTTCTTTAATACGATAAACAATTCATTTTTCTTCAACGCATTTAGTGCAATTGACTCTTACATTTTCAATCAATCAATCTTTTGCGTTTTCCGCAATTGTGATTATTTCATTCGTCTAACTGTAACTGTTTTATATGTGTAAACAATTGCCTAAACTAATTCAAGCAGTAAACTGTTTAAGAATTTAAAATATGTATACAGTAAATTAATTAGTTAGGTTTTATGTTCACCAACGTAAAGATATGGACTGTGTATTCCCATTATGAATAAGTATTTTTAATTATTTGGTTTCCTTTTATGAGCCCGTATGTAAGCAATTTTTATATAACATTGATGTGATGATAAACTTTTTTCCCCTTTACCCCTTTATGTTGTAGTGTTGATCAACTTTTATTAAATTTTTTTTAAACTTTTATTTAGTACGAGTTTACCAAGTGGATGCATGTAGTGAATTTGTTTGATTTTTTTTTTGTTGTGTACTGATCACACACAGCCTGAGGAGACGTCTTCACTAAAATTCATAAAAAAAAAAATTTTTAAACTTGGTGCATCCTTTTGGACTTCTGAACTAGATTTTTTTCTTAATTTTTTCTTTCAATTTCTGTCTGCAAAGCAGATAAGAGCTTAACAGTCTTTTTTTTTAAATATTGAAAAGTAATGGGTTAATTAAGTTATATAATTTATCCAACTTTTAATAAATCAAAAGTTTATGTTTTGAAGTTTTCCTTTGATTTTTTTTCTTTATGTATGCCAACCATACATGCAGCGATTTAATTATACAATGCTAATTAAGGATTGATTGAGTTAGGTATCTATATATTTTTTTTTTTTTTTTTTTTTTTGTGATTGTTGCTGTAGATTCAAAACAATTTTGACACATACAAATTAAACTAAAAAAAAAAAATGCTTTTATGTTATTTGAACTAAGATTTTTTTTCCACATGCTATAGGATGTGTATACCATCTTTTTGTAGTTTTTCCAATTATAATGAGTAATTGTTTCCTTTAAAATAATTGGATTGATTATTAGATTTCAGACTTTTACTGAGCATTTTATACTTTTATTCATGTATATATATTTACATTAGTTTTGTGTTGACAAATTAATGATTTGTAGTTAATGTTCTTTAATGTTATTAATAACACTTACATAATTCTTGATTTGAAATTTATGTTACTGGTCAATTAATTGATTTTTATTCTACAAAACATTAGATGATATAATTAATTTAGTTATTTTTCTGTTGATTAGTACAATTGTTCATTGTTGGAAATTGATGCAACCACTCCTAATCATAAACTTTTAGCAGTCATGCTGAAAATGACTTCGTAATTTGAGTAAATAAATCTACATATATATTTAAAAAAAATTTTTTTTTGTTTGTGTTGACTCTCGTCAACATGTGTTGGTAATAACATACAATTATTGTTTTGGTGTTATTGATTTAAATTTCTTTTTGTTGTTTCAAGATAAACAAAAAGGGATAATGTAGATTGCATTACTGTATTTTATATATTTAACCAAGTATTTTTTTAGTAACTTTTCTTTGGTCTAAAATATTATTTGCAAACATTCAATTTCTGTCTCAAGTTCACATTTGGTTATTACATTTTTGTTTACACAATTTAAATATAAGTAATTAAAGTTAATTAATAATGTTTTTGTTTTCTCCACTGTTCCACAAATTGTTTTTGGTGATATATCAAGGGGTTATCATGAATGTTTATTTTGCTTTGTATTTCCACAAATTTGGTATTTAGAAAAGATTGTTTTTGTATGATGGTATTCCGAGAGGTTCGGGATAATGATATGTGATTCACTTCAGAAAAGTGAAGGATGTTTAGAGGTATGAGTACCAGCCCTAATACATGTGACCGAGTATGGGAGATTTTGAATCATGCCCCTGGTTCGTCCTGGTCATTTTTGTATGGGTGGCATGCATATTATGTAATGGGATTATGTACTGGGAGAATAGTTCCTGGCAGTTTTGAATTATTATGTGTACTGGGAGAATAGTTCCTGGCAAGTTTGATATTTATGTTCTGGGATACTAATTCCTGGAAAAGGATCATGTCTGTTTTTTTTAAGATTTGATAGTAAAGGAGATATAAATTGATTTATAGAAGGTTATTTGATTGAATTTTGTGGATAATTTGCACCTGGCATGGAGATGTCTGAATGAATGATTTTGTGGATCTATGCACATGATATGCAAATTTGTTTTTCCCCGATAACCCCATAATTTGTTTATGTATGATGTGGACAAACAGTAAATTAATTTCATATATGAAAATTAAGGGTAATGAACTTGAGTCTTTCCTTTTTGTTTTATGTAGACAATATACAAAATGACAGAAATTTTATCTTTTATTGTTCATCACTGTTAACAGTGAATTATTATTACTTTCACCTCTAGGTTGATGCTGTTTAATTATATCATTTCGATATACTAATTGTGTTGTGAGCAAATTTTAGACCAAGAAAATGTTTATTTGTGTTTGTTTGATTGTGATGCTTGTATTTATGTTTGAATTTATCATTATAATGTGTTTTCTTAATAAGTGGACTTTAACCCTAATTCTAACTAATTGCTCATGCTTTATTAAATAAGCTTGTTTTGTTTATACACAAGCACCAATTTTTTTCCTTACCTCCTGCAAGTTTTGTTGCAAATTTTTGAAATAATTTAAACAATTTTTTTAAGTGATTCTTTAGTAGGTGATTAAAATTATTTTTCTCACTCATGTAATCTCAACTTATCATCTTTTTTTTGTGTAATTGACTCTCTCTGAGACTGGTCACTATGGGACGAATGCTTGCTTGTTGACTGTGTTGGTGTTTTTTTTTTATGCTGGACATAATGACAAAATTCCTGGTCAGGGTATCAACACTGTCTCGAGTTTCCTTCCTTCCTGTTCCTGACATGTCTTGTCATTAATTCTTAATTGTTTTTCTAAACTTAATCTCCTTACCTTGATGAAACCAATCTCAACCCTTGATGAAACCCCGCTGTCCTTCTCAAGACCAATTTCTCCCCTCATTCTACGACCTTACGTCAGCTATTTTCCCATAACATTTTGTAACCTTCGTGTTTGCACGAAGGCTTTAATCCGGCTTTAACCGGATTTTGAATTTCCCAGAAATGAAGTAATCACGCCTTCCAAACACAACACCATCCCTTTGATACCTTATTTGGTATGATGTGGGGTCTGGTCACCCTGATTGGATTTTGCCTTTTAGTCCCGTGATCCCCCATCCAATCTCGTTCGTCCTTTCTCCTCCCTCAGGTTTCGTCTTTTTCCCGCACTAAATCTGACGCCACGATTATTACCCTTTTTTGGGGGGACTTCCATCACTTCTCCCTGGGATTGCGGTGCAGCTGGTTTTTCTTTTTTTTGTATTTAAATTTGACTAGAGGGTAGTTACCCCTCATTTATTGTTGTGTATAATTTTGTAGATGTTATTCAGTCGTCCTTTAACTTTTTCTTGACCATGAGCCCTTGCTATTGGGTTAATTCACGCGGCACTTTTGCAATGTTTCCTTCCACTACTTTTGATCCCTTTTTGCCTCTTCTTTACATCATTTTTTTTTATGATCAAAATTCAGTGTCAAAATTTATTAAATAGTTAATTTCGTTTTATTGCATTCCTTCATTTTTTGTTTTTTTTCTTTACAGACTGAATACCTCTATCGAAATTTTACATCCCCTTTTTGATGTTAATTTTACTAACCACTTCGATGCCATACCACACCAATAATATAATTCAACACGGTTTTTCTTTTCATTAACAATTTAAATTCAACAACGATACTTTATTGTATTATAAAAATAAAAATTATAAATTTTCATCGGTACAATTACAATGCACGAAATTTGTCAAAAACATGTTAAGTTACGCTCAAAATTATTAAATAAATTATATAATTAACTAACGTTTTAAAAAATAATTTTAAGCATATATTATTATATGTAAATGAGTTACATATAAAACCTTAAATTCAATCCCATTTGACATTACGAAAAATTTCTAAAATTTAAAATCAATTTACAGTACCACGTGCAGTCAATAAAATTTTTAAGTAAAAATTTAAAATTTCAGAGAAAAATATATAAATTTAGTGTTAACAAGGATATCAGAATAAGTAAAAACAATAAATTTAACACTAATGTTGCGGATGCACGTGATGAACTAAGATTTTAAAATATTACTATACACTGAATCTTAACATTAAATCTTGACATTCCCCTAAAATATACATTAACGACCATAAAATACATCTAAAATACAAAAGAGCAGTAATGAAGCACACGCAGATGTGATGCTTGGAAAAAATTATAAGTGTGTATGGCAACATAAAAAATTTAATTATCTTATTCATAATTATTCTACTTCATTAATTTATTTATTTTACTAATCCACAAACATAAAATTTAATTTGTAAAATTAAAATTAAGAATTATAAATTTAATTTATTATAAATAACGACCAGCAAAGTGAATTTAAAACATTTAAAATTTACACGTGGCCGCTGGTCTGGGCACCATTTCTGTTGTAACGGTAGATAAGTATACGTACAAAAAGAATTTATAAATTTAATAAGTACATGCGTTGTGATTTGTTTTAGATTTAAAATGAAATTTTATCACCGTCACAACGAAGTTAGTAAAATTACATAAGCCAAAATCATTAAACTAATTATTATACCTTTCGAAAATACGTTTGCTGAAAGAAAAGAAATAGGCACGTCACTTAGAATTAAAAAATAAGGAATTTGAAACATAATCAAGTTATCTTGACTAACATATTTATTGACATTAAATAATGGATATTTTAAACTAAATTTTCCATTAGATGCTTGACAATTTTATAGTTTAATTTAGCTAACATTACTGCAGTTTTGAATAGTTACTCATACACATTTACATATCAGGTATAAGAATAAATTATGCATAAAAAAAAGAAAGGGCACAAATAAAATAAAAAAACTTATCTAAGGACTTTGTAGACCATTTCGCTGGTGACAGGTCACCACATACCAGCAGCTTCCTTAACAGGGTTCCCACTCAATTTCAGAAAAAAAATTCCCTGACTTTTCCAGGTAAATTTCAATGAAAATCCATACCATATTTTATCTATACTACGAAATTTTTCATCAAAAAATTTGGATTCTTTCATTTGTTAAGCCAAGAATAAGATTTTTTGAGTAAAATAAATATCATTATATAAGGAAGGAAGCATTTTAGTATGTCTAAAATGTAAAATTTTTACAATAAATAATTGTAATAGATGTTAGATTTATTTAATTCGAATCTCAATAACTGAGTATTGTTACTGACAATTTTAAGACAGGTTTTTTCCAGGAATAATGAAGGAATTTTCCAGGTTTTTGTAAGAAAATTGCAACTTTCCCTGACTATTCCCTGATTTTTGGAGTTGAAATAAAATTCCCTGACAATTCCAGGTTTTCCCTGTTCTCCCCGACTAGTGGGAACCCTGCTTAACAACCAAACTTGGGGAAGTAGAGAGAGAGAATGACTAACTTTTTAAATTTCCCACCTTCTCTCAAATTGGCGCTGCGTTCGCTGGCGTAGCAGGATAGGATTATCCACTCTAGCCAAGGGTGGGGAAACATTTATGTTAGCGTTTTAAAAATAAAATAAATGCCCAAGGAAAACAATTAAAGTGCCCATAAATTAGAAATAATTAAACATAACAGCAGTCATAATTTCTAGTTCCAGCTACTGAAATTCTATTACCAGCTACTGACTAATAGCAACACTTCACCCTATATTATAAGCACAGGGTGGGCAGCCAGATTTTTCAACAAAAAATAAGAATATTTTTAATCACTTGCCAAGAAAAAAATCATATTTAGGATCTGTTCAGTAATAAAAACTATTTCTTTCTATCGTTTAATGTTCTTAATTTATAAACATAAAAAATTCCTCATAAAAAAAAGTTTCAAAAACTTTACATAATTTTGATAAAATAACTAGTGTCTGATAAATATTACAGAGAAAATTGTGAAAATCATGCATTTTTTGTAATTTAGAATGACAATCGATACGGCAAAGAAAAAAAATATCTTTTGAAAAGATAGAAAATTAAGCACTTTTACAAACCCCTTATAAAAAAAAGCACCTTTAAGGGCTTTTAAAAAACGTATATCAAAAATAAGCATCTTTAAGCACTTTTTAAAGACGCTATGCACCCTGAAGCAACTTTAAGAATACAATGCATAGGTACATAGTTATGCAATTTATTTTCCATTATAGAAAACAATAAGATGAAAAGTTTAATCACTATTTATAAAATTATACTTGTGGTATCTGCGGTTCGTGAGTATGGACTTATTGAATAATCGCAAAGATTAAACTTAATAACATTTATTAAAAATTAGGAAAAACAGAACATAAACAAATGAGCTTAAGCCGGACAACCTTGCTCGTTGCCGGTTAGAATATTAATTGCTCCCTTTAGGAAGGAGGTAACTACCAAAAGCCATGCGATGGCAGCGCCATCTCTGAATTAAAACAAATAATAGTCAAAATGATAAATTCTGGCATCACACCCTTCCCCCAAGTTATGGGTTTGGGTTTTTAAATAAAATTCAAATGCAAAACTGACACTGAAAATTAGAATTTATCATAATAAAACAGAAATCAGCACAATATTAAAAACATAAACATGTGAAACACTTAATCACATAAAACACTACAAACTATCCTAAACATATTTGCTGGAATTACTCAACAAATGCTTCAAAATTTAATTACTTGATCTTAACTTATTTATTCTGAAATTAAGTTAAGAAATACCAAAGAATTAAAATTCAAAATTATTTTTCACCAAAATTATTCGCAAAAATGGGTATGTTCATACTAAGAAAATAACATAATACACAATTCAATGAAGGTTTCAAATATTCTAAAATATTTTTATCAAACAATCCTCATCTCAAATAATCAAATTAACATAATATAAACATCACTAACAAATTTCCATGAAACAATTAGCTTGATAATAAACAAAAGGAATGTATCATCAATTATTATACACTTATTCTCAAAATATCTAATTCAATCTTAACTTGATTAGCTGAAATTACATAACAACAAACATTAAACTATTAGAATTTATAACTTGCTTATAAAATCAAAATTTATAAAATCAAAATTAATTGTATAATTTTTTTTTTTTTTAAATTATCTAAAAGTAAACAGTCAATATTTAAGTTACAGCACTTGGAAACAGTTGAGATAATGCATCCGCATGCGGCATTTTGGAACCAGGGCAATGTTTCAAAGTTATATTATACTTCTGAAGAGCGAACGCCCATTGCTGTAACCGAGATGACTGAGGAGCACACTTCGTTAAATACGGTAAAGGATAGGTAGGTGTAAAATTCTATTTCAGAGCCAAATATCAACGACTCAAATTTCTTTAGTGACCACACAATAGCGTAAGCTTCTCGTTCTACAGTTGACCAGGCTTGTTGTGTTTTGGTCAATTTATGACTAGCATAAGACACTGGGAAAGTTTTATCCTTTATTCGCTGAGAAAGACAGGCTCCTATTCCAATCTGTGACGCATGAGTAAATGATGTAAGGATTACCGGGCACTGGTGTATAAAGTGATGGGGCTTCTGCAAGGGCTTGTTTGAGACGAGAGAACACTGAGTCATGCACTTCACTCCAGGGAATTTCTTCTGGCACTCGTTTTTTTGTCAATTCTGTTAGAGGATACACTAATTCAGCATATTTCGGAATATATTCTCGATAAAAACCACATAATCCAAGCACACTTCTCAATTCTTTCTTAGTCTTGGGTCTTGGAAGTTGTTTAATGACCCGAACCTTTTCAGGATCGGGTTGGTGTTCACCCGACCCGATGATATGTCCTAAAAACTTGATACTTGAATTAGCGAAAGAACATTTCCTCAGGTTAACAGTGAAATTGAGTTCTTCTAATCTTTTCAGAATCAACTCCAAATGTATTAGATGTTCTTCAAAACTATTAGAAAATATACCAATATCGTCTATATATGCTCGTGCAAACCTTTTAAATGGTGCCAGGGCCTTGTTCATGACTCTCTGAAATGTTGCCGCAGCATTCCGGAGTCCAAACGGCATAACTCGAAATCTGTATTGTGAGTTTTAAAGGAAGTTAAATCATAACTCGCTTCCTCCATAGGAATAGCATAGTAACCTTTTAGTAGATCCAGGTTTGAGATTACATTAGCTTTCCCTATAGTATGGATTAACTCAGTAGTATCTTCCATTGGAAAATCGTCAGTTATAGTCACAGCATTCAACGCTCGATAATCGATGCACATCCGCATCCCTCCATCCTTTTTACTAACGCACACCACTGGATAAGCAATTTCAGCTGAACTCTCTTCTATTAAACCAGCATCTAAAAGTTCTTCGATTTGCTCGTCTACTTTTCCTTTCAAAGCATCCGGAATACGGTAGATATAAGGCCTCTTCCTCTCACTGGTAGGTATGAGTCGAATCTTATGCTCTTCAACATTTTCTTTCTTTAATTTCCTTGTCATAAGTTCTTGATGTTTACTTAGCAAAGACATTAATTTTCTTTTCTGGTCAGCACTCAAATGTTCTAATTCCAATTGTGAATCAAGCATAACTTTTCCAATGTTCGTTTCAGGTACTGTAATAATTTCACCAAATTCGTCCTCATTTTCAAAAATTACACCGATCGCATTAGTCCGAGCTTGATATCGTCTCATCTTGTTTACATGAACATGTTTACATGAACATGTTTAACTCGACCGTCTGGTAGCTTAATCATATAGGAATGTTGCGGACAGTGTCTGATGACTTCTCCAGGTCCAGTCCATCGAGCATGTAATTTATTGCTGCTATCTGGAATAAGCAAGTATACTAGATCTCCAGGCTTGAAACTTTTGCAGGCTGTTCTCCGGTTAAAGTAATCTGAATAGGCTTGTTGTTTTCCTTCTGCTACCAACTTTGCTTGTTCTGCTGCTTGTTCAAGGTTAATTTTTAATTCTTGCAGATAATCAACTATAGATTTAATCATATTTAAAGGGATAGGAATGTCTCCGCACCAGCTAGATTTCAATACACTGATTGGTCCTCTCGCTTCCCTACCATACATAAGTTTGAAGGGTGATTCACCAGTAGTGCAGTTGGGAACTTCTCTGTAAGCGAATAATATAAAAGGTAAACATTTATCCCAATCATGTGGATTTGTACGAATTACATGATGAAGAGACTTCTTTAGTACTTTATTATATCGTTCTACTAGGCCATTGCTCGCAGCATATCCAGGAACTGACAATCTGGGCGACGATCCGAGACGATGTATGAATTCTTGTGTCATTTTTGATACGAAATTGGTGCCCTGGTCACTTGCGATCATTCGGGGTATTCCGGTCCTCATAAAAATTTCCATTAGAGCGTCGCAAGTAATTTTAGCATTTAACGATTGTAAAGGGATGGCTTCGGGCCAACGGCTGTGTCGATCAACTAAACATAAAACGTATTTATGTTTTCTGGCAGAAGGTGGATCAATAGGTCCGATTATGTCAACATTCACAACTTCAAATGGTAGGTTAGGTCTTACAACAGGAGTTATCGGAATTTTGTCAGTACATCTTTCTGGGCTCCTTAACTGACACTCCTTGCATGTTCTACAATATTCTTCAACATCTTTAGCAAGTCCGGGCCAATAAAAAGAATATCGAACTCTTTCTTTTGTTTTCTTCATTCCCAGGTGACAAGCAAAAATAGAATCGTGAGCAAGTTCAAGGACCTTTTTTCGTTTTGATTTCGGAAGTACCAACTGAGTAGTAGGCTGTCCTGAAATATTTTCTTCATGGTGTAGTATTCCATCAATAAATAAATAACCGTTCTTATTAATTTTCCCATGGCGCCAGGCATCTGCTAGGGACGTACATTTTTGTTGTTCTTTTTTTAATTGTATTGCTTCACTCTCGTTGTTCAACTGCACCTCTGAGTCACTAGCTCCGCCTTTAATTATGACGTCTTCTCTAATTTGACCACACAGTATATCATCTTCGAAATGTAGGTTTCTTTTTTGCGTTCGCATCTTCTTGTTTAGCCTTGGTTGTCATGGTAACAACTTCTTTATTTCCAATTAAATTCAAAATGTTCGGGGGGAGTATACAATCTTCTTGAATTCTATCTGTTACTGCAGCGAGAATTTCGACTGGCTCCGATAACATAGTATTTTCTTTTTTCAAGGCTATTTGAAAACTCATGAGATCGGCGTCAATCCTTTCTCCAAATGCACTGCTAAGAATAATTCTACCCTTTTCTGTTTTCGATTTTGAAACTAAATTCTCATATATCACTGGAATTTGACACCCACTGTCTATCAGAGCCTTAGATGATTTGTTGTCAATTAGAACATCAATGAAATGTAGAGGATTAATTTCAAGGTTGGAATTTTCATTAAATAATTCAGAACGAATCTTGGCTGTCAGAACTTCGTTTTTCTTCGAAATATCCGCTGCTCTACTAAATCGTTTTGGGCATTCTCTTGCGAAATGGGATTCGCCACAAATATAACAATCTTTTGTAATTTTTCTTGTTGTATTTTCTTCTTTTTTAAAGATTCTAAATTTCTGTTGTCTAGCATATGGGGGGATATATTTCGATTCGGTTTGAATTCTCTTTTTGGAAATCTCTCGGTTTTGTTTTCATATTCGTTCTAACATTTTCGTAATCATCTAATTTACTGGATAAATCATTCGGAATTTTAAAATTACTCCAAACATCAATAAAATGTTCTTTCATTTCCAGAGGGACTTTTCCTTTAATTTGTTCTGTTATCATTAAATCACAAAAATGTTCGAATGTTGTTATTTCTAATCCTCTTATCCATTCGTTGAAATAATTACTTAATTCATATGTGAAATCAAGCCAACTCGTCTCTGGCTTTTTCTGATGTTTCGTGAAAAACTGTCTGAATTTCTCAGGGGTCATTTTGAATCGTTTTAACAAGAGTTCTTTTACTTTACTGTAATCATCTGTTGTTTCTTCTTCTTCTCTAGCAATAATTTGTATGACATCGTATGGCAGTAATCCTATTAAATGCGATACCCACAGTTCTTTTTTTATTCCTACTCGTTTTGCTTGTCTCTCGAATAATACCAGGTAGAGGCTGATGTCATTCATTTTCGGGTCGAACTTTTGTAAAATATTATGAAGTTCCAGTTTCGGTTTTATCAGAAGATCATTTTCGTTTCTTCCGTTTTCACTAATTCTTGATTCATTTTGTAGACGCAATTTCTCTAATTCAAAATTTATTTCTTGGGTTCGTTTTCTTTCTTCGGATTCCATTTCAGCTTCTTCTTTTCGTCTATTTTCTTTTAATTCATCCTTACGTTTTCTCTCTTCGATAAGTGAACTCAACAATTCTTTCACGAAATCTTCCTCGTAGTTTTCGTTTTCTACTATGCATTTCTTAAGTTCAAATAATTTCAAATTTTCAGCATTCGCAATGACCATTTCGTTGGCAATAATCAGCAAATCTTCTTTCTTGCCTCTCGCAAGGAAAGTCATTTTTTTATTATTTATCAATATAAGCAGTTCGGAATTAAATATAATTGTTCAAATAAATCCATAAATCCTGTCTGGGTGCGACAGTGTGGTATCTGCGGTTCGTGAGTATGGACTTATTGAATAATCACAAAGATTAAACTTAATAACATTTATTAAAAATTAGGAAAAACAGAACATAAACAAATGAGCTTAAGCCGGACAACCTTGCTCGTTGCCGGTTAGAATATTAATTGCTCCCTTTAGGAAGGAGGTAACTACCAAAAGCCATGCGATGGCAGCGCCATCTCTGAATTAAAACAAATAATAGTCAAAATGATAAATTCTGGTATCACAATACTCTTATACAGTAAAACTTCAATTACAAATCTATATATAATCAATATTATACTCTATTTATAGTCAATATAAAACCATATTTTTTTTAACATAATGATAAAATTTCACTTCATATAAAAGTATGATTTGCAGTTTTTAATTAGTTGACAAAAATTTACATTTTGCACTGGTAACATTAATTTTGTTTCATTTCAATATTTTGTTTTTTAAAAAAAAAATTATATGGACATGTGAATGGCTGAGTAAAAATGTGTATAGACTAGTGAAATCCTTTAATTACGTGGGTACTTTAGTTTGAATCGGGAATTCCGAAACTACTTTTTTTAAGTTAAAGAGAAACTAAAATTTTCAGATTAGAAAATATACCTTAAGTTATCAGGAAAAGGCAAACCATGGGTGATGACTGTACTTTCAAGAGCAACTATAGGAGCTGATTGTGAAAAACCATCTTGAACTTCGGGAGAAAACTTAACAAACTCTAAATGACAATTAAGAAAATTATATCCAATTGTCATAGGTAAATATGAATGTTAAGAAGAAAGACATAAGCATAATAAAAAAAACATAGGTAAACATACATAAAGAATAATAAAATAATTTAAACAATAAACTTAATTGACATAAAAAATTTCTTAATTAAGGCCGTGGCTAATATAATTTATTTTATATTCGGCTTATATCTGTATATAAAAGGGTTTTTACCATATGCGTTTTTTAATATTTCAAGGGTGAAAAATGTTTAATTGTTCATAAATTTGATAGAAGATTTCCGTATCAGTGCCTGCTCCAAAAAAAAGCACCAAATTTTGGTGCTAAACAGGCAGTGGCATATGAGAAACTAATAAAAACCATCACAATATAGGACCAACTTGAATTGTATAAACTGTAGCCACTCTCTTTGAGCATTTAGGGGAACTGCATGATGTTCCTGTAAGGTGTTTGCTGAATTGTGTTTCAGCTATAGGGCTTTCTTGCTAATCATGATTTAGGGTTTGGATGCAATAGACCTCTGGTACATGTGCTCTGCTCGTGGAGCTGCCCAACCTTTAAGTCTGAGTAGCCACTCCCTATTATACCTTTACCCAATTCTTTTCTTCTTTTTTTTTTAATTTTTATAAATAATTTGGAGTAGCAGTTGGAGTGAATAAGTATCCATACAAAAATATCACAAATTCATTTTAGGTACAGATTATCAAGGTTACACAGAATCCAAGAATATAAATTTTACACATCAGAATAAATAGATGATGATAAATTTAATATTAATTTCTCTATTATTTAAAGTTAAAAAACAAATTTATCAATTTTAAAAGTTAAATGTTGATCAATTTAATATTAATTTACCTATTATTTATAGTTAAAAAACAAAATTATCAATTTCAAAAGTTAAAAAATTTTACCTTTTGTCCATATATGTAACTTCTTTTTGTTACACTGTGAAAATCTAGAGAGATTATTCCAGAGCCTAAGCTGATTATACATATTCTTTGCAGACCTGTGAAATAAATCATACTATTAATAAATACATCAAGAAAATTTTTTTAAACATTTGTAACATGGTGGGTAGCCAAATCTTTCAACAAAAAATAAGCACCTTTTAAGCACTCAAAAAAATATTTTCAAGCACTACAGTCCCTGACCAAATTATTAGACGCACTATAAGATTCTATGTAAAATCTTAATTATCAGGTGATACTATACAGCTTTATGTGTAATTATTATGTTTTCACTTGACTGAAACCAGTTTGCACCTGTATACGTTTGTGTATCAATTGGTTAAATTAGACGATATATAATATAAATTTGACGATTGAATCAATTAGAAACGTATTGCATTACAATGTTAACCAGTTCATACAAGAACGTAAACAAATGCAAACAGATTTCAGCCGAGTAGAAATAATAAATCTGTATAGTATCACCTGCTAACTAGGATTTTAAATAGAATCTTATAGTGCGTCTAATAGTTTGCCCAGGAACTGTATATTAAAAAAATAATAATAATTTTCAAAGATTTTACATGATTATGATGAAATAATATAAAACATTTAAAATGATTGGCACTTTCATACGCTACGGAACGACGGTACGCCGAAATGCAGTGTGCTTGAGTGATTTGTGAAAACGTTGAATAGAACAATGTGAAAACCATGCTTTTGTGGTGTGAATCGTGGTAAAAAACAACAAGGTAAGAAAAAAAAATTTGATTTTTGGACAGAAAATTAAGCATTTTTTAAAAACACCTAATAATAAAAGCACCTTTAAGAGCTTTTTAAAAACAGTGTGCAGTGTACTTGAGTGATTTGTGAAAACGTTGAATAGAACAATGTGAAAACCATGCTTTTGTGGTGTGAATCTTGGTAAAAAACAACAAGGTAAGAAAAAAAAATTTGATTTTTGGACAGAAAATTAAGCATTTTTTAAAAACACCTAATAATAAAAGCACCTTTAAGAGCTTTTTAAAAACGCTATGCACCCTATGTAAATAAAAACAGTTGTAGAAGTTGAAAATTTATTTACACATATTTATATTTATGTTTTCTAAACTCTTCTTTTTGCAAATATATAAATGAAATAGAACATTTACAAAAATTAAGTATTTAAGAGGCAGAATTCTCTCCAGGACTAAAAAAGGGTGCTTCCTCACGGAAAGGGAACTTTTCAATTTTGAAAGGACACACTCACTTACCACCGTTAAATTTATCAATGTGTGTAATATTTTATCATAACTAAATTCGATCCTAAATTCTTAAATTACAATCTTACACTATTTGATATGTATATTTCACTAAGTAATTCTCACTCATTTCAAATTTGAAGACCTTTTTGAACATTTGTGTGAATTAAGTTTTCCAGCCTCACATGTTTCCTGAAAGTCTTGAAGTAGTGACTACACTTCGAAAGTAGTTTGTATTCACTAATTTTTAAAAAAAATAGTTATAGTAAACTACATTTGCAATAAGTAGTTGTAGATGAAATTACTATCCTCAATTAATGTAGTTTTTCTAACAACTGTTTTGCATGAAATATTTGATTTAGTCATTGGTTATGAGAAAAATAAATTTCTAACTAAATTTGATAAACAACTCTTAGCTAACTTATTCAAAAAAAAATTGCCACTCTATAAAAATTATTTTTTATTTAAATAAACTAAAAACACTTTTTATACACTAAGTATTTACTTGTTACAGTATAAATTGCATAATCAGGACCCACGCTAAGCATTCAACTACTTGCCAAATGCAATAAAATCATAATTTAGCTAATAAAATTGTGTTTTGACAAAGGTATTCGGGAAGGATTTTTTCCAATGGAAAGAAATATATATATTTAACTCAATCTTCAAAATTACATCAAAATGAATTTTTCTAAACAAATCAGCAATTTTTATTTGATTACAGTAATTTTTGGTAGATGCAGCACACAACCAATTAGAGTTGGGTCCAAATAACATAAGCATGAAACAAAATAATTTTTTATGGAAAAAAAATTTATGACTAAAAATCTTTAAAATTTGCATTTGGCAAAGACTTTCGAAAATTAGCGAATACTTTTGATATTTGGCCAATTTACTGGCTAATAATTTGAAATCCTTTTTGTGGGCCTTGACAATTAGAATACAGTATAATTGATCCAACTCTTCAAAATTATCTGGAAGATTTTATTTTTATATTTGGTGTGGTAGCAAAATTTTTAAATTGCTGCTTGATTCCTGCTTTAATAAATTTCAAATATTACAGTTTTAACAACCACTACATTTAAATAGTTTAAACATTTATTAAAAAGACCAGATGCTTATCTTATTTCCTTTTAAGTATTTGTCTACCAGTTCAATAATTATTTTATTTTAATTCCATATTTTTAAAGAGCGTAAAATTTGGCAGATTGAACAGATTTTGAGTTAAGTTAGTTATTGTTACAAGCGTAAAAATGGGATGTTCTATCCTAGGGAACAAAAAACATTACAAACTTTGATAAGTACAATTTTAAAGTGAGGATAGTGAGGTTTGATAGATTTAAGAATTTCAAAACGAAAAAAAAAAAAAAAAAAAAACGTGTTGAATGCGCTTTATTATAAGTTACTTCAACTCTAAAGGTATTAAAAAATAAATAAAAACCAATTCTTAGTATTACTTTTAAAAGTCGTTAAAAATACACTATGATAAAAATACCTAGTGTGAAAAATGATTAAGATTCAAATCATATATTATCAACTTCTCCCAATACAAGATAAGTGAAACTACTTTTTTTAAAAATACAGTGAGAAATTTCTTAACGGGATTTTTATCATAACCACAACTCGTTATAAATAAAGACAACTTAAAATTAGTACTTTAATTAAATATTCACTATTAAAATATTCTTAATGCAAGCACAGACCGAAACAACCGCGCAGTTTGTTTATTTTTCCCCTATTTATCTATGATTTTTCCTTACGATAAGGAATTGTTGCCAAATTTCTTGAGTTAACTTTTGAACTAAAATAATTAAAAATAAATATAGCTGAGAAATGGCTGTTGCTTGGCTGCCCACCTTTTTAATAAATAGAGGTATTTGATTGGCCGATCGCATTATCGTTTTCATCTTTATCACTTAATCGTTTCGTCAGGTTTACTAGAATTGCATTTTTAGCATTTTTGTTTGGCGCAATTTTGCTAATGCGCATGCTCGTTTGATAATTTATTCAAACCAATCGAAGTACTTCGTAGACAATGAATATAAATGCTTGTATCCCTCCCTTGGCTTGTGTATACTCAGACAAAGATAGAAAGATCAATCACTATACCAAACGGATGTCAAGGTGAACTTTATCACTGGTCTCTACTCTATTTTTTATTTATTTGATTTTTATAAATTGTCATGATAAATAATAACATTCTGTCTCTGTGCCAGAAAAATCTGAACAAATTTTTTAAGGATTTATGATTTGTATATTTTAAAATTTAAAATAAAAAAATTAATATATTCTTGAAAATTGATTTTTATATTGTTCTGAAATTCATATACTTGAAATTAATAAAAAAAAAAAAAAAAAAAAAAAAAAAACACTTTAAGTGCTTATTAAAAACATATAAAAAATATAAAAATAACTAAAAAATAAATCATTAAAATAAAATAAAGAACAGTTTTATAAGCAATCTAAGCTGCCCAAAACATTTAATTTCATGAAGAACAATAAATTGGAAAATGTTAATAATTGCTGAGATAGAGTCTCATAATTGTCTGCTAGCATTCAATTAGTTTGTTATTAAAACTTTTTCATGGTTTTCATTTGTACGTAATGTAAAGTCTAATTATTTTCATTCAAAAAGTCTTTCAAAATATAATTTCATTCCTGTATTTAAATTACAAGTAACTTTTTTATATCTTGATTGTGCGAGGCCGGGATAGCCTGGTCGGTAGGGCGCTGGGCTCATATCCAAGAGGTCGTGGGTTCGATCCTCGCCGGCCGAAGACTCCCCGTGTAGTAAATGGTGACTGATACACGTTAAATCTGTCGAGTCTCAAAGTCCTCCATGTTCCCATAACAAATCAATACCTCTGGGGGTACTGATCCAGGAGTTTCCTTGTCTTCTGGATTGGTTCAAAATTACAAGGCTACGGAGTTGAACATTAGTAGTCGTAAACCAATGAAATTGGGTCGGCTGTTCAACGACGGTTATAAAATAAAATATCTTGGTTGTGTACAAAAATACAAAAAAGTTCAAAAAAAATTTTTTACAGCATTTCACAACATTTACTTAGTTAGGCTATAATCAAAGATGATAATAAAAAAATAATTGATTGTTAAAAATGATTTCATTACTATAATGAACATTTCGATGGAATCCTATTACAAAAAATCTGACAAACGTTTTCGTGGTTTTGGTTTTCCTTATTTCCTTCTTGCAGAATTTTTGGTTACTAAAATAGCTTTTATAAGTATGCTTTTATTCCGATACTTAAATTGCAAGTTACTTTGATTCCTGGGCTGTGGAAAAAAAATATTAATATGAGAAGAGTGTTTCAGAATGTTCACTAAGATGACAGATTGTTTTTCAAGGATGATAAAAAAATTATTGATTATAAAAAATAATGCCACTGCGATAATCAACATTTAGCTGGAAACCTATTACATTTAGCAATTTAAAAGAATTTTTCGTGGTTTTCCTTCGCATGTAACGCAAATTTGATTATTTTAATTTAATGTTCATTAAAATAAACTATTCTTATAACTTTCATGAATATGATTGTATTAAGATACTTAAACTGTTAATTACTTTGATTTCTGAATTGAATTAAAAATAATAAGGGCGTTTCGTTACATTCACAAAGATGATAAGCTTCACAAGGATTAAAAAAAAAATTATTGGTTATTAAAAAATAATTTATTTTAGATAATAAACATTTAGCTAGAATCATATTACCGATAAAAACGATTAAAAAAAAGCATTTTCGTGGTTTTCCTTAGCGTGTAACGCAAAATTTGATAATTTTATATGAAATAGGTTATTTTTACAGCAATTGTACTTCGATACTTAAAATTCGACTTACTTTAATTTCTGGGTTGAGATAATAAGAAGAGCTTTTTGTTCTGTTCAGAAAGATGGTACCCTATCTATTAAGGATAATAATAATAAAAAAAAGACTGTTTATAAAAAATATTTTCATTGAGATGATGATGACCATTTAGCTTGAATCCTATTATCACCAAGCAATTTAAAAAAAGTCATTTTCGTGGTTTTCCTTTGCGTGTAACGTAAAATTTGATTATTTTGATTTAATCTTATTTAAAATAAACTAATCTTTTAATTTTCATAAATATAATAAAAGTTATATAAATAAAGTATATAAATATATAAATAAAATAATATATAAATAAAAGTTATAAATAAAAGTTATAAATAAAAGTTATTTTATTTTATATACGAATAAAAGCAATCTGAAAGACATTATCGTTTGTTTTTCTTAGCGTGTAACGCGAAATTTGATAATTTTAATTTCAATTTAATCTTGATTATAATGAATTATTTTTATAACTTTCATAAATATGGTTTTATTCCGATACCTAAATAACGAGTCACTTTGATTTTCGGGTTGAGTTAAAAACTACACAAATATGAAGAACATCTCGTATATTTACAAAGAAGTCTCTCAAAGATAATAAAAAAATTATTCATTATAAAAAATATCCATTGCGATTACTGAGCTTTTAAATGGAATTAAGCAATCTGAGAGATATTTTCGTGGTTCCGCTTTACGTGAAATGCAAAATATGATTGTTTTCTTAAACTTTTATTCAAGCAAGAAAAAAAAAAAAAAAAACATTTATACCACTACTAAACACTCCAAAAACCAGAGTAAACGCCTTATTATAACACTGATACGCCAAGAATTTGGAATTATGAAGAACTTGCCTGTATATTTTGATTCAATAAACTGGTTTATTTTCTGCTTTCCTTCTTACAATTTTTTTTAAGTGAAAAATGAGAACTTGTTACGTCTTTTGACTCTTCCACATTACTGTTAGAAAATTTGACGGGTCATCAGGTTGTCTTTTGTCAACATCTGAATGAAATTAGAGCAAATAGTATAGTATTTGTAATGGCGAAAATATCAAAATGATGGAATAAACATGACCTTTTTATACAGTGTTAAAATTCAAAAACTTAAATACTCGGGATCCTACGATTTTTTATTTTACTAATAACTTATTCTAGTATGTTATATTAAAATATCTGGAGAAAAAAAAATGTCTAACCAAATATTCTTTGAGTACTATTCAGCTATACTATTTCAGCTTAAAAATTGGGTTTTAACTTCTAAAATAAATTGATATATAAATTAACACATTAAGTTATATTTTTTAATCAAACCATTTTATGTAAAATAATATGTTTCTTAAAAATCTAGCAAATCTTTTTCGTGTATTACATGACCAAGTTTAATCATAACGAACAACTGAAAATGTGTTTCGCTCATTATAATTATGTAAAGTCACACTTTAGGGCCATATTAAATACTAAATAAAAAATTTTAAATAATTTTTTCTTTTTCAATTGTGTTGTGTGCATCCACAGCGTATTTAAGCACTGATTTATTCATTGTTTACTTTTTTCACTGCATACGAAAAACAGGTATTCTGTTCATATGCTATAAACAAAAAGTGGATTTTGCAATCGTTCTTGAAAGTCTTTTTGTAAAGCTAAAATATCTCAAAAATTTTACTAGATTTTTAATTAAGTAAAATTTGTATATGTACCTTACATGGTATAAAAAGTACTTTTTTATACATGATGAAGATGAAATAAAGTTATCTCCTAAGTTTGAGTGCTACTTATAATGTTTAAAGATAAGAAACATTTATCGGATTAAATATTAATAGAGAGGGTAAATTTAAGAATGTGATGAACTGTGTATAAACTGGTTAAAATTTAAGTACTTAAATTAACTTTGTATATAAATAGTGGACAGTCCTCAAGTTTGACTTATTAGATTTTGCTATTTTTACTAGCACTATTTTGTAAAATAAAAAGATGTGAAGATCAAAATTCTAAATCTATCGATTTTTCAAATCGATTATTACAAAATATTTGCTTGTATTGATACAGAAAATGATGTTCTGTAGAGATGACTGAAAACTAAATATCAGGACAAATGAGGATAATTTTATATGCAACCCATTTGTTTTTTTTCTTAAATTTCTCCCTAAATCATCTTAGAGACTAAATAAGAAAAGATTGGCTGACTTGCAGACAAAACATTAATATATAATTTATTCAAAATAATACATAAAGTAATCAAGAAGGATAAAATAAAATTATCAAGATATATGCAGAAGTTTATTTTTTATTACAACATTGATTGTTTTTCATTTATTAGTTCAATAACGTATCAGTAAAAACTTATTGCAACATTTCACATATTTCAATAGCAGTTTTGCCAACTGTAGAGATTTCTTTTCTTAACTATGTTAAATATAAGTTTAATCTGCGTAATTTAATCTACACAAATAATCAAATAGAGGCTATTAAATCAATTAACCAGTATGTTTTGAAAAGCAAATTATATTGTTTTAAATTCTGGTGTTAATTATAAAATAAAAATGTGAGAAATATAGCTTGCAACATTTTAATATTTTAACAGATTTTTTCTGACAAAATTGTCATAAGACGGAACAAATTAGATTTGACAATAAAATTCAGTATTATTTTCTTTCATATCATATTTTGCTGGCATTTCACAATTTCTTTTTCTCTTTAAAATATAGAACAAGTTTATGTTACATAGGAAATAAGATAATTTTCAATTTTCTATAGGTTCAAAGTATATTAAAAACAAAAAATAGGTAATGGTTGTAAATAAGTATTTGCTAATTTGGTTGGCTATAGTAATGGAGATAAACTATTCTGTTCAGCTCTTGCTAAATGCTAAATAGCCATCTATATCCATTCAGTACACCCAATAGCTAAAATAAAAATATATTATATTATTCTACTTTTAAAAAGTTAGTCTACAATATCAGTAAATTTATTAACATCAAGAGTGTCTATGTATAAAGAGAGAAAAAGGTTCAAAAATTTTCTATTTGGAATTTGAAAATTTATTTTTGAAAATTATTCACATTAAAGCTAAACCTATTGTTTTTCCTGCACACAAATAATACTTAATTCTTTCTATCTTTCATAATTAGTTATGATGTGATGCTGTGTTTCAAAATGATACTCAAGTGTAAAAACAATTTAAATTATCTTATTTTCTACTTATGAGTTTATTTTCAGTTTTTCCAATTTAATTACTAATGGATAAAAAAATAGAACTTAATGATTTTCAAGAGTGTAAAAAATATATGTCAGCTTTAAACTTTCAACATTTTAGCATTTTTAGTTGAAATAATGGCTAATTTCTACCATTGTCGAGAAAACTGCCCTTGAAAAAATTAACTAAGCTACCATTTTTTTAAATTTAAAACTGCGTGTGTTTATTTTTATTTGTGATCATTTCTTTTTTTTATAAATCTAACCAAAGATTTACATTTTAATTAGGATTATTACATGTCGTATTCTCTATATTCTATACTTTATTTAATAATAATATTTATTAATTCGTACAAAAATGTTGTATTGAAATTTTCTGCAAGTAATATAAAGAGGGTGATAATGATGTAAATGCAGTCAATAAAATACGACTAAAAAATAAACTTTGTCTCCCTTAATTTTTTATACATATAAACATTAATGAATAATATTTTATTTAATAATAATGTAAATATAGCACAAGTACATTACATAATAACATAAATATAGCATAATAAAGACAAAAATGATAAAAAGAAAAGAGAGGAAACGTGTTAAATAATATAATAAAGATTAACGAAATAAGAAAAAGAAAAATTATTAAAATAAAATATTTTTAAAAATATTAAAAAAATATTAAAAAGCCGGAAAGCAAAATAATAAAAACTTGATGATTATATTTTCTCATTATTTTGTTTTCTAGCTCTAATTTTTTTTTAATATAAAAAAAAAAAAAACTTTATTTTAATTTTTTTTTCTTCTCTTTTCATTAGTTTTTTTAATATTATTTCCCATGTTTTCTCAATATTGTTATCTGATATATATGTTACGGCCAAAGCCCGAATTCGGCCAGATCGCGAATTGGCCAAGAACGCTGTAAATTGGCTGGCCAATGTCCGATCTTTTCTTGATTTCGGGAACTGGCCAGCCAGATCGCGAAGTGGCATAGGATAGCTGGCCAATGTCCGATTTTTTCTTGATTTCGAGAATTGGCCGGATATAACATTTATTCGATGATATAATTACATTTATTCGATATTTTATTACTTACTGACGATAGATAACATTTATTCGATATTTTAATACTTACTGACGATAGATTACATTTATTCGATATTTTAATACTTACTGACGATAGATAACATTTATTCGATATTTTAATACTTACTGACGATAGATTACATTTATTCGATATTTTAATACTTACTGACGATAGATTAGAAGATAAATACCGGGAAAATGCATACCGGGCAGTGGCACTGAACCTTAAAAAAACATCAGTGTAGGATATACCGGGCAAATGTATACCGGGCAGTGGCACTGAACATTAAAAAAATATCAGTGTAGGGTATACCGGGCAAATGTATACCGAAAAGGGGCACTTGACTTTAAAAAAACATCAGTGTAGCGCATACCGGGCAAATGTATACCGGGCAGTGACACTTGACCTTAAAAAAACATCAGTGTAGGTTATACCGGGCAGTGGCACTTAACTAGACCTAGTATATATTTCGGACATTTACCAAAGGTCTAGTCATACTAGGTCTAGTTAAGTGCCACTGCCCGGGCATTCTTGAATGAGCACATCGCGTTTTTGACATCGTGGCCACTTCGCGAAATGGCCGGCCAAAGTGCGAAATAATTGATCGTTTCAATTATTTCGCACCAATTCGCGAAGTGGCCGGACTTCGGGCTTTGGTCGTGACATATATATACGCTGCAACAAAGAAAGTTTTCATTTTTTTCCCCATTGGTTACAACAAATTGAAGTTCCTAGCGTGTATTTTAAGCATGAAAGAATAAATTTACATGTCAGCAAATTTCTAAATGAAAATTCTGTGCTCGTGTGCGTCACGAGAAGTTGAAACAAACTGAGCCATTAGTTGGGAAAATTTAGTTCATATCAATGAACAAAAGTGTTCTATATTATGTTTTATTTATTCTTATGCAGGTTCAATTATATTTTAGAGCTACATGATGCATTAATTACTATGGAAGAGACATGCATCGCATTAATAAAGATTAGCCACCTATATTTTTTTTTTTTAAATTTTTTGCAGTGATAAGTTAAAATTTTTGAAATTGATAATTGTGGTTTTAAGAAAGTTGTGAATCTTCAATTGCAATTGTTTTTTAAAAGCAAAATTATTTTTTTGTTTCTTTAAGTTTTTCTATTCCATGTTATATATTCTATTTTAAAATTTTATACTTCAATAACTTATTGACTAAAAATTTAATAGTGATCTTAATTTTTAAGATTTTATGCTGGATGTAACTTAGTAGCAATTGAGTACGAAATTGCATGTTCCTTATAAGATTGCGTCGGAATCTTCGGGAGTTGGGGTGGAGTATTAGTAATTAATTGCTATGGAACATATCAGCAGTTGCATCTTATTATACTCAAATTAGCAATTTTATTGAATGCAAAAATGTCTGAAAACTCGTGAACTTTTTATGTTGCCCATTATATTTACTTCATCAAAAATATTTTAATTTAAATACATTTAATTAACATTAAAATTTGTTACTTTAATAAAGTAAAGTTAATAATCTGAATGCTATTGGAATAATCAATAGTTCATTTAGAGTAGAAAACAGAACAGGAATAAATTTAAGTCCATTGTAGGTTGGTTATATTCTCTAAATAATAACATCTTTTTTTCTACAAAAATATTACTGAATTTTAAAAATAAAATTATTGTTTTTAAGACAATAAGATCGTTGCAGTAAAGATTATATAAACAACATATAATTGATTTTATTTTGAACTAATATTTAATTGACAGACAAATTAAATTTAGATATTAAAAAAAAAGTTATAAGGATAGAAAATCTCTTTCTAAAATTAGATATTTAAGTAAATAAACTATTTCAGCTTAAAAATTGGGTTTTAACTTTTAAATTAAATTAATATAAATTAACTCATTTAGTTATATTTTTTAATCAAATCTCTTTTGGGCCTGTGTGTCCTGCTATTTCACTATTACCTGCAAATTTATAAATTTTTTTATTAACATTTTATTACAGAATTTAAGGAGAAAATATGTTAATTTATTACATCCATTTGATTTCGAGCAAATATAATTGTTTGCTTCAATCTGCAAATTTTTACGTGGCCATAAAAAAATTTTTTGTTATGAAAAAATCAACGTAGTTGGAATATTTATTTTATTTTCTTTAATATTTTTATGTTTTCACACGTTATAACTAATTATTATTGACAGACAACTCTTAACACTTTTGTTGCTAATCATGCGATGTCATGTTAGGAAATTCTCGCCTGCAGTTTATTTCAATAAAACAGATCTGTCAGGTGATAGCAAAATACATATTATCATTCAACTATTTTTGTAGAAAGAATGGTGATGTTTTCTCATGACAATAGCATTTGGTTTTTTAGAATAAACTTATTATAAAATTTAAAAACAAACCGTTGCTAAAATAAAGAGAAACAATTTTACTTTGATTTTATCTTTATAGATCGATTACCACTTTTCAATCATAGATATAGTATAATCACCTGCACTCGGCTGGTAACGAACTTGTTAAGGATGAAAATCTATTTATAAAAATTAAATTCCTTTTATTGCTTAATAATTTTGAAAATGTGATGTACATGGAGATGTGAGGGCATTGTGTAGATATATCTGCTTCAGTCTAAAAAATTATTGGCAAACACTTGTGATATTAACAAAAAATTATATATATATATATATGTATGTCATGCGGTGACACAAAAATTATTTTATATAATGCTTACATATGTAAAACAAATAAATAAGAACTGTAAAATATTTCAATAGGTATGAGCAAAAAAATTTTTTAATAAGAGATTTTTCTATATTCCTCTCACTCATCGAATGTTTTTAGATGCCATCAAATTAAGAGTAATTGTCTCTAAACAGGAAGTAGATTAATATTGTACTTGAGCACTATGAAGACTTTTTAGTTCATTTTGTTATTTACATTGTTTCAAGAAATTTCTTCAATTCTTTTCTAGATAAATAATAATTTTTCTTCCAGTTAATTTCAACTTAATTTTGAAAAATCACAAAAATTTCAGGACATCTATTGAAATGTTTAGTAATCAGAAATACTTTCTTTTTTTTAAAGGGAAATTAAGGATTACTTTGAGCCCTGATTATGTATTACTATAAAGCAGTTACATGTTTCGGTGCATGAAATATTCTGTTATAATTTAATTTTCATAGTGTATTTCAATTATGATTACTTTCATAAAACTTAATTTAATCAATTATGAAGTTAAGCTTTTAAGTATCTCTAAAAAAATTCAATTTAAGTTAAAAAATAGTATTCCTCTTCATTTTATGCATTTTTTTTTTTTTTTTAGAAAACACAAAGAGAAAAAAAAAGAGAAAAAGAGACTAAGTCAGTAGAAAAATCATTTATTTATTATAAAATGAAAACAATTTAGACAAACATTTGGATCAAAAATACCACAGCTACCTACATTATAAGAAAAATCCAGTACATTTTACAAATTAAATTTAAAATTTTTAGTCTATGAACAAATTGTAAAATACTCCTTTTATAGGAGCTTTTTAAAAACAGTTAAGATAAATAAAATATCAAAAGTAATACTTTTTGATGTGAGTGACAGTCATACATTTCATTCATTCATCCATTCCATTCATAATTCTAAATATTTACTAGACACCTATTTGACTTTCGAAAGTTTTAGATTACAAAATATAAATATGATAGGCATGCTGCAAAAATTTGAAAACAAAATGACAAAATTTTAAAAACAGTTTAGAACAATGATGTTTGAAATTACAATAAAATAAACAATATTCATTCAAACTCAAATACTCATAAGGCATTTATCTTATTAAATTTATCACAAAATTTTAATACAGATTTGCGAGGAAAAAAAATGAATGCTGCAGACAATATTTATAAATAAATACATTGCTATGAAACTGTGCATAAAAGTCCTTGCATGCTATTTTGTTGCATGTATTACTGAAATCTTAACCCATATTTTGCACCTTTAAACCATCAAAAGTGCTAGTATTTTTTTAAATGTTAAGACACTTTAGGTAATAAAAGCAAACAAAACATTCTAAAATACTATTTATATTGTAATAAAAGAGCCATCATTAAGGTTAGAGGAAAACAGAGCCATTTGACAAGATCTCCATGATTTTACATAGAGATCAGGGTTGTTCAATAATTATCAGGGTAAACCCGAAAAAAAAAAAAAAAAAAAAAAAAAAAGAAAACCCAATTGGTTTTTTTTCATTGCTTTTTATAACAAATCAACTCTAGTTATTAAGTTTATAATAGAATAATATTTATATTTCCATCACTTCTATATTCTGCACTTTAAAATTTTTAATAAACTTTTTAAAAACATTTAATATTAGAAAAGTGAGATAATATACTAAGGTGTTCTCATAAAAATTTGAGACACTCATTCACAATGTAAAAATAGGGTTAATATAAAAAAAAAACTACTGTATACTTTATTAACTCTAATTTACCCAAGTACTATTAATTATATCATTAAAACAAATCAAATGTTCAAAACATTATTTTAATCAACATTACTTTCAAGTAGTTAAAATGTATACTAATCCAATCAGCATTCTTCATAATATTCATTTGGGTCACCTAGAATTTCTATTTCTGTACCGAAGGATCAAAACTGGATTTTCAACAAGAACTGACCTGGCAGATGCAATACTCAGGTCAGAGCTGTAAAAAATTCAGTCAATGCAGGAGCCTTATTTCCACAAGTAGCTGATGATGATAACAACCTAGAACAAAACTTAAAACATTGCAACTGGATATACAAAACACAATTTGTGTTACAATACAATTTGTGCTTTTCAATAATATTCTAAATTTTAATTTTAAAAATATCATTTATAGTAGTAATTTTATAACAGCAGCATCAAACAAATCATAAAATATGTAAACAGAAAACATACATGTAAGCTAGTTTTTAAAACCAATAATTTAATAAAATGTAAATCAATATTTTTATTTTAATACCATTTAAGCATATTCATACAAGGAAAGTTGATAACTTTAATGGTTACTTTAAAATTACGGTGCAAAATATTATTAATTTATCCTTTTACTCATAAGAAACAAAAAAAAATGGTTTCCTTCCAACCTTGTATTATTAAAGTTATAACTCATTTGTCATTCATATTTCCTTTCAAATAATATTCAATAGACACACACTAAAAATATTTTTTATAATTAACAACAAAAAAATTTTTGCTTTAAAAAAAAACACAGATCCGACAATAATGCTACAAAAATTGATGAAAATGATAAACCTGCAAAACTACTGATTTCAGTAGTGAGGTAGCTGTAATATATGGCTAGCAAGTAAAAATGTTGACACCAAGAGCTATTTTATATTAATTCATCAAGCGGTGCAATACTAAAGTCAAGTATCCTTTGAATCTTTTTGCATGAAAAAAATGTATTTCGTAGCGTATACGTAACATCACTCCCGCTCAAACGTTTTCGCCATTTTCGCTCACGCTCAAAAATCGGGCATCCAAGCTCTTGGCGATAGAATTCATTTGGCAATCACCCATTTCAGCTGATTGCCAAAGTTTAGGGTTATAAAACGGCTGGCATTCAAGACAGTGCGCAGAGGAATATAAAATTTCCTTTAAAACATTAAATTTTATATTTTCTTTTAATATTACAAATGAATTCAGACATTTTTGCCCATTTAAAGAAATGTTTTTCTTCGGACTCAAGAAATCAACTCCACTCGTCTCAAAACTTTGTTCTGGAATTTTGGCAACAATTTCCAATTTTACTAAATTATCGGTGTACACGTTTCTCGTCCATTTGGATGTCAGATTATTATTAATATTTGTGTTTAATAACTAATTGGTAAGCATTTGAAATTTTATTTTGTTATTCTGATTTTATTAAGTAGAACCATTGTGTACTTTGTTAAAAAACGTTGCCGAAAATGGTAAAAAATTTAGACTATGTTCATAAACCCATAAGGCTTAATGTGTAAGCATTGGTTTTCTAAGTTTTTTTAAGAAAATATATGTGCTATTATTGATTCAAAAAAATTTTTTATGCGTATTAATCATTTCTTAAAAGTAATGTTAAATTTGCAGCTTAATGGTAATAAAATCGCAACATCGATATGTTATTAAACCTATAAATGATATGCTCAAAGTATATTGGATTGCGTAAAATACAGTTAGACATTTAGGTGAAGTAAACATTCTAAAATTTGACATGATCTCTTGAAGTAGTGAATAGTTCTAAAAATTAAATTTAATAAACAAACATATGTGATATTTCAATATTATTTGACGAAGGCGAGGTTTTGCATTTCTGTGGAAATAGGACGAAGTTATAAACTACTGATTTCTCTGCTACTGACAAGTATCTATCATTGTTTTATTTCAGTAGTTTTTTCCTCTAGTTTGGTCATTACCTGAAGATGTATCTTTGGTATTTTATGTTTGATAAATATTAAAAACTTCTATTTCTTGAATTAATGAGAAGAGCAAAGTTAGTAGGTCATACCACCTGGCAATAGACTAAGCTAAATAATTTGTTTTTGTCAAGTCTATCTGAAATATTAATTAACATGTTGTAGTACTAATTTCTATCAACTTTTTTCATCCTTTGAAATTTAAGATTCTCAATAATAGTTGATTGGTTAATGTGTATACATCTTACCCTAATAGCACTGTAGTGGGATTAATCATTAGAATGTATAAATTTCTGCTCTTGTCCTGATTTTGAATCATCAAACAGGAGTGATTGTATGCGGGGGGTGTCCCGGATTTCCGGGTTTTTCGCATTATCCTTTCGGGTCTAAAAATTAGGAGCAGGACGTCCTTTTTCTGGGGTAAAGAGGAGTCCTGCGATTCTCAAAGCCATTGGGTCTAGGACTTTTGCTAATCATAAAACGTCAAGGGTTTTCATGGAATTCCTCATTCTAAAATTCACGATTAATATTCACCCGGTTTGAATATCGAGCATCGATTTTCGTATTTACCTCATTTTAGTTACGCATTGCGATTTGTGTTCATGTGGTTTATAAATCCAATATCCCGATTCATATTCACACGATTTAAGTATGATTCTTGTAATAAATTTTTTTTCTGAAATAAGTTACTATAAAGGTGTCATATTCATCATTGGTAAGTAATTTAATTAGAAATTTTTTGCACTTAAATTTTCAGGGTTTTTCACTTAGTGCCACAATCACCCCTGATCAAACAAAAAAATATATATATATATCTGTTTAGAAGCTAAATAATATAAGCAATACAATTGCTTTTTCTTAGTGGTTTCTTTACTCAATCAGCTTCAAATAAATGACTACCTAAAGTAAAAGTGTTTGGTGTCCAATGTTGACCACATAGTGATATTGTTTCAAGATAGTGCCTTTAAGACTGAACACGGGTTTTACGAACTTCTAGTGGTCCTTTTATTAAAACACTTAAAAGGTTAAATCATGTAAGTTTTATTAATGGATATGTAAATTTTTGTTGTAAACTTTTATTATTTGAGTTGTGGTAGGCTTAATTGTGGAATATTTCAAATTCATTTTTACATAAGAAAATTAAATAAATTAATACATTTATTTTATCAAGGATTTCATTCTTAAATGTGACCTTTTTTTTTTTAATCATTATTACAGATTTTCAACTTTTATTTTAATTGCAATCTATTAATGACTTTTATAAGAATATTATGAAAGAAACATCATTTAGAGAATGTTAAGGATTTGATGAATACAGGGTTGCCACAGACTACTAAAGTGCTACTATTTTCATGAATAAGCGACTATTGGGAGACTTTTTTTTCGCAAAAATGAATGATACTTTTCAGAGCGTTAATAAAAGAAAGCAAACTTTTATACAATCATTTATGTCCAAAAAGCCAAAATTTTAAATTTCCATTAGATTTAATAAAGTACTTGTTATATTTTCTCTCTGATGGGCAGTTTTATTATTTTTAAATGTTTTTTCCTTCTATTAACATACATATTTTTGTAATTCGACCTTTATTTAGGTACCTAATTTCTAATATGTTTACCTTTTATGTTTGTACAAAACCTTTTTTTAAGTGGAACATGGTTAGGGCTAGGTGGTGTATCTCAAAATATTGATTAAACGCATATTTCGGTTGGCCGATATAGTTACTTTCGTTTTAGGCGATGCATCAGAAATCTGATTTAAGCAGTCGGAATAGGACTGCAATTGTGGTTTAACGATTTAATATGCACGGCTCCTTGACTACACCAACGCTGCTACTGCTCTGGCGAAGACGATTTTGATTTCGTCCTTCTGCAGAGATGTAGATAGCGTTAAGCTATAAAGTTGTTGATTTCGTGGTGTTAAATGACAAGGAGTGAATTGAGTCAGATCTCCCGGTTTCGTGTTATTTTGTCTTTGGGATTTTGTGTTTTTTGAAGATAATTTTCAATGGGACTTAAGTCATTTTGCCATTGTTGTGTATTTTATTATGTTGGAAATGATAGTCGGGTTTCTTGTAAATTATTTTCAGTGAGACTTTTGCTACTTAGTGATCGTTTCATTCTGCATTATTTCATACCATTCTTTTTCTGTCTGGATTTAACGATTCTTGTCAATTATTTTTAGTAGACCTACTGTTACTTTGCAATTGCTGCACAACTGCTGTTATCTTAAATTTTCTTTCTGAACTCTAGATCAATAAAAAGAAAATATAAATTTAAAAAAAAGATTCTTCATTGATTTTTTCAATTATTGTTTTTCGTTTTAAGCTATAACAATTTAATACAGGTATTTTGTATTTAACTTCATTATAAAAAGTTAGTTTTTTTTTTTTTATTTATTTAATGTAGGTTATTATAATAATTTGATTATTTTTAAACTAATAAATGTTCAGTCGTTTTTAATTGAATGAAGAGTTAGTAATGTTTTGACGCTCTTTAATAATTTAACATTAGTACTCTTTTTTTTTTTTTTTTTTTTTTTTATTAAAATTCTTTCAATACTTGTTTGTTTTATAATTTGTTAGATAGTCAGTATCATTTTTAAACAAATAAATCTTAAGTTGATTTTATTTTCAAAAAAGAAAATAGAACTAATAAGTAAAAGTATTTTTACATTTATTAAGTACAGAGTTTGACCATTAGTTTATACTACTTTTTATTATTTTAAATAAAAGAGGGTCTAATGATATTTCAAGAGCATGTTTTTCTTTTTTTTCCAACAAATAACTTTTTAAAAAAAAATCTAAAGTAAAAATTGATTTGTTTTCTACTTTCGTTTTTTTCTTTTTCAATTTTTTAATGCATGTATGTAAAATATTTTGTTACAGTATTATTATTCTTAAAACAATAAATCTTAAATCATTTTTAATTTAAAAAAAAGTGAAATAAAGCTTGGATTTGCTTTTACTTTGACTTTATTCTTTATCATTTTAATTGAAAAGATTAAGCAATGATATTTATGTCCTAGTAGAATATGTTTAGAATTAATATTTTCTTTTGTAATAGATTCATTCCTTTTTATTTATTTTTGATTGAATTAAAGATTTCCCATAAATAGTTTTTAAACATATGCTAAATCGCGATGACTAACTGACAATGTATCACGATACGTTTCTGACGTCACCCAGTCCTAATCATAGTATTTGACAATTAAGCTATAATTTTAGTTACTTGGCTTAAAAAAAAAATATTTAATGCTAAAAATCTTAATTTAATTTTTTACATTGCCCAATTTTAGAAAAAGTAACTATAAAAGAATAGCTTTTATTAAAATGGCTCTTTAAAAAATCAAGCAAAAAAAAAAAAAGATAAAAATAATCAAGCAAAAATGAAACTTAACAAATGGGAAAACTATTTCTTATAATGTATAGTAAAAAATATGAATTTAGATTATTTTTATTAAAATTTCCCCCAAACAAAGTTAATTAAAAACTAATTTTCCCAGTAATAATTGGCAAAAAGCCGAATTCTTGTTACATCCCTACTTTATACATTTTCTACCTGTTTAGAAACAACCTAAATAATTCATTTGTTTTAACATTCGGCAAGTTGGGATAATTTTATTTTGTATTCATGTGTACATATGCTAAATATATTTTTTGATGTTCCTAAAGAAGTTACTCCTTTCATTCTTTTTATACTAACTTCATAATGTAATTGAATTATTAGAATCTGTTTTATCTTAAGTGCCAATTGATTGCATAGTAATTAATGTCTCTGGAAGAAACTTTTAATGTTTTGGTAACTTTTTATATTGATATTATATGATTTCTATCCCATTTTAATCTGGCCTTTAAGTTTGATATATCTATAAATTTTTCTTACTAAAAATAAATCTGTGAAAAACATTTTATGTGGAATTGCAAAGCCAGCGAGCTGAAGCTTCCCATTCTTCTGTGTTGTCTTCATTTTTCTATCTTTGAATTTAAAAAAAAAAAAAAGTGAGAGAGATTTTTGTTCGATTAATATCTAGATAATTCTATTAGTGCAGATAATTTGTATCTGACTGATATTTTAAATTAGGTTAAATGCAGTATTTCTTTTTAAGATCTAATAAATATGACATTAGTCTTACTATTGCTTAAAATTAATTTTCATTAGTGATACAAAGCAGTTTAAGATTAATAGGAAAAGATTCTAACTTGGGTATTCATAGAACTAATTGAAATTTTTTGTTTAATTTTTATTGTTTATTTTTGCCTTTGTGTTACATGATAGTTTTTGAATTATTGTGTGTCAAGAAAGGCATAGAGTAATGAATATTATGCCTATGTAAATGTAATTAATTAATTTTGTTACTTGGTGTAAAATCCAACATGTTTTAAGTTAATTTGCCTTTTTGTTACATAATAGATTGGCTTCTTTTCTGGGTTTTTTTTTTTTTAACTTTATAGTTTTCTTTTTATACTTAAATGCTGGGATTTTTATAAGTTTTATTTTTCATGCACTTTTTATTTTTTTCGTGCAGAGCTCATTCTAGGCAGAAAAAAGGGCAGGGTGCAAAAGTTTAAAAAAAAGGCAATTTCTTTCTATGGGATTTACATGTTCTATTAAAAAACATTGTCAATTAGTATACGAATTATTATTATTATTTTTTTTTTTTTTTTTTTTTTTTTTTTTTTTTACTTTACTAAAAGTAGCAAAGCAATCATATTAATTACTAGTTTTTATTAATAAATTAACATATATATTGAGTTAATGGGCTAATTAGCTTAGTAATTTATTTAAAATGTATGTTTTTAAGTGTCTGTTGTTATGATTTAATAATTAAAATGATAAATAATTATGATTTAATGATAGTGGAAGTAACTGCAAGCTTGCAAAGAGAAGTGCAACAAGGGGGTGTGATGGCTATTTTTCCTTTCCCATATAAATCTATGTATCACAGCAATGATAAACTAAATAAAAAGTGTTGAAAATAAAAGTTTAAGAAATCCATAGTAGAGTTTGGGGGGAAAACAAAGAAGGGTTGAGAAAAGATAGGGAAAAATGAAGTCTTATATCAGGGCACTAATTTACTTCGGGGGCAACAGGGTGGATTCTTTTGACTAACAGGGCAGCAAGGTGCTGCGTCCTGTTTACCCTGTCTAGAATGAGCTCTGATTTTTTGTAAATTCATTTATATATATATATCAATTACTTTTCAATGTGAACTCCTAAATATAGTATAGTTTGCATTTTTAAGCAATAAAGAAAAAAAAATAATTGAAATAAAAATAGAATAATAATTTTGTTTCTTTTACTACGGTATATAGTATGCATGTTACGTTGTAGTCATGTCATTATATCTGATTTTAATGATTTTTGCCAGCCTTGATAATCTTGCATATTTTTGAATATTATGTCTGAACAAAGGTAAATAAATCAACACACCTTTTTATCATTAAAGTGATGTGTATTAAGCAGGGTTGCATAAAACCCACCTACCCGGGTTTTACTGGGTAAAACCCACCCTGGGTAATGGTTTTACTGGGTTTTTCTAAGACTGATTTCTTTTTTATCCTTTTTCATATTAAAGAGTTTTCTATTGAAATACATATGTAGTCTAGCCTAAAAAAATTAACCTATGGTGAAAAAACTAACTATGTTGGAGACTGGAGAGTCACTTGCTGGCTAGATTTGACTGTATGGCTATTGATTAGTCAGTGCCTTTGATTCGCTTTCTATGCAAATAATAAATTTCTCTCAAATATTTAAGACTAAAATATAGATAAGAAGTAATCCTGTGTTAAAATAAGTTTCAAATGTGTGATGTATATATATTTGTGAGTACATATTGCATTTTATATCGAGAGACTTTTTTCAGACTTTTGCGCCAATTTGTATTAATTACCTATATGTCAAGTCAATTTATAAAATTAAGCGTAATTATTAATATTAAAATAGGCTTTTTTAAAATAAGGAACTAATCCCTGCCCTCTCTTTTGAAAAAAAAAACTCCATTAAAACAGGAAAAACCCACCCAAGTTGGGTTTTTCTAGAAAACCCCGGGTTTTTTTCAACTCTGGTATTAAGTTAATTTCTGGGTGTAACGGAAAATTGTTTATCTTATGAATAGCTAATTTTTGCCTTTGTGTTACACGATGTTCTTGTGAATATTTGTGTGTCAAGAAAGGCATAAATAAATGTATGACATGCATATGTATATTTACGAGACTTGTGTTATGTAAATTGCTGTGAATTCCAACATTAGTTTTTTCGTAAAATTTGTTTCTCAGCTGGTAGTTTATTTTATTTGTTTGGTAAAAGTAAAAAATCTCATGTTTAGATACTAAATTGTCTCAGAAATGATCTGCTTATATGAGTTATTGTATATTGTATTAAAAAATATAGCCATAGATTTTTATCCATTCATTATGTATCACCAGAAGACTCTAATCAGCACCGGCGCGTAGTGGAACAATATGCCGACTTGCTAGTTTATTTGTCTTTTTAAGGTTGCATGAAGCATTTAAAGGGAGATTAATGGAGAAATGTCTAAGTGGAAAGAACAAATTTATGTGTACACTAATGATGTAAAATAGTTTTGTTCTCTTATTGCCACAGAGGGCATAAAAACTTACAAATAGCTTATTTACATTAAGTGTTCAAACTAAAACCGCAATACAGGGTTGCCACAGGTGACTAAAATGCGACTATTTTTGACCCGGGGCAACTTTTTTTTTTTTTTTTTTTTTTTTTTTTTTGTTGCCTGAAAAGCCTAAAAGAAGCCACTATTTTCTGTAGAAGGAGACTTTTCTGTGCTCCTGCAATGTTTTTTTTTTTTTAGCAAAAAATCAGTTGACATCCTGCAGCCTGACCATAATGTTGTGTTTTTTTTTTTTTTTTTTTTAAAGAAGAATATTGAATTGCAAATTTGAGTCATCAATTTGCACAGATTCCATTTTGAATCTATTTGTTTCTCAATTGCCTTTTCAACCGTTATTTTTAATGCTGTACTATGGTGCGTGAATTTCGAATTTAGATTATATATATATATATAAAAATTTAGTGCTAGAACACTGACGTTGATTTAAAAATTATATTGGCCATCAACCAGGGGTCTATTTAGAAGAAATTTGGGTCCGTTAACGGACCCTTCACAAATTCGTTTATCTTCATTATTGTTTTGTTTATCGAATAAACCCCTCCCAGGAAAGGGGGAAGAAAGACAGATGTAAACGAACTAAATTTTGTCTTTGGCAGACGCTTCTTTTATTCGTCTAAAATGAACATTTTGCGTTCAGCAGTATAGGCTAAATACCAAATATTTGTATGTTACGTCGCTAATTTAGTAGCTGCAATTGCTGTTAATTTTTTAAAATTTTATTTTTTAATTGTAATTTTACAGTGTTGAGCATAATCTTGTATGTCTTTACAATTTAAAAACTCCTTGAAAAAACTTTTTTTGCAATAACGGGCCCTATTTTCACAAATTCACAAAAGCGAACCCTGGTTGGAAGAATGTGACTTAGCGTTTATTTTATATTCACAAATTACGAGTAATTTTTTTACATTTTTACAAAAACGGACCTTTCACAAAATGTCTGGACAGACCCCTGCATCAACTTAACTAAATTGATCATGGTATATTACAATGAAGTCATTTAATAAAATTTTAGTCATATTGTAAAATTTTTGTTCTTATTTAGGCAACTATTTTCATGCTTTAGCCTACTAGAAGCAACTATTTTGTTTATTTTTTTCTGTGGCAACCCTGCAATATATATTAAACAAAATGTTGGTATACCTACCTTACGGCTTATGAATGACTTGTTTATCACTCTCAAGACCTTGCTGTGTTAACATTTCATTTGTAAACAAATTTTAAAATTTTGCTTGAAGGCGAGATTTCTTACAGATGTAGCCTTAAGTTTCATTATTATTTCTCACTAATTTCATTTTGTTTGTAGTCTGGAAATTTGAAGAATTTTTCATTATCTCTATTTTGTTTTGTCTTAGTGTATTTAGGTTGATAGCATTTTACTAAATATGCTACCAAAGCAAAAGCCCTTTTCCATGATTGATTTAATGCTTAGTAACATGGCTGGGTTTTTGACATTGGACACATTTTATTAAATACTAAATCTGGACAATACCATAAAGTTCTTCTTACATATAATGAATATTTAATATTTTCTGCGCCAAAATTTGTTTTTGATAGTAATTGTCAAAACAAAATTAGGCTTTCAAAATCAAGAACATGATCAATGTGTCTTAACACTAAAATTTTGGATTTTTGACATGACAGATAAAACCCTGGTTAAACTATCAATTGTCAAAAACCTGCTGAAGCTGCAAACTTGTAACAATACTCAATGCTTTATATAAATCTTTTATGTTCTTATATAAGTAAGCATGAGCAGCTCAGCATCCTTTTCCCCCCTCAAGAAAGTCTCCCCAACCCACACCTTTACCTTGGCCCCAGCTGGGTTCAAAATTAGCTTGATATGGATCCTATATTGGGATGACTATTTTTTAATATTAGTCCTAGAGTGGCCTACATTGACTTAATAATGGTTATAAAATATCAGGTGAATCAAACAATAGTGGTGAAGTGACTGTAAGGTATCGGGTGAATCGAAAAATTCTATATAGGGACAATTTTGAAAAAATTAAAAAAAAAACTATGATATCTTGGCTTTTTGTTACCATCACTTTGTGATATTCTGTGGAGCGGTAAAAAAGTACAATTGTACGGATATTGCCATACTTTGCTTTGTGTGTGTTTTGTAAATTGCAATGATTTTCAACAATAAAAGTATTCTGACCTAACTTTTCTTGAACCTGGTTTCGTTTTTTATCAACTGTCCACTTTCGTGGGAAGTCTTTACCGGGAAATTTTGATATTTTTAAGCTTAAAAATAACTGATGGCTTGTAAAAATGTATTGCCTTTGTGTTACCAGATATTCAAGTGAATGTTTGTGTGTCAAGAAAGGCATAGATGAATAGATGTTGCCATAATTTGCTTAGCGTGTGTTTTGCAAATTGCTGTGATTTCAAACAATAAAAGTTAAATAGCTAAACTTTCAACAAACTTTGTTTCTTTTCTTATCAACTGCCTACTTGTACTAGAAATCTAATAGGTATCTTGATGTGTTGACATTTTTAAAACTCAAAAAAATAGTTGATCGCTTTAGGATATCTTGCCTTTGTGTTAAATGGTGTATATTTGTGTCAAAAGAGGCACAGATAAATGGAAATTACATTATTAGTTTAGCTTGTGCTGTATATTCCAAATCAGGGTTGGCAAGTTTTTGACACATGACGGTTTTTACCGGTATTTACCATAGTTTTTACCGTCATGTCAATAATGCCAGAAAAAAACCATAGTTTTTGGTAAAACTGTATTTTTATTTGAGTTTAACTGCTTATAATTTAAAATTAATTCATTTTTGGGCAATAAAATTAGAAAAAAAGTTGTTAAAAGAAATTTAAGAACAGATTCTTGCATTTTCCCAACATGATTATATCAAAACATACTATTTGAAGTAAAATATTAGGATACTAAACAAAATTTTCATTTTGTTTGGCAAAACATTATTTTGTTTGGCATATTACATTACTGAAGAATGTCAAGATTGATTACTTTCATTCATAAAATCTTGCTTTAAGAAACGCATGTACACATAAAAAGAAAGCCTCATAAAATAAACTTTTCTTATCAATTTTGCTTTCAATATTTTACACAGAAAAAGCCTGGTAAATCTTTTTTAGAGTTTCCTTGCAACATTGCAATAGCCCTTTGTTATTATCCTCAATGACAGGCTTCCTTGGGATTGAAGTGCTTATGTCTTGCCCATCCAGTTCCGCATCCATTGAAAGAATCTTCTCGAATTTTGGACTATCCATACTAAACTCAGAAATCGTTTGGGCAATGAAAAATGCGCAAAATTAGTCACTTGCTATGGTATGCTAAGGCACAGTGACCCCAACTACAGAACATGTAATTTTGTTTGTAATGAAGTTGTGCTTTTTCAATTGAATAAAAGTTTTTAACTTGACAGAATAGTAGTAATTCTTGACTTAGAGTTTGTTAGTAGTTACAAGTTTTGTTTAGCTTATTTCTAATATTAAAGAAATACAAATTTTAAATTCTTTTTAGTTCTTGAATTTATTAATAGTTCCAAGATTTTGTTTGTTTATTTCTAACAATTTAGAAGTGCAAAATTTTGAATCCTTTGCAAATCAAGCTATAATGATAAAAGTATCACTTCTCAATAAATATTTTACAATATTTTGGTATGAATGTATATCCTTCTATAAGAGTACATGTATACAGTTGCAAAATCAATAGCAATCATTTACAACATTCATTTATAAAGGCAATTATGTGAAAATAATATATTGTCCACTATATGCCATAAATTAAAGGTCCTTTTTCTTATAATTTCTAAATGTATACTTGTATATACATTCCATGTTTTGTGCTTTTTTTTTTTATTAATTTTCACTAAAATCTTTTTTGCAGGTAGGTCTATAAAAGAGAAAATGGATAAGGTCGTGGAGCAGAACGAGAGGGCCTTTCAAAAACAGCCCACAGTCTTTTTGAACAAGAAAGTCGGTCTAGGCAAACTGAAATTGAAAAAGCTGAGATACACAAAAAATGTTGGTCTAGGCTTCAAGACTCCCCGAGAAGCACAGGAGGGTAACTACATTGACAAGAAATGTCCTTTCACAGGCAACGTAAGCATCCGTGGACGTATCCTCCGAGGAACGGTCATCAAGATGAAGATGAACAGGACCATCGTCATCCGAAGAGATTACCTTCACTACATTAGAAAATACAACAGATTCGAGAAACGACACAAAAATATGTCTGTTCACTTGTCACCCTGTTTCAGGGATGTTGTCATTGGAGATGTTGTCACTGTTGGTGAAAATCGACCTTTAAGTAAAACTGTTAGATTTAATGTATTAAAAGTGACAAAGGGTGCTGCCACAAAAAAATCATTCGCTAAGTTTTAAAAACTTAGTATATAAAATAAAGTTTTAAAAAAGCATTCATATTAGTTTCTTGCTTATTGCTTTTCATTATTGTACAGGGTTTTAAGTTGTCCTAGTTTTCCTGATATTCCTTGATTTTGTATGTCCAGAGTACAAATGCAGATTTTTAAATAGGGTTTAGGTGTATCAAAATGTTTGGGCTTTTAATTTGATATATTTTTATTTATAATGCTAATAGGAATCACTAAATTCGTTCAATGTTTACACCCTTTTGGAAATACAGTCGTTCTAGGACAACGGCACTTATAGCAATTTTATATTACATTTTTATGATGATTGATTCAGAGGCTCATTTGAAGCATCTGATGAACAAATCCTAAGTTTGTCTTTCATGGCAGTAATCGCGAAGATTTTTAGCTATATTGTACTAAAATTACTTCTATACAAAAATGGCATTTTTTGTCTGAAACATTACTTTTGGATTATTTGATTGAGAAAATCTTGAACTCTATTGCAAATTCTCTTATTAGTAAAATGTTTTTTTAATGCGATGATATTCCATGTGAAACTAGTATGGATTATTCAATATAGAGAATTCTGCTGGAACTTACTATTCTAAGCAAAGCAATTCTGAAATTAAAAGTATTTTATTGTTCTATTGGGATAACATGGTGGGTAGCGTTTTTAAAAAGTGCTCATTTTAGTTAGTTTTTTTTTTTTTTTTTAAATATATGAAGTGCTTAATTTCCTCTTTTCTAAAGTTAGATTTTTTTTCAAATTTTCACAATCCGTTTGGCGTACCGTATGAAAGCGCCAATCATTTTACAAGTTTAATAGTTTAATGAAATACTTGCTGTTCCGCATGTGCTTACATGCTCTGCTGCATTTGGCAAAAGATACTCGAATTTAGGCCAACTAAACATTGCCAAAAAAAAAAAGATTTCCCTGGTATCAAAATTAAATTTTATTTCTCTTGTTAATTTCATCACTGGTGAAGCATCAACGTGTTCGTCAAAAGCAAGCTTCTCACTCTATTTTATTTATAAATCATTATCTATGAACTTGGGGATCATTCACTAATTACGTATTTTCGTGTGTGTCAGCAATCAGTCACACAGCTCCATCAACGCAGAATTTCCGTCTCCTGTTTATACAGCAAATTTAATGAAGATACGAATTTAGATTTTTACATGAGGTTGTAGTTGTAATCAATTTTCAATGCTCTTTTATAAAGGGGGGAAAAATCAATATTTAAAGGCTAGATTTTATATTTTAACATATAGCAAGCAAATGCAGTAAAATAACTTAAGTCAATTCGGATTTGTTCTTTCAAAACTTTTAATTCATCTCTTAATGATTTGATTTAAAATCGATTGAAATACGAAATTCAATAATATCAAATTTGTTAAATTGTGAATGTAGGGACCCTGTAATAATTTATTTCTGAAAATGTTTAGCTCTAATACTATAATTATAAAATTAATAAATACCAAAACCTATTTTTTTAAAAAGTTTATATATTTTTATAAATTCAAAGTTTATTTATCAACAATTTTTCTAAATTTCTGAACCAGTAGATCTTCCGGAAGAAAAGATGTCCGGTTATGTAGCAGAAGACTGGTGTCGAGACACTGAAAACGTCCCAGGATTTTAAATGATAATAAAATTGTTGCTGAAATTTTGAATAAAAATCGGAACTCCACAGACGAAGAGGAAGAAGGTGATCAAGTTCTAGAGAGTGAACCTTCTCATATAGAAGCATAAAATGAACTGGTTAGAACGTCAAAATGATTGTTGATCCAGTAGAAAAAGGGATATGGCTGCTTAAAAAAAGAGCAGCTTCTTTGAAACAGAAGTCTTTGCTGGATTTCTTTTGCAATGGAAAATTAAAGAAAAATATGGTAAAATCAATAATTGACAAAAATATTATTAAAAGCTAAATGATAAAAAAAAATTTTTTAAGCAGAGCTATTTTAGATAGTACTGCTAGTCCTAAACCTGGAAAAATTGTGAAGGGAAGTTAGTGCATAATAATCATTTAAACAATTACCCGAACCACGTTCGGTCCCGAGCAGTTCGGATAATCGACGCTCTATTGTATATCTGAGAAATTTTCAACAATCTATTGAAAAAAATATAATGCTTGAAGTAATCGGATTATATTATGTCAAAATTTTCTTAGGCACGTTACAAAACCTGCATTACAATAATAACAAGGTGCGTATCGTTATTAAAGGTATTTATTTTCGTTTTTTAAAAGACCTTAAAGGTTCTTTTTCCAATAGGTGTTTTTAAAAAAATTTCGTTTCCTAAAATTGAGATATTTTTTCTTCATGTTGATTTTCGTCACGAATAATGCAAAAAGCATCGTCCTTTTCAACGCATGCACAATTAATTCAACCCCAATCAATATCGACGTACCGTCGGTCCGTAGTGTATGAAAAAACCATTCGTTTTACATGTTAGATGAAATACTTACTGATCCGCAACTGAGCTGGATTCATTGGGAAGGATTTTTGTCTCTCGTGTGCAACACTGCTGCATTTTGCAAGGGATTTTCAATTTCAGACTTCATTTTCCGCTCTCTGGAATCGAACCGAAAAATCTCTCGAATTTTTGCTGATTACGGGGACCGACTAAACCTTGTCTTTTTTTTTTTTTTCTCTAATAGCGATAGAAAATTTTACTACTCTTGTTAACTTCATCATTGGTGACGCGTCATCGTCACCGGCAAGCAAATGAAACCATCAATTGTCAAAAACTTACCAACCCTGAATAATTATATTTTTTTAAAGTGCTTAAAAGGTGCTTATTTTTTGTTGAAAAATTTTTCTGCGCACCCTGAATAAAATATCGAAAACAATTTTGTCCACACATTTTCATACCTTCCAACAACTACTTCCGTAGTCATAGAATGTATACTTTGTTGTATAGTAGCTAAGGTCAGTAGTCGAAAGTAATGAAACTACTGCAGTCACTACTTTTTTAAAAAAAGAGTAGCTTGTAGTGATTCCGGCCAACTACTTTTAACGTTAGTTAAAGAGACAAAACGTTTTTGTCTTTTTCATAGCCGTCGTTGAACAGTTGACCCAATTTCGGGTTTACGTTTAGCCCTGGGGTTTACGACTATAGCCTTGTAATTTTAATCCCGAGACAGGAGCACTCCTGGATCCACTGGGGGGAGCATTTGCCTCCGTGGAGGGCTTTTTGGTGGAACGAACCCGCATTATTGTTGCATGGAGAGGAAAACCTCCCACGGCTGGACTGACGGCAGGGAGACTAACACATGATCCGTCTACCACTGTGGATATTTTTACCCCATCACTGAGAATCGGACCCGGTTCAACTCATTGGAAAGTGGACGCTCTATCCCCTGAGCCACCACGGCTTTACAAAACATATTAAGCGCATTCAAAATATAATTTTAGTGGTATTAATCAAATATTAGCCAGTGGAAGTTCGAAGGGCTAAATACGGCGCTCATATTCACACAGTAATTTTAAAGAAACTAGGAAAAAGTGTGTAACAATGAAAGCAAAATATAGTGCTATTGATGAATCTACATTAATTAGATTGTAGGCCAGCTGTTCCCCGGTGGTGTTCCTCTTTTTCTTACCAGTTGTGATTTTGAAACCTGTAATTAAATTAATATCCAATTATTAATTAATTTAATATTTCCGTTATTTTTTTGAAATTATATAATTGAAATGCTTGTGACTAAGGAAATTTCACGACACTTTTTTTTTTTTTTTCTAATAAACAATATAATGAATGAATTATGAAAAGGATGTATTACATTTGTGAAAAGTTCCATTAGTATTTCGCATCGAATAAAAATACTGAAATTCAACTTTGAAGTAGTATGTTTATCCAATCTCAACGTTTATTCCTTTTTGTTTTAATGGAAACCACATTTTAATCCTGTGAATTCAAAAGTCTGATATAAAACCCAATTTTAAGACTAATATATTGGCCAAACGATATAATGAAAAAAATTTTTAACCATTCACTAAATATTTCTGAAATAATTAATAGCCTTTAATTAATTAATACGCTCACAAATGCTTTTGAGATTTATTCATCAAAAGAAGGTTGATCATTTAGTGTTCCATAGCCGAAAGAAAATTGAGAACCCCTGATGTCAACGTATACATTTCTTCATTATAAAAAATGAAAGTATGTCAAAATGTGATACCACAAGTTCATTAAAAGGAAAATCTGTTACGTTATGTTTTCAAAATATTGTGCCTGGATTATAAAAGCATAATTTTTCTCTAGTTGCATAGGTTATTATATTTTTTAAGGTGAATTAAAAATTTGAGAGAATAAGTATGTACTTAGTTGGAAAATGGTCATAAGAAAAATAGCTTTGATAAGTGAACGTTATAATTTCTTTAGAGTATTTACTGAAAAACGTTTATTTGAGATAAGGGATGCATTTTCATCGTAAAACTTTCCAGCGCTCCTAAAAAAAAGTGTTTGAAATTTTAAAAAAATTAGCAAACACATTTAAAAGTTTAAAATATTTTTTGCAGAAAAAATATTTGAATTGAATATTACGAACTTGTGTGCTTAAGGTGGATTATAAAGAAAAGAATATACTTTGTTTATCACTGCTCAGATGAAAGTATGAAAAAAAATGTAGCATTAATGTGTTTATTTATCGTCTTGTTATTGGACAAAACAAATTCCTGGCAAATTAATCCGATCACGTCGGCCAAATATCCAATTATACAGATCAAAATAAATTCATTTAATTTGTGTTTAACGAAAATAATTTGCATAAATACTTTTTTTACGATACAGAAATATCCCCTTTCACACTGACTGTCTATTGTTTTTATGTAAGCAGTTACTACAGTTTGATAAATGTTTTTAGATAGAAAAACTAAATTTACATAATTATGACTTAAAATAAAAAGACATTCCAACATTTATTTTTTTATCGCCAACTGTTTTAATTCAATTCGAATTGAAAATTATGATACTTCTAATTTCCTTATTAAACAATAATAAAATTGAATTTATTAAAGCATTACGATGTTTTTTTTTTTAAATCAATATATATCTATGTGGAATTTTTAATAGAATTATTACTGAATTTTTTTGAGCAGAAATTCGAACTATTAATTATTTATTTTTTTAATGTCATAAAAAATTAATGTAGGAAACAATAAATAAATTTAAATAGAAGAAACTAACTATTTTCTGCATTTGTTAAAGTTTTATTAATACATAGGTAAATTTTTAAATTAAACATAAAATCATTCTAGTTTATGTGTTGCAAAAATCTGCAAAATTTTTCTCTGTAAATATCAGGGAATGTGGTTTTACCTGGAGAGGGGCCCAACCTGTTTTAGAAAAGTTTAGTTATAGTGTTAAAAATTAAACAAAAAAGCAAATTCAAAAAGGAAAATATAAGGTTTTTCAAACGAATAGCATTTATTTGTTTTATAACAACAAAATTTCTGGACAATAAATATTTTTATTCATCAATTCTTTGTTTGGTTGCTTTCATTTTGTTCGAGATATGTTTCAGCACTTGGCCTCCCCGCAGCACTTGCAATCACCACAATTGCACTTCTGGCTCCTCTGGCAGCAACGGCAGTTATCGCATTTGCAGTTGGAAGTACATTTGGAAGCTGCAGAACAGCAACGGCATTTCTCGCAGGTGCAGTTTGGTCCGCAAGGTCCACCCGGCATTTTCACTTATTATCTGCAGAAGAACAATTATTTATTTCCTGTGAATAATTTAACTATTAGAAATAAAGTTTAAAAGAAAGAAAAAACACTTTTTCAGTTAGACAGAAAATAACACACAAAAGATTACTCTTTATTTATTTCGAGATATTGAATTCCTTAAATCGATCTATGGCTCATGACCTCTTAGAATTTATTAAATATAGGAAAATCTTGCGACTGGTAAAATTACCCGAAAATCTCAATAATAAAACTTCATAGAATATCTAGCCTGTTCACACATCATCTCGTAAACATAAGCCGCGGAATACACTGGTTAATAAATAAAGTTTTTAAAATTATGTGCCCGTTTTCGAAACTTATTGTTTGCGATCCACATAAATACTGCTGCAAATTATTTTTTAAGACTTATTTATTTTCAAAATTACGCTTAGCTAATTGGGAAAATTTACCTTACTTATAACTTAATTCATGTTAGAGTGGTCGTAAAAATAATATCTTTGCACTTGTTTTGTTTACCTTTTCAAACTTAATTATTTAAAATCTTATTTAATTTTATTGAATTAGAATCGAATTTAATGAAGTTTCAGAGAGTAGTTTTTAAAGGAAAGAAAATAAAGTTACTTTAAAAGTATTTATCAAACGATTCATTAATGCATTGCAGAAAAGAAATATTTAACCTTTTACATTCTAATGTCGCCATCAACAGTCTAAATTAAAAATTTGTATACCTTAATAATTAGTAACCATATGTGATTTTAAAAATTATATAAAAATCCTGTATAATTTTTTTAATGTCTATATTAGTTCAAACAGCATTTTAAAGTAGTTTTCATTAAAATTTAACTGTCCATACTCATTAAAACTTTTAAAATATATTACTTTAAAACAGGTAGTATTAAAAATTAATATTTTATTCATTATTTAAAACTTCAACAAAAATTCTTTAAAATAAAAGTGTTGAAAAGCTTTTACTTTTTATTATCCAACGCTCAATCAAATAAAATAATGTTAATATAGAATTACACGGACCCCATAGGATTTTTTTTATATACGAGGGTTGCTATTTATATTTCTGGCCTAATAATGAAAAAACAAATATGTAGGATCGAAATTGGTTTTATTATTTTTCAAAATATTCTCCATGATGATCAATACACTTTTGCATGCGTTTGAACCAATTTTCAAAGCACTTTTTCCAGTCCGATTGAGGTAACTTCAAAACATGCGTTTTGAATGCATCAACCGCTTCTTCGGGGGTCGAAAATCGTTGTCCACGTAATTTATTTTTGATGTGTGGGAATAAGAAGAAGTCATTGGGTGCCAAATCAGGGCTGTACGGCGGATGACCCATCAGTTCGATCTTTCGCTCCGTCAGAAATGCCTTTCTTTGAGTCGATGTGTGAGAGCTCGCATTGTCATGATGAAGAATGATTCGCCTGTTCTTCTGCTTTTTTCGAATTTCTCCGATGACTTCTGGCAAACAAATGGTCGTGTACCATTCAGAATTGACCGTCCTGCGTTGCTCTAACGCGCTTGTTGCCACATGACCGTTAATGCCGAAGAAACAGGCAATCATTTGTTTTGATGTGCTTCTTCCTCGAACAACTTTTGTTGGTTTTGCCTCGTCTTGGAAGACTCATACAGTTGATTGCTGTTTTGTTTCCGGCTCATATGCATAGATCCATGATTCGTCACCTGTGTAGATGTTATACACAGCCTTTGATGTACCTTGAACGTATTTTTCCTACATTTCCTTGCACCAATCGACCTGAGCCTTTTTTTGAGCGTTTGTCAGATTATGCGGGATCCAACGCGAACAAATTTTTTTTACGCTCAAATATTCATGCAATATTTTATTGATGCTAGTCATACTAATGTCCACAGACGCCTCTATCTCACGGTATGTCACATGACGATTTTGCTTTATCAGTTCACGCACAGCATCGATCTTTTCTGGCACAACAACGGATTTTGGACGACCTGCACGGGATTCGTCCTGGATCGAACATCGACCACGATTAAATTCGTTATACCAATTTTTTACAGTGCTGTAGGATGGCGCTTTATCGCTGAATAAAGAATTAAGTTCATCGAAGCACTCTTGTCTTGACAATCCACGTCGAAAGTTATGAAAAATAATGGCACGAAAATGTTCACGATTCAATTCCATTTTTTGAAAGAGAAGAACTTTTCAATTTACTGTCAACAACACAAATGAAGCTATAATGGTAAATCGTCTGCTGAATTTATGTTTAAAAATATCAAACTTTCGATTAAAATCGTCTGCGGTTGCCTAGCAACACATGGATAAATATGGATTAGCACAATAGAATTACTGTTGCCAAGGCCAGAAATATAAATAGCAACCCTCGTATATAGTTTAAATAGAGTATAAAAATATTAATAATAATAAAAAAACTAATTCCCATGGCTGGAAGAAAATGTGATTTTTATTGTGTCAGTTCGAGTCTATAACATATTAATTTGCTGAAAGCATAAGTAACATTTTAAATTCACAAAAAAGGTACAGAGTAAATTTGATTAACTGCTTCTCTGTCGGCATCGCATATCATACGTTCGGAGTTTTTGTGTCTGTATGGTTGGCGTCGCATGCAACATGACGAAGAGAAAAATTTAATCTATGAAATTAAATTCGTCGCTACTTACACCTCTCTTTAAACCCTATGATTAATTTTGGTCTTTCTGAATATTGCTAAGAGATGGCGCAACTAGTACCACTTTCTTCACAATTTTCACCGTGAGATTTCCCGCCTTGAATTGGGAATAATATAAAAAAACCACAACTACTTCCACTTCGAAAATTTTAGTAGGAATAACATATACTATCGTGCAATGCTAAATGAATGGAAGATAGTGGTTGTTGTTTAATATTTTACATGCGCTAATTTAATTTGATTTGAAAACATTGATATTTTTTAAAATATGGATTCTATAGAATGATGTCCGTTGAGTTTAATTGGTTTGATGTCTCACGTTGTCAGAAGAGAAAAAAAAACTTTTAATTTAAATAATAAACTGATTTTTAAATATGTTTACTAAAAACATTAAATTACTTAGATGAAACAACAATATCAATTATTACAAAACGAACTTTTCTTTATAATACAATATAATCTGGCGAGCAGCTATTTAAAAGATCGAACATTCCGTTTGTTTATTTGTGGCTTGAAGTCAGGCTCGCAGAAAATGCCGTTCACTGGTTAAATTTAGTAGGAATAACACAACCTGTGATGTAGGCGATAGTATACCCAATTGAAATCAAATTCATTTTTTACTTTCTATAATTTTGCTTTCATTAGTGTTACCGTTGCATGTCAAGTGATTTTTACGCTCTCATGTCTGTAGTGACTGTAAGCTGTTTCAACTGTAAGGTTGGAAAATTTTTTCACAAATATTTTTTCCTAATTTTAATAATTATTTTAATTTATCTTACACATCTTTAAGCAATAAAGTCAATAAATTTGTTATCACACTGTACTTTTTTTTTATTTATTTTTTTTTATTTTTTTTTTAAGATAGAACTTGGGTGCATTGCAGGAAAAACTAGAGATCAGTGGAAACTACAAAAAATTGCTTGCTGGCAAAAATATTTTGCATTTTCGAATTTAGGATGGAACGCATATTAAGTTTCAGAAAAAAAGGGAATTTTTTTTTTTTTTTTTTTTTGGGGGGGGGGGGGGGGGTTAGAGGAAATTTGGGGGAAAATCCGACAGAGAAGGGGTTAATCTACTATATGCGCACATTTATATTTAAAAATTATCAATTCAGGGTCAAAATGTTGATGATAAATGCATTTTTCCCCTTTATATGCATTATTTATGGTTTTGTATTCATTTTTTTTTCTTTCTTTTTTAGATTTTTTCTTAATTTTTTTTATTATTTTATGAATATTAATGATATTTTTCATTTTAAGAGTGCTTGTGAATTGATATTTTTCATTGCAAATTAGTCTAAATTTTGGACTAAATCTTGTTATTATAAGTTTAAAAACGTTAAACAGATTTTTTTTTTTTTTTTTTTTTTTTTTTTTTTTTTTGAGAATTTTTTTTAGGAATTTGCTTCAGAACAAGAAGAGGCAATCTTTTAGTTTTAGGAGTAACAAAATCATTTGATAATGCAATACACTTCTGATGTTCTTCTGAATTTAAAAATTAATTCTTTTTAATCTTAACTGTTTTTTTCTTTTTTTTTTCCTTCTTCTTTTTTTTTTTTTTTTTTTTTTAATTTTATTTTATTTAAAAATTACATTGAATCATTACCTTATTTTTTATTCAATTATGAAGTTTCGATTGATATATTTTATTTTAAAAAAAGTTAATATGAAACATGTTTTCAAAACTTTTTAAAAGCATAATTTTTATTTTAAGGTCATTTTTGATGTTTACAGGGTGGGCGGACAAACAATTTTTACTATAACTTTATGAAAAATAAATTAATTAACAAAATATAACAAATAATAATGAGAATAGACATTTACTTATAAATAAATTTAATTGATTTCAATGTGGTCACCTTTTGCAGAGATACAGAATCGCAAGTGCTTATTGAAATGTTCAGGAATGGGTCGCAAGTCAGCGCCATTTCACTCATGAGAAGATCTTTACCGTTCAACAATTCCCAGAACGATAAGATCTCCAAACACCTCGGCAATTGTTGAACATCGCCAAAATCCAGTCTTTCATGGTCTGGGCGGATTTTGTGCTATCGGCAAAGCATCTCTGGTTTTTTATATTTTTATGGATGAGGGCGTTAGAATAAATTTAAAACGTTCTAAAGACTTTTGACCAAAAAGTAATGTAAACTGAAATAAAACCAGCTCACAAGGCCAAAAAGACACAAGAGTGGTTAAGGCATCCTCTGAAGAATGGCCACCCTACTCGCCGGATCTTAATCCCATGGATTACACTGTATGTTCCATTTTGACCAAACCTGTACCAAACCACACAAAAGTTTAGAGTCTCTAATGGCGGGAATGGTATAGATCATATATACTGATCAGGGCTGTCCTACTGCAAAGAACCCACGGGCCAGAATTCTGGTCACTGATCACCTGGCGGGCCGCAGTTTGAAAAAGTTGAACAACTATTATTATAAGAGGTTATAATAATAGTTGAATTATTATTAATAGAACTAGTATTTATAAAACAATGGAACAGAAGGAATATTAAACAATTTGCTTACATTTTAATGGGAAAACTGAATCAAAATGCTTAGCCATTTTGCTATCACCAAATGCTTTTGCCATTTCTACAGCCCACTTTTTAACAACGACGCCATCAGTGTAAGGTTTTTTCGCTTTAGCAAGCTCAAGTGAAATTGCATACAAAGCATGCAAAGCATTGCACTGATAAGATTTTACTTGAGTAAACATCCCAGTTTGTTTTTGCAGTTTTGACTTCAGTTCTGAAACTATCAGAGATCTTGCTTCTCCTTGATATTTACTGTGGCTCCCTTCGTGAAGACTCGCGTAATGCCTTTTGACTTTGCACACAGCCACAACTTGCATACAAATCAAGCACTGGAGTTTGTCCTTTCTATTCGTGATGAAATACTGGGTTTCCCAGTGGTCCTGGAACACTCGATTCTCACTGTCTATCTAACGCGAGGCAATACTATTGTATAACACCAGCGTGCAGGGTAGGACTTGCTCTTGACTCTGTGACTTTTTCTCCTAATACAATGAAAGGAGTGAGAGAGCGATCAAGAGGAAACTTCGGGGATCTCGGCTTGACCAAAAATGGTAGTCTCGGATGCTTCTTGATACCATAAAATTTCGAAAAAAGAAATATGCTGAATAAGAAAGTGGCGGGCCGCACAAAATGTGTTGGTGGCCCTGGTATAGATTAAGGATTGAAAGCGCAATGCTGATTATTCAAACTAAAAATTGGGTCGACGGTTATATAAATAAAAAATAGGCGTTTCTTTTTTTTTTCTTACCTCTGCATTGTTGCGGATACTTTGAAACCCACTACAGTTAGTTGTAAGTCTACTCTTAGTCGTTTTTTTCTCCATAAACTTACCCATTTGTTTTAAAAAATTCATCTTATTGTTATTGAATTAAAAGGCTCGGAAATAATATAATGATATGATAAACCACATTTTCAAATGGCTAATAATGAGAGCATCATTAGCGTACTATATTGTGTATTCTGCGGCTATCTAGTCGAAATTCCAGGTGCTTGTTAAAAATCTATGTAAAAGCAATACTAATCAACAATTTGAAGATAAATATGGATTAGCACAATAGACAGTTCCAAACTATTCAATTATATAATAACTGAATTATACAAATAACTAAAAACTTCAATGCTGTTAAATAAACAAAAATGAAAATCAATCTTTACCAATCAAATATTAAAATATACATTTTGTTATTAATGCAAAAACTATGAATTTTGCAAAGTGGCAAAAAGCAGAAAAATTGGCAGCTAAATTAACAGCGTTTTCATGAAAGATATTTTATTTATTTAATTTTTTTAATTAGACGTTTTTTTAAAGCATTCTACATAAATATTCGCAATACGTCAGATCACTCAAAATAAAATTTTGTTTCAGATTATTAAAATTTTTCGAAATTAAATAGCAGAAATTTTGCACTGTTAGAACTTGAAAATTCACTTTAAAAGTTTTTCAAAATTAAATTAAAGGCATTTTTGTGGTGAGAGGGGAATATGATCATAAAACAATAATAATCCACTATAATAATAATAATCTACTGCAATAATAATAACAATTCATAAACACTAATTATCCACTGTCTGTTATAAAAATAACAAATAGTTCAAATATTGCTTAGTTCTTTTTCGTAAACTTGTCATATTAAATCCAATTCAGAAGACATGGAGCTTCCAATAATTAAAAAATAATATATTGCTTAACAAAATTTGTAAGCTTTTATAAAACAATTATCTGCGTAAAAATAAAATTTTATTTCATTCTCTTTTTTTCGGAGTTTTTAATTACAATGAAAAATCCCAAGAATGGAAAGAAATTAGATTCAAGTTACTTTTTGGATAGTATTACGAAATATCACGTTTGAGACAATTTAATTTTGTTTTATGTTTAAAAAAAATACCAAAAATTGAAGAAATACGCAATATAAATATTCTATAATACATAAAACAATATTAAAATTTATCATTTTTACCCATTCATTAAAAATAATTAAGTTTAATTTTTTTAAGAAAATATTTTTATAGATTTCTTTTAAATAAAAACAGCTGTTTTAACTTAAAAGAAATACATAAAAATATTGTTTTTTAAATTACACACTACAGCTCTTACGGCGCATAAACAATATCTTACAAAAATATTTGTTTCAACAAATAGATGCTGGTCTTGGGATATTTTGAAATAGGAATATTTAGATGTGTTCATTGTTTCAAAAGGAAAGACGAAATCAATCATCGTCTTGAACAATCTTATTAAAAAAATTAACAAAAATTGTAGATAAAATAAAAATTGGTGGCTATAAATTTATAATCCTATACTTCGAAGAAATAGTGTCCAAAAAATTTGCACAATGTTCTTTACATATTGTTTTACACATTTTATTTCATTTTTATCAAATTATAAATTTTTTTTATCATAACTATAACTTCTAGCCTGCTCCATAAAAATCAAATAAAAATAAACACAACTCGTAAATAATTCTTTAAATTTGTTTTTTCTCTCTATTTTTTTTTCCTTACTTTGCTAAAATTCTTGGTCATATTTTAGTATTTTTTTTTTGTGACTGTGAGAGTGCTTTGGGGCCAATCCTTTATTTGCCTATATGCGACTTTAATGCGCAAACATAATAAAAATTAAAAAAACAATCCTTTTTCTTCCTCATTCGCGACTATAATGCTTAAAGTTAAACAACTGTGATTAAAGGGAATAAAATTAAGGCCAATCCTATATTTGGATATGTGCGGTTCTAATGCAAAAAGTTAAACAACTACACGTAATGGTAATAAAATTAAAAGGTGGTATTAACTAGATTTGCTGATATCTGAATCAAAAACAAAAACAGAGAAGAGACAAATGAATTGACAATTTGAACAAAATATAGAAAAAATGCGAACTAGTTTCAGAAAACTTAAAATGAATGCTGCCCAATAGAAAAAAGTTGAACCAGTTTTTAAAGTTTTTTACTTACAGTTAAATTGTGGGAATAAAAAATAAAAGAATTTTTCGTAAAATCAAGAATTTTCTTTTTATCCAAAAGTTACCTAGATTTTAAAAGCAAAACAAAATAATTTGTTACTTACCAAAAGGAAGAACTAAAGAAAGAAAGATTTTTGATAAGATAATAAACTCGCTTACTCAAAACTACAATTCATAATTTTGTATAACTCTGTCTTGTTTTATATTCGATATTTTGCATTCATCGTCAGCTCCGTCTGCAAAACTGCACTCGTCCTCTGAGGTGGGACGTGTGCAAAAAGGGAAAAAAACTAAAAAATTCAGAGGAAATGTTTGCAAAAATTATTTCCATTGGTTGGAAAATCGAGCTTTGAGCCAATCAGATTAATTATTCTAAGATCTAGCGGCATTAATCTCTCTTTCCCCTCCTCTACTCTTAATGTAAACGTGATAAAGGAAGGATTTAATTGCAACATCATCCTGTTTCGTTATCTTTCTTTTCAATAACTGATGATTAAAAAAAATAATAATAACTGAATTGCATCACCCCAAATGTTTATAATATACCAGTTACAATACAAACATTACATCTTCTAATAGTGATAAGAAAATGGAAAATATTTACGTTACAAAATATTTTACTTTTACATGACATACGCAAGGCTAAATGAAATGCCGCTATGTATAATTATAACTTTAAATCTAGATCTGAAAATAATCACTCTCCACGTGGCGAGTCAACAAGGAAAAGAGTGGCTATTTTAGTTAAATGAACAACAAGTCACTTTTCCCCCATCATTTTTTTTTTTTTTTTTAATTGTTTAAAAACAAAAGTACGTCAATGCAGAGAAAGACTCTAGAAAAATAGAATATTCATTAAAATGTCCCCATTCAAAGTTTTGATATTTCAGAATCCATCAATTTGTGATGGAAAGATTCATGTGGAGTTGTTGTTGTTGTAGATCATTTACGTCGCACTAGAGCTGCACTATGGGCGATTGGCGACGGTCTGGGAAACATCCCTGATGATGATCCTAAGACCAATTTTGATCCTCTGCAGAGAGGATGGCACCACCGCTTCGGTAGCCCAACGACCTGGGGCCCTACCATGAGCTCCATGGAATGAAATTCCATCTGGGAATGACGTCACGTTCGAACGGGAATTATTTTTCCCCACCACGAACACCTTGGAAAGAGTTTCTTGGCTGGAATTGGAATCAGATTCATTCCAACCATTGTACTTTTTAAAAAATATTTAAAACAAATAGTAAAACGTATTAAAGGATATATCAGAAATATTTATTGTGAAAAAATGGTTTTATTTAATGAATTATACATGTTAAATATGACAGTTTTTAATTAATAAAATTATTTGTATAATAAATTAAAGAATATTTCAAAGTATTCGCAGTTTATGTTTTTTTAGTCTAATGAAAACACAAAACATTATAAAAAGAAAACAATAAATCGTCAAAAATATTATCTAAATAGCAGAAGCTCGTTTCGTTTTACTTATACTAATGCTGCCAAACTTAAAAAGAAAATCTTAAGTAAATTGTGTGATTGGTTAAATTTTAGCCACGCCCTGAGAGAGAGTTATCATGGAATGTCTGATTCCAAGGGAGTGTTCATGGTGCGGTATTGAACGTTCATGGAACCAAACTTTCCCAGTTTCACCTTCCAGCCCGGAATCTTCATTCCATTCCCGGTAGCTCATGGTAAGGCCCCTGCACGCGAATTCGAGCACTTTACGGTAAAACAGTTTAACGAGGACCAATACCGCACAGCCTCGGTCCCTAGTGGTCACCCACCCGCGCACTGACCACATCCAGTGAGGCTTGACTTCGGTGATCTGCTGGGAACTGTGTCACTGTGGGACGGACTGGTGTGGAAGGAGAGCTCTTTAACGATTCGCATATTTCGAAGTTGTAATGCTACTGTTAAAGAAGTTTTAAATCTGTTATTTCATAGAATAACTAGACAAGTCAGTTAAAGTATATAATAGATTAATGAATTCTACGATTTAATTAGGTATTCTATAGAATATGATTACTGGATCGTTAAAGTATGAAATACGGTACTCGAAAGTTCTTCGAACCGGTTCTAGTTGCTATTAGTCAGTTACGAACCGCTTACGTGTGTGTATGCTTCATTCCGTTGCTTTTAGACCTAGTTATGATATGAGCAATAATAAATTATATCATCTGCGTTTCCTTATTATTTATCAATTATTTAACCTTAAGATGGATAAAATGTATATATATATATATATATATATATATATATATATATATATATATATATATATATATATATATATATATATATATATATTATTATTATTATTATTATTATTATTATTATTATATTTTTTTTTTCGAGAAATTTCTGATGAAATAGTTTATAAAATGATTTTGAAATTGTTAATTTTTCACTTTAACGGCCTATCATTAGTTATTTCATAAAATAACTTCGTAAAATAAATAGGTAAAGTATGAATATATTATATACTTTAACTGACTTGTCTAGTTATTTCATGAAATACATAGTTTATTCTATGGAATAAATGAATTATACACTTTATAACGGTAACACTAAATGTATTTAACCTCCCTAAATATTTTTAAATAAAGTTCTTTAAAGTCGGTACGTTTAATTCAGTTTTGTCCCATATTATTTTTATTGCTGAATTTACTTCTTGTAGACATAGGTTATTTCTAATGTGATTCTTTTAAAATATATACTTTAATCTAAAAGAAAAGAAAAATTGAAATAATAGACTATTAAATGAAATGTCGATATCTCATTTGGTTTGAGGACAAAATGGCTAAGATGTAAGAGTCTACTGGCCACTGGCTAATAACTGAAAACTTAAGTTTTCAGGTCTCTTTAAATCAAAAATATACGTGTAATAATTTTTGAAAAAAAAAAAAAAAAAAAAAAAAAACGATTGCATGCAGGTAAAATTATTTTTACAACACCAAACGTTAGCGTGTGAATTAGAGAATAGCAAGGAAACTAGCATGAATTTTCTGAGGAGGGTATAACAAGGGACACTATTCATGAAAATATTTTCGTAAAATAATTTCATATTTTATTAAATATTTTTAATATATATATATATATATATATATTTCCTCAGTTAAGCATTCCCGAAACAACCCGTCATGAGCCTAACAGGCCCCACAATTTCATAACCAATGGCATGATGGTTGCAATACAGCTAGCCTTGAGCACTGACCGCCTTCACCTCCCAGACAAACTAGAATCCATCGATCTGTTTAGTTTTTCCATAAAAAGTTTTTTTAAAAAAAGCTTGTTTTTGTCCACACTACACAGTGCTAGCTATAGTTTGTCTATAGCAAGAACTCCCCCTGCCACAAAGTCTGCTGCTATTGAAACAAGAATAAAGCATTTCAGGGAAGGTAGCTTCTCTATACTTTAGGGTAGTGTTTCCCAAACTTATGACTTTTGTGTACCCTTTCTAAATTTTTCGTAATGTTGTGTACCCCTATTTAAAAAATGAATGCATTTTTTACTGTTAAAAAATTGCATAAAAGTTAAAAATCACAACTGGCTGCTGACACTACTCATTATTAACTGTTAACTGTGCAAAAAATAGCCAATAGAAAAATACGTAATCGTAAATTTTCATGGCCTTTGTTTTTAAATAAATTTTTTGAAATTTTCGCTTGTTGTAAGATATTTCGCATGAGAACGCGTACCCCCGCTTAACTGTTTCCGTACCCCTGGGGGTACGCGTACCACACTTTGAGAAACATTGCTCTAGGGCTAAAGCAATAAACAAAAGATTCCCTTTCACTCGCCGACCCGAGCCAACACCTGTCATAAACAGTGACCCCACACCCCTACTTGAAATATTTGTAGTTACCTCGTTAACAGCCACGAATGGCCAGGGGAGTTCTTACTTTAGACAAACTATATGCTATGGGGCAATCAAACTTATAACTTGTTAGTTAGCATTCATTATAACTGAGAAAGGTATATCTTAGGACGAAATTAAACTAATTTCAATCCTATTGAAGAAAAAACATTGACATGTATTAATTAAAATAATGATTTGTGATAGAGCATATCATTATACTGAGAAAGACATTTACTAAGAAAGCAATTAAAATCAAGCCTAATCAGTCGAAAAACTAAAATTTAAAAGACTCTTATTCTACCTGTATTGCTCTATGCAAGTGAAACATGGACACTAAACGCAGACACTCTCTTGGTGTTTTTGAAAGGAAAATCCTTAGAAATAATTTTGCCCCATCACAGGAAAGATTGGCGTATTAGATACAACTTTGAATTATATAGACTCTATGGACAGCCACAGATAGTGCAGGTCATTCGAAGCAATAGATTAAGATGGCTTGACCATATCTGGAGAGATCCAGAAAATAATGCAGTCCGAATCGCCCCTTTTAAAAATCCTCCGGGATCTCGGGCTAGAGGAAGACCTCCAACTGGATGACTAGATGACACTGCTAAAGATCTAAAAGATAAACAACTGGAAAAAGTTGCCATGGACAGGAGGCGTAGGAGGCTACGTGTGGTTGAGGCAGCCAAGGCCTGTAAGGGGCTGTCATGCTGAAGAAGAAGAAGAAGAGAAAGACATTTTGATCGCAAAACAATACATTTGAAAACCATTATTAAATTTGATTTATTTGATAAATCTTTTGAATTTTTAAAAAAATGAATTGTCAACTTTAACAGTACATTGAGATGCAGTTCTGGTAGTTCGATAACAGTAACTATTGATGAGAGTTTGGTAACTCTTTCTTCTCTTGAAAATTGAGAAATGTTTTTTTCTTCTAAGAATTGAACATCATAAATTCCATATCTATAAACACCTTCCACTCTACCAACATAACGCACAACACTGTATTTTATTTTATTTTTATTTCAAGAAAAGATGACTAGCACTAAGCTGTTAACTTTTATAAACACCTTCCACTCTACCAACATAACTCACAACACTGATGTCTTTTATTTTATTTTTATTAAAAAAAAAAAAAAGATGACTAGCACTAAGCTGTTAGCTTTTATAAACACCTTCCACTCTACCAACATGACGCACAGCACTGTTTTTCATTTTATTTTTATTAAACAAAAAAAAAGATGACTAGCACTAAATAGTTAACTTTTATTGAACAGTGTTGTCAAGTAGTTTCAATTTATTTATATTGATCTGATATCATTGAGATTTTAAAAAAGAAAAAAACTAAAGTTGCTAACTTTTAAATGAAAAGATCCATTTAAAGCATGCCCACGCTAGCCCCACGATGTTTGTTTACACCTAATGCTGGTTAATTGAAACTATACAGAGCAAAAGGTTATCTTTAAATAGGTAAAAAGGCAGCATCATATTGTCACCTTCAGTTAAAATTCTGAAAATAACATACATAAATAAAACAGTAAAGAGAAAATTTGTGAAAATTACGCTTGCACAGTAAAAGTCTTCCTGTGTGGTTAAACAACTCCTGTATTCCCTGTGTGGTTATACAACTGCACATGGAAGTGTGCATCAGTGTTACCAATTTACGATGTCTCGCAGAGAAGATTTGTAGAATAAATAAGAAAGTTATTCAAGATGGCCATTTCAGCCCCTCTCTCCTACTACTGGTATTATGATGATTGATGCAGTTTTAATAAATACCAAATGCATAAATATAGGTATTATATTAGTACAGTCGATACATATAAAAATTGCACCAATACTGGGAAATGTAGATACTGTGAAAAGGATCCCTCTAAAGGGGTGGGGAAAACCGAGTGATTGTGGCAAACTTTGACTATCATATTAAATTGACCTCGAGCAACAGCCGAATCATGTCAAGTGAGTCTGGATACATTTAATCCTAATTCTGATGGGATAAACAACTAAACACACTTATAGCTTTTAATCTAATGACCAAATTTTCACATCCTAGGACACAATGTAATTGGTTCGGGTACGTAACATGACCTTAATTAGGCTGGCTTAAGTTCAGATAATATGTCAGTCAAAGAAAAAAAACAAAAAAAAACGCACTTTTCTAAATAAACTAGGTTCTTATTTCGACGGATTTGGATTCTCAAAATATGGGCGTTTAGTTGCCCATATGTCGAGAATCCAAATCCGATTTAAAAGCAACGTTTCAACTTTAACTGCTGAAAAAGCCAATTTTCAGGCAATTTAAACTCTTGAAATACAAACCTTTGTTCCCAATCTTTTTCTTCTAAACTCTAAGAAGAAGAAATTGGTTATAAATCTTAACAGGCAGCATTTAAAAAAAGTAATGCTTTTACTGTGTCACCATGATCCACATTGACATTTTGTATGTTTATAATACTATTACTATATACGCACTGTGATTTCTACGTGAGGGAAATAGAGGACTCCACCTCGTCAAAGATTCATCGAGAACACAACTCTACGTTGATCCTTCAAAGCCGCAATGACATCTCTGAGAATTCTGACAAGTCAGAGACAGCTATTTACTCAACCGAGAAGAGGAAGTAAAATCTAAGGCCATCACTGAATCTATTGACAACGTCATTGATTCACTCTTCCCAACCAGCGAATTATCCAATGACTACCCCGACACAGTGGAGTCTGCTCTCGAGCTCCCAAGAGGTTAAATTCTAACTTCAATACTGAAGATATCTTGCAAAGAAAAGGATTTTAATGCATAAAATTAGTCCAATTCAGGAGAAGAATCTGCCAATCTCATGAAACTCCATCCTACGTGAAATTGCCTATTTTCCTTGTCGTCTTGGAAAACACTGAGACTTATCGCACCACCTCAACAACATCGAGGGAAACAACATCACCTTGGAGCGTTACAGGGGTTGCTGCCGGCAAATCCAATGTTTCTGGTGTCAGCTGTTCAGACCATGGTTTGGACATGTTCAGCGAAACTGCAAGGGCCAATCACGATGCGTGAAATGCGCCGGACCCCTCACCTTCCTACACCTGCACCAAAGACCGTGGAGAACTCGTATTTTGCTGCAACTGTGGCTAATTTCACTGGATATGAATTCAGAAGGAGGTTACCGAGGAGAAAGCCTAATTTCCCCCGGAATAAGGTCTCAAGACCATCACGGACTTTAAAAGATCTGAAGTCACTATTCAACGATCCTGAAGTAGATGAGATCATTAGATCTCTTCTCCCTTAACCTCCTACATCAGAAATCAAGTTGAAATACTGCGTATCACCTTTTTTAGCTGTTTATCTCCGGGTATCCAGCATATGGAGAAAATCAACATCATTTTTTTAGTTACATCTTTTTAGGTACTGGTTACACCACTATTACGGAGGTAGCCTCATTGGCTAGGTACAAATGGCATCTATCTGCAGTACTTTCTTTATCAATCATCTTTGCTCATCAAGTCAGCTGCTATCATTATGGAATAGCGTTGGAATTCTTAGATAGACTGGGATAACAATGATCTCTAACTACGATTTAAAAGGTCGAAGTTTTTTTTTTTTTTTTTTGTCTCTCGAAGTTGCTGAATATCTCTAGTGTTTTTAATCAGATGGAATACAAGCGCTTTATTGAAATAAGTTCAACTTACTTAGCCTAAATGTTGGATGGTCTTCTCTGCATCTCTGGGACCATGCATTTTGACTTCTATAACCAGTTCTCATGGCAGAGCTCTAAAAAGAGATATTCAAAATACAATACTTTAAAAGTAATGGGATCATTTATTAATATTGGTGCATAAGATCATGGTTCTAGAACAATACTAGTTTTTGCTCTGTAATACGTGTGTGTGTGCTTTTTTTTATAACACTTTGGATGACTATGGAATCATTCGTGATTGTTCTGAGAGCATTCTCTCAATTGTCATTAAGAAAACACTTCACAATAGCAACATATATATATATATATATATATATATATATATATATATATATATATATATATATATATATATATATATATATATATATATATATATATATATATATATATATATATATATATATATATATATCAAAAAAAATAAATACAAAAAAAAAACAGAAAAAAATAATAAGTATCATTGCGCATAAGCTGCAAGTAAATAGAACTCATAAGATAAGTTCAAAATGAAGATGAAGCAAAGGTAAATTACAGACAAATGAAAAAAGGGGGGCGAATAATAATAATAACAAACAACTGGGGAAAGAAAAAAAAAAATTAATTTAAAAAAATAAAAAATAAAAAAAAAAAAAAAGGGAAAAAGTTTTTTTAAAAAACCGGAAAATAAAAGATATAATCTTTTCATCAGCCCACACACGATTATATCTGAAAAAGAGTGCTTTCTAATATTGTATCAATATAGCCAAAGCAAAATATATCAATACAATAGTGTGAGGAGCACTCAAAAAAAATTTTTTTTTTTACAAAAATTACGACAAAAAAAATAAAACACAATAAGTAAAAATAAAACGTAAAAACAGAAAATAAAATATAAAGGAAGAGCAGAACAAAACAAAATCTATAAAGCGAGTAGCGAAAAATAATGAACTTACATGAACGGGAATTTTTTCAAGAATGATTTAAAGTGTTTACGTAACAAGATTGCCAGATTGCAAAATATGAAAACTGGGAAAACAAAAGCGCAAATTGAGAGTAACTAGAGGAGTTGGTAACTAACAAATCAAACGCACTTCAGTAATGCAGCAAGAACGCAATTTAAAGTTCACATAGTTTCGCACTCCGTTTAAAATATTTTATTCCTAACAATTTCGATGTATTTTTCTCATTCATGTAATGATTCTTAGTAATTCACTATCACATTAAGAATAACTAATTAAAAAATACTGAAATATATAATTACGAGCAAAAATTGTTTTATTTTTTTAAAATTATATGAAGCATTGGAATTCTTAATTTTAATAGGTTTTAAAAAAAAGATTTTTTTGAAAAGATTTAATTTTTAACTGGCTAAAAACTGGTTCTTCGTACGGGGATGAAGAATCAATTAATCAGTACTGAACAAAACAACAAAATCACGCTCAAAACTGTAAGACACAAATAATGAAGCTAAGTTAATTCCAATAGTTTTTTGTTTTTTTTAAATTTTAATTTGTTACTCTTCCCGGTAGCTTTATGTTATTAGATTAAGCAGATTTATTAGATTTATTCATATTTTAATGAAAAAATATTTATTGTATTTTCAGTATACAGTATTTTCAATACTCTAGGTTTGTCTGAACTCTATAAATTAATTATGAAAGAGAATGTGAAACGAAAGGTTTCTCCCGTCGTATGGCGTCCTCTTAAGCGAATTGAAAAATGTTTGCACTCAATTATAAAATTCGTTTATCCAAAAATACTTCTGACATTTTGAAATTCAATTTCTCAGGAACTATTCAACCGATTTCGCTCAAATTTTTTATTTTGCTATGTAAAGTTACGTTTTTTAAAATGATGTAAAAAATTTTACACCTTACAAATAAATTTTTTGAGAGTTATTAAATAGAATAATGAATTTTTCGACTATCATTAAATAAAAGGATAGAAATTTACTAAAAGTTATTTTCTTGCATAGATTGCTTTTGCATAGATATTTGAATAAATGAATTTGATAATCGGAAGCAAACGTTTTTCACTTTGCTTAAGAGTTATAAGTAAGAAATAGTTAGTAGTAAAATAAGTTAAAAGTAAGAAATATGCAAATAATAGAATCAACTTTAAGGGATCCAAGCTTTGGATCACTTTCCTGGTCTAACTATGCTAACCATATTTCCCAGATTGCGGCAACCCCTCGATTTTGGGGATCAGGAATCCAAATCCGTCGGGAAAAAAAGCCATGTTTTCTCAGAGAAAGTATGTTAATTGTCTGATTTCGTAACTTAAAATATCGCTTGCACTAATTAATTAGCACCCCTTCGAATCATTAAGATAGAGCCCTAGAACGTTAAGATCCAATCAAACGTTATTCAAGAAGTCCAGGGTATTTTTTTTTTTTTTTTCCTGCGCACTACACTATTGTATTGTGATCTCATCGGGGAAGGTTTAATTAATTCTAATAAACTTATAATTATCAAGGGTCAAGTTTTGTATACTAAATTTGCATTCAATCCCGGGCAAGACATGGATGTTCTTTCCTTCTCTGAACTATCTGTCCTTAATGTGGGAGCGACGTTGGCCCACCTAATATGGTGCCCCTGTAAGAGAGGTTAACAAAATCGCCCTATATGCCTGAATTGACGGATGTTAACACTGGGGCATTGGGAAAAAAAAATTTGCTTTCAAAAACGCGTAATTTCAAGTTAATACATATTTTTTTAAAAATATGTTCACGATCCATAAAGCAGTTTTTAAACACATTTAAAAAATTTTTCATTAATTTGATTGATGATTATGATTAAAATTTTGATCCTTAAAATTCTTCTAAATTCAATCTGCCTCTTTGAAAAGGTATTGTCTTAAATATGGATTCATTTAAGAACCTCTTTTTTTCTATGTTGGATTCAATTATTTAATAACAAATTAAATAAATTTAAATTTTCGATAGTATCAATGAGTTTTACAATAAATGAGTTTAAAAAATTAATTTTAAACTCATCATTAATTTGTTTTTAGATAAAATTATAACTAATGGATTAAATTGAACAAAATTTTAAATCATGTGAAATTCGATTAAGTGACGCAAGTATCGGTTATTAAAAAGTAATAATTTGATAAAATTTTGCAATATTCACTTGTTGAAATAACTAAAACAGCTTTTGTTTATGTAACACGTTTCTAATTATTAATTTCCATATTTTAAGGGATTGTGCGTTCATAATTAAGTTTTGAATAAACATAAACTATGTAACATCGTAAGAATAAAGTTTCTGACCGAACACTTAGAGCTTGATTTAGGCAGCTGGCATATTTTTATCATTTAGGGAACTGCATATTTTTCTGTTAAAAAAAATTGTACGAAATCGAATATTAACTTAATCAAATGTAACAATATAGTGTACCAGTAATTTTCTTAGTTTAACATTTTTATTTTGCTGTAATTTGAAACATGTAGTGTAATCGACTGTTGAAACGTTAAGCACACGATCTTGCTCAATTTGTTAATAGGCTATGTAAATAAAATCTTAAACTAGTTGTAGTGTAACTAAAAATCTTGAACAATTTGTAATTGGCTATGAAAATAAAAAATCTTGAATAAGCTGTAATTAACTGTGTAAATAAAAATCTTGAATAAATTGTAATTGGCTGTGTAAATAAAAATCTTGGAACAATTCGTAATCGGCTGTGAATAGCTATAAATTTAGTTTTATTTCTTAATCAATTTCGTAATCTATAAAAACAAACAAAAACTCGTATTTAAAGGGTTCTATAAAGTTAAACCTCTTGTAAAATCGACGCTACTCGATCAAAATGTGATCAAAGCTCATAGGGCGTTATACAGATTTTCCGTCCAAAAATATTATAACTTAACAAACATTTTTTAAAAACATAAGAAATTTAATACTCTTTAAATGCTGGTGCTTGGACTGTTTTCCGTTTGAGCAACATATCCGAAC